>OZ010572.1:129166393-129183893 GCA_963932145.1 Acanthosepion lycidas
TCAGATTCTCCATGTAAAGGCTTAGAGAATGATCTTGCACTAATAACACTGTTACATAAGCGGTGTTTTTTTTAAAAATGACAGACTTCTGATAGGATATTAACCTTTATTCGACCCCACTAAATTACCTTCAGTATAAGCTGTCACTGATTTGAACAACAACCTTATCATATGTCCTTCTTTAAAGACAGTTGTATAGACAGTACCCACAAGTACTGAACAAATCTAAAAAATAAAAAAAAAACAAGATTTAGAAAACAGACCAAATCTCAAATGATTAGCTGCTTTCTTTATAATATCAAATTATCAATTGAACATATACTCTGAAAGTTACATATGTATAGTAATGTATCATTTTTTTTTTAGACCAAAACATTATGCCAAAAATTGGTAATAGTTTGTAGATTGAAATATTGAGGGTTGGCTTATAAATTGAGATTAATTTTAGCTGGTCCGACTCTGTAAATAATGGGGATGACAAGAAGCTTCAGACAGAGAATAAATTAATAAAAACTCAACAAATATTACAATTATATTTTGTTCTCTGTTTATACATTATATGAACACAAGTATAAATTGAATTTTATTTACTAAATATTTAAGCAAAATATTAAATGTTAATCCATATACAGTTCATAATTTACATTACATTGCTTGGACTGTTGTCCTTATCTCTGTTGTCATATTCATGATGTTTGGCTGTTGTATGCTCCAGCCTTCTTCAGGTGATTGGAATTTTAAACCAAACCCTTTATTTTGTCCACCAGAAAAAGGTCAGAGCATACGACGATTAAAATGTTGTGAATATGACTACCAAAATGAGGACAACAATCCAAACAATGTAAATAGTGTAAGAATTAGAATACTTCATCTCAAAAATATAAACAGATATTAAAACACGTTCAGTCAGTCAATTAAGGTGTATACATGTTAAATGTTTGAGAAATCAGGTCACTTTCAATTCATGAGAGATGAGACAGAAAATTTTCCTGCAGTAGATTGCTGTTACTTTGTGTGATAGACCAAGACTATAGGACCTAGTCTGTCAGAAGAGATGGATTTATAACTTTCCCAAGAGTATTTTGTGTGTAAGTCAAAGTAACAAACCTGACTGGAATTTGATCTCAGCTTTTTGATTTCTTATTCTGAGCCATTATCCCTTACATTAAAATGCACATCTACCAGTTTAATAAAAATAAAATAAAATTCTATTTGAGTTGAGTCGAATAATTACTTTGGACATTATATTAGGGTGTATCAAAAATATGAAGTGAGAGAACTCTTCAAAATCTCTATCTTTTAAAAGTTTGTCTAATGCTCTACATATTTTTCAATGTGGCAAGCTATTTTGAAAGTTTCCATTTGCTAGTGGTTGTGCTCACTTATGTCTTATATTGCAAAGCACCATAATCAGCAACTGACAGTTGTCAATTTCTAGACTTCTTTAAGGGACATTCCACCACCCTTAAAATGCTTGAGTTATTTTGGGGATTACAGTCAGATATGATTTCATTTTCTGCCACTTATTGAGTTTTAAGAAAAGCTTTGTGGGAGAATGAAAATAAAATAATAATAATAAAAAATCATTTTCCCATAATGCAAAAGGAAATCAAAAAGCGTTTCTGGTCACATGTGAATTTTCTGACCCCCACTTCCGGAAAGGAGATGATCGCTGACATTTTCATATTTTACCCATTGAGTTTGACATGTTTAGTAGCCATCCCAACAAAAGGGAGATTTGATCACCCTTACTCAATGTCATGCTGACTAGAGATTGACCATTCTCCATACCACCACATCTTTGTACCCATGTGTGCCAATATACGTTGGCCATTCATTTTCTAATCAAGTCTTCATTTTGTTTATTGCGGACAACCAACATTCAAGTTCTGTTAGCAGCACAAAGTCAAATACTACCCTCTACTCATTCCTCTCAGAAGGAAACCTGTCACAAACCAGTCTTTATTTTTATAAATTTATTAAACTATTGCTAATTTTCAAGAAGCTGAATAAAAGTTGAGCCACACAAACAAGCAGAGAGAAGTATCAGAACTTGACCTGTGCTGGATTGAGCTCATTGTGACTGTCAACTTGAAGGAGAATGAAAATAAATTAATAAATAAAATAATAATAAAAAAATAAAGAAATTTATTTTCCCATTGAGTTTGGATATGTTTGGTAGCTGTCCCAATGAAAGGAAGATTCAGCCACCCTCAGTCAACGTCAGGCTGACTTGAGGTTGACAATCCTCCACACATTCACATCTTTGTACCCACGTGCATCAAAAAACATTGGCGATTCATTTTCTACTCAAGTTTTCATTTTGTTTATTATTAGTGGCACAAAGTCAAATACAAACCTCCACAGCTTCAGTAGATTTGCTTAAAATAAATCTACAAAAATCATAGTACTTGGATTTACCATTATAAGATCGAAAGAAAAAGGTGCAATGGAATAGTTTTATTATAATCACATGCACATGTGGATAAATAAATAAAAGTATACCTTCACTCATTAAATTTTGGTTAAAAATTAAAAAAACAGTGATAATAGTGGGAGTTTATGTCTCCTTAGATTGCATGTCTAAGGAGACATAACCACATGATACATCATTATAAAAGCAGTGCCAAATTCAAAAACATTCTCTTCCTTCTTAATAGAACTGCACAATGACAGCAGTGATGTCAGGGCCGGTGCAAGAGTCATGTGCCCCTCCCTAATCTTTGATACAGAAACCTCCCCACTATCCTAACTCTCAATTTTCATAAATTAATATTCATATAAATACAAATTTTATAGTAACTTAATTATGTACATAAGGGTTCATATGCAATATAGATGAAGATTACAACTAGAAAAAGGAAAAGAATAGATACAATTTGTATCTAAATTCAAATTAGAGACATGAAATAATAGGTAATTCCATCTAAATAAAAAAATTTTGCAGCATTTTTTAACATCAACTTGAGATTTTTCTTGTTAAAAGTTGAATAATTTTAATATATTCAACATTATGGGTAGAAAATAGAGAATTTTATATCATGCTTTTTCAAGACTTAGCCTGAACAAAACAAATTCATGGATTTGGACAAAAAACAGACCCCAAAATGATATCAAAATCTGTAAAATATTTCATCCTTTAATTGTCAGTTGTGCTTACTTTAATTTGTAGCATATATAAATGTAGGTAGAAAAAAAGCAAAAGATAGGATAAGAAAATAAGAAAACACTGCACCAAGCCAGTTGCAGGGTTCGGGTGTAGTAGTACATGCTCACCCTGAGTGATGTAACCACACAATAAGGTAGGACATAATTTCTGTGAGTTGCTTTCCCTACTTTTATCACACACACACACACACACACACATGTATACTCTGCATACACTGAAATATGATACATATATAAGTAGTGATGACTTAACATATGCACATAAAATAAGCTTTGACATAAAGCTCTCATGATGATGCATAAAGGTCCATAAAAAATGAAAATATTTTTGATACACAATAAAAGAATATTTTTTTTTTACTAAAGCTTCCTGCATTAAGCTCATTGATAGTCAGTTTATTGAATACAGGGCATTTTTTTTTGAGAATTTTTCATTTTTTTTTCTTTGCAACATGTTAATCATAGTTTTCTCTCACATTTAACATGCTTCTCTCGTATATTTTTTAGTTTTTTATTTGAATGAATATTCTACATTTATTCTGAGTCACACCATTCTTCAAAGGCAACTTGTATGAAAATCTTTCAGAGATATTTTCTTTCTCCAGCTTCATAAAAAGATTAACCCTTTCAATATAACTTATACACAAACTTTTTCTTCATATGATTTGATATATTTTTATATTAATGAGCTCATGAGACCTTTGATGAGTACTACTCAAAATCCAATGGGGTTTTAAACACAAAGCATATTTTTAGGAATGGAACAAAAATATCTCTACAGAAGTATTATGCAAAAGACATTTTGGATTATTTAGAAAAATTAACAGTTGGCATTATTAATATTTTTTTTTTTTTTTTTTGAAATGTACCTAATGCAAAAGTATTTCATAAATTATTTGACAAAGAACTGCTTAGTAACCTTGACATATTTGGGAAGAATATTAGAATAATCCAGAACTTATACTGGCAGCAATTTGCCTGTCTATGGATAGAAAACGAGATCAATAAATATACAAAAGTAGAAAGACGAGTAAGACAAATATGTGTTTTCACACTAGATTTATTCAACCTATATACAGCAAGGTGATTTTGAGACAATTAGAAATCCTACCAAGATTCCTTATTGAACAATCTGAAGAACATAAGATATGAAGATAACACAGTGTTGATAGAAGACACAGAAAGAAAACTACAAAAACGCCTACAGAAAATAAAGCTAAGCGAGAAGAGAGGATTAAACATCAACTTCAAATTCGAAATAAAATGAAACTTAATATCAGGAAGAGACAGTTGAAATTTCTATAGCATATAATGAGGAAAGAGGGCTTAGAAAATCTGATACTCACAGGACAGACTAAAGACAAGAGTGAGAGAGGAAAACAATGCATAACCTATTTAGTGAGCTGAAGCAAGGATTAGAAGAAATAGCAAAAGGATAAAATTTATTAAGATCTATGAAGGAGAGGAAATCATGGAGAGCCATGATTGTCTACTTCCTGAAGGAACATGGCACAGAGAAGAAGACTACCTATCCTATTAAGATATAAAGTAATAAATTAGTGTAAATAAAATTTTATGTTTGTGCTGACATGACCAAATCTTTCGGAAATATATTGGTGATTGACCGATAATTTTGGTAGGTTGAAGTAAATGTGAAATGGTGATGACTAGAAATTTCATTTCCCAAGGAGACATGTCCCAGAGGATAAAAGTGTTGCTTGATTGATCCAAAAAGGGACTTGATCCAAATGTTTGTGAGTTCAATCCCTGGCATCAGCAGAGAGCAGAAATCTTGGAGAGTTGAGTTATTAAGGAGAATTAACTAAAACCGAGATCTCCAAAGGCATAGTATATGGAATTAAACCAATCTACCCATGCAGATTAAATAAAGGGTTCAATTTGAAATTCCAACAAATATCGTCTGAAGAAGGCTGGAGTGTGCAATGGCCGAAACATTATGAATATGGCAATAAAGATGAGGGAAAAAGTCTGAACAATGTAAATAGTGTAAAGTATTCCATTTAGGTTTCTTTCTTTTTTTTTTTTTTTAATCGAATTTACCCCAGGAAGGCAGTAAAGCCACGAAGACACAAAGAGTTATGGGCTATGAAAGAATTAGAAAACAGAAATCATTATGAAGGTGTGAGAACAATAGAAGAGTAAGAAAGAAAACAGTAGATAATGATTGACATTGCATTTAAATTTTTGAAGATCAAAGTTTGCTGGAAAGCATGGAGCCAGAAGAGAGTTCCACAAAGGAAGAAGTGCAAGAAAAGAAACCGTTTTCATAGAACCTATAGTTACATCTAGCCAGTTCAACTGTAAATTGATGAGACCTTGTTGCTAATCTAGTACTGTGATTAAAGTTGAGGTACACATAGTGAAGAACTCTTTTGAACAATTACCATGAAAGTATCTATAGAAAAGGAACAGGGATGCTACTTAGTGGTGGTGGTGGTGGTGGTGGAAAAATGACTGAAACCGGTCAAGAGAAAAATAATTCAGTAATTGAAAAAAACTAAGATTACATAGTTTCCTTGAAGACTTGAAACTTCCCATGTTTCTGTATAAATTTAAATAACAACAAATGGGAAATATTTTAAAATTGCCACTTCAGTTTTATCAATCCTTTGTTAAGATTAAGAGGGATTTTTTTTTAAATGTGCTTGAGATTTAATCAAATGTAAAGCACTGTTAGATTAATCTGTTATTCAATTAGCATCAAAAACTGGCACTTACAGGCCTAAATTAATTTCTTGGTTTTTATACAAGAATATGTTGAGACACAGTTGAGGAAACATAATAATGATGTGAATATGAAGAACATGTTATAGATGTCACTAAATTCTTTTCTAATGGTTTCTCTGGGATTTCTAACTTGTGGAATTTTCTTCTGGCTTCTTGCTTCAACTTGTCTTTTTGAATACTCTTCTTTTATTGTCCTTGCTCTGTTTTCTCAGTTTCTTCCACACTCTTGCATATTATTGGTTTTGTTGCCTTGTTTAGGGTGAAATGGTTTAATTTCTTTTAGTAAGATGGGAAAATTTAATAGAAAATTATTTTCAAAATTACTTACAATAAAAAATTTGATTCAAAGAACTTTTTCCTATATCCAATTATATACAAACTGAAAACTGATGGCATGATGAAAACTTTTGCAACATTAGATAAGCAAATATTTTAATTCTTATTTTTCTCTTTCCTCAATAATGTTTTCCAAACTTTTTCATTTCAAGCAAGACAATAAAGTCACTAAGACACAAGGTGTTACTGAGTGTGAAAGAATATGAGAAAAAAAAAATTTAAGAAGAGAGGACAATAAAAGAATGGGATTTCAATTTTGTAGGACCAAAGATGACTGGAAAGCAAGGAGCTGGAAGAGAGTTCCACAAGTAAGAAGTATCAGAGAAAAATATGTTAGCATAGAACATTCTTGTATGTTGCAATTTCAATTGTAAAATGATAAAACATAGCCATAGTCTAGTACTGAACTTAAATTCATAAGGAAAGAGGAAAGTTCATTAAAACAATTACCATGAAAATATTTATAGAAAAGCACAAAGCTGTAAAGCAAAATCCCTATAACTACTATTTCCTCTTACTTGGACATGTGCCAAACTAACATTAAGCCAATCAGAGGAGATTATATATATATATATATATATATATATATAGATATATATATATATATATATATACACACTATTTAATTGTAAGCTAATTAATTTTGTATTAATACTCATGTGAAGATAATAAATCATATCTTAATGATGTTGCTGGTTGGCAATTAGCTTATACCAATTAACTGTAAAGAGTTTTGTTTCTGAATTGTTCTTAACCCCAAAAAAAGAACCACTTTTTGTCGAGTGCGTCTTCATCTTCTTGATTTCAATGATTTATATTTATTTGCCATTAGTTAGATTCTATATTTTTAGCAAGAATTATCATCTTAAGTATGACTACATAAAAACATCTTTATCCCCAGGCTAATCAGTCTTTTCATTGGAATCTTTCTTAACTCCAGATCTGCTTCCAAAACTGGTCAATCTGAAATGTTGGTATGATACTTAGTAAGTCAAGTAAGTCTGGAAAAATATAAGGCATACTACACTGAAAATAGATCCTATTTTTAAAGCTCTCATGACTATGATATTAATAAAGATAGTGATTTTCATTATAACTGAATGAATAAAACACCCACACACACACCCACACCCATACTAGATAGATGATGAATTTTATTCTGGAGTGAAATTTGTAGCAGTTTTATAGTCATTTATGTATTTATGGCTATATTTTTTATTACTGCTAACAAATACTTTTCAGTGGTTCTTATTTCAATTAATAACTTTTTATTCCAAGATGAGATATGTTGCTTTAAAGTTTTGGTTTAGTTTTTTTTACAGCCTATCAAACTCAATGAGTTATTTAATACTGACAAGATTTTTAGAATAGATTTGTATGAATAGAATATACATTCTTGGTAAGAAATCAGTTTGTAGATCGGGCTCCATTGATGTATTTTTGGAAAGAGAATTTTTGTTGAGAGTCAAATGTATTGTTGGTAATAGTTTTTTTGTTTTTTTTAAATGAATTTGTTTTAACCTAGGGATGGTTACTGAATGGAATAATCACACAAAGGTTGGTAATGAACAATAATATAGTGGCATGTAGAAGTAGAAGTCAACTGCTAGAAATGAGGCAAGTGAATTTCACAATGAATCTTTAATTGCAGACCAACATACAGTATTTACTACTGTATTTATGTGAATGGGGACGCAGTCATTATCGTCCATAGGTATGCTACAACAGTATTGCTGGTAATTTGTTTGTTTTTTTAAACTTATTGGTGCTATTTTTACTATAAAAAATTATTTTTATACTTTCATATTTTGATCCCAGTTTCGCAGTCAACTATTTGCCCATAGCTTGGATCCTACTAGGTGTTACCAGCCCATTTCTTTAAAGTTGATGGTTAAAAATTGCAAATATTTTTACACTGACCTAACACAGAAATATATATATATATATATATATATATATATATATATATGAATAGGGCAAAACAAAAATGTCAGCTAACTAATTCTGTAAATATTTTTTTTCTTTTTTTTGTTTTCATCAACTTAGATTTGAATAAAATATTTTAATATATAGATTAAAAGTATAACTGAAATAAAAAGATAGTAGGAAATGTGCATTAATTCATGCAAAACCAGGGGAAACCTCTCCTATTGTTGTAATGTACACCTTACCAATTTGGCCATAGTAGACCATCTTGATAAAGCAAAGTTCAGTTTACTGATCTCAGGAATGTACACCTCTTGTTAGGACTTGCATATTTTTCTTTAGGATTTCTTGATCTAAGCTAAGAAGAGTATTAAGACAAAGAAAAAATTAATTAGAAACAAAGAAAAGCATACTAAACTGTCACATGATATTTGTCCTCCTGTATAGCAAAAAATGCTGAACAATTTCATCAAAGATAAAGATGAGACTTGAAGCAACAGAAATGTGGTTCTACAGAAAGATACTGTGGATACCATGGACTAAACCTGTGAGCAACGACAAGGTTTTGGAGAGAATGGAAACATAAATGTAACTTATACTTAACATCTGAAGAAGGAAAAATTTATCTTTCATAGTTTTATTAAATTGTGATAACACTATTTAGTGTAAGGGACCCTAAAGGATGTTGTGTATCATAGAAAACCAAATACATTGGTGGCCCTTAAGCAAGAAACTGAAAATGCATGTGCAGCAATCCCACTGGACTCTTTGGCCAATGTTGCCTAAGCAGTAGTTCACTGTACTAATAAATGTCTGGAAGCTGAAGGCCACCATTTTGAGCGTCACTTGTGATGGTATAGACACTTTTAAGTAACGTGTATTAATCTTGTAATCTCTGAATGAAAAGTGTGAACAGACTGTGTGTGTGTGTGTGTGTATATATATATATAAAATAAAAAGGCTTAAACACTAATATTCCATGGTTATAAATTATTGCATTAAAATCATAATTACGATCCAATTTATCAGACCTACAAATTCAAAAAGAAATCAGGAAAAATAACTCCGGGAATAAAAAATCAAATTTAGTGAGAGTGTATGTATGAATGAGAGTGGGGGATGAATGTAAGAGGTAAATGAAAGCACTAGAGAGGGGTAACAGATGAGATAAGAACAGGAAGGTCTAAAAGTGAAGTTGGGGATTAAAATTTAACAGAGAGAAGTTTAAAAGAGAGGGGTGAAAAGACGGTTTAAATGAGTGAGAAACAGATAAATATCAGTTATTTTCTGATGCATTATTCATTACTGAATCGCTGACCTAAATTAAATTAAAAACCTACACCGGAAATGGGTTTATACATTTGTGGTGACACTATGCACAATAAAAGACAATATAATCTAAACTTAAAAGTCAGAAGATGAGAGAGAGAGAAAGAGAAAAAAGGGGAAGATGGGGGGTAACTAAAACTGAAGGGCATTTATAAAAGAGCTGCTGTGTAATACAGAAAAATTGACAAAAGTAACATCAACTACAAGTTACAAATTTAATATAAACATATAAAAATTAAAAAATATTTAATCTAGCAAGGACCTACTATTTTTATGCCCAAAAACACATACGTATATACACACATGCACAACAACATATTTATACGTACATACATACATATAAGCATGTACACATAAATATATACTCTGTCCTGGACATTGAGTTCTACCTGGATTCTATCCTTTTGGAAACTTTTATATGTATGAGTATGTATCTATGTATATATACTTATATAGTTTTATATATATATATATATATATATATATATATATATATATATGTATGTGTGTGTGTGTGTGCGTATATATTAACCACTAATATTATATATATATATATATATATATATATATATATATATATATAAAAATATATGAAACCTGGGTTTGAATCTCGCCATGGTTGATTTGCTGTTATCGGTCTGGAGGGAGTGATACCAGCATGTAGCACCTTTGGAAAGTGCCTGAAAACCATACTACAGGTTGTTGATCACACTAGATAACACGCTCTCTCCCAGAAACTGTAACTAAGGTCTGCTCAACATAGTTGCATTATAAACACCACAGGTTGGCTCTATGGTTGTTGAAAAAACACAAATGTGCCTTAGTGAGCATCTGCAATAGGGATTGATGAGCTGCCCTAATTAGACAGGTATCCTCGAATATGAGTGGCCAGCTAATTTTGATTATATATATATATATATATATATATATATATATATATATATATATATCTCAACAAAATATATGTACAAAAAGAGTTTAAACACATACATACATGATATAAGCTATTTAAATAACTGGCATAATCTGCTAATTCATAGTAGGTTTAAAGCTGTAGATTAAGAATTACATTGATTGAAAATTCAGAGTTTGTACATCTAAGATAGTGATTTCTCCCGCTTTCAAACATTCCATCTAACTCCATAAAAGCATGATTCAGAAACTTTACCAAGACACTTTTAGCAATAATTAACATTCATAATGTTTTCTATAAATGGAGACAGACTGGAAATGTTAGGATATTTCTTTAGAACAACAAAGAAAACATTTATCCTGCTATATCAATATTCTGCTATAAATCATTCTATAATTGAATGTATTATAGCAGAACATTTTTGTATAGAAACAAGTACAAGTAAATATGTCAGCCATCTTGTTTTCTGATTTATTGTCATAATGTTCATCGAAGAGAGTGAACTACATGATTGGTTATTAGTTTCTATTTATTTGCTATAGACATTTTCTCTAGAATCTTGAGATCAGTCATTACTGATGCTTTTGGTTGTCTTAATCAGAAAATGGAATCCGTGAACAATGCAATACAATGGCACATTATACACAATACAATTCTGTTATGGGAAGAGCCAAAATCAGAAATGAATACTTGAGAGTTCAGGTCAACTCCAGATGAATACTAATGATTTATTTCAGGTTACAAAGAGGATATTTTAAACTATAAAAGGTTCTTCTGTCATTATCCATCCATAAAAGACTTGTTTGTGAATACCAACATCTGACTGACTCTCTATGAGCTAAATATTGCCATTTGCCCAACTCATAATCCAGTTCCTGTTGACAACATGCTTGTTGACATAGTTGGTTAAACTTAATTCAATTCAAAGAGTCTTCTTATTTGAATGATTTTTACTGAACTGATGTCAGTTCAGTTATGTGCCATACCTGATACACGCTTAGGTGATCATGTTTCTTTTGATACATGACTGATGAGGCAGAATTATTTTACCACAGTAGGTTGCCATTTCTTTCTGTGGTAGACCAGTTACCATCCAAGGTTATAGAACCTGGTCTGTCCTGCTATTTACCCATAGCTGTGGAGAGAAGAAGAGGATTCATACCTTTCCCAAGGGTATTAGCACGTAAGTGAATGTAATGGATTCAACTGGAATTCAAACGTGGCTCTCCAATTCCTCAACCTGAGCCACTATCCATTACTCCACTATAAAGTGATCTACATTGCTCAAAATTATTTCTTTGAATGTCATCATTTCATGTTCGCTCCGAAATCTACAATTAGGTTGATACAAATGTTCTCATTTTTTTGGCAAAATCTTGTAAAGTTTTCTTACATTAACTCAGTTTTTTATTACTTTTGCTTGATTGATTGATTTACTGATTCATCTACTAATTAACCCATAGCTAGAGGAGAAGAGGGAAATTCATACCTGTCTCAAGAATATATGTGAGTAAGTGAATATAAAGAACTTTCCCCAATTTCCAATTCAGAGCATTGCACCACCCACATATTCAAGCACAGCATCTGGTATTCCCAAGTGGTCACTCATCTAAGTACTGACCAGGCTCAATATTGCTTATCATCAGTGATCGTATAAGAATAGGTATTATTTTTGCAATCACTTAATTGTAGCATGTTGCTTAAAAGTCTTAAGAAAAATTCACCAACTAGTAAAATGCATTCCTCCATGAACTTACAGAAAGAGAATATGATTTAACATTTAAATCTTTATCTTCCTCTTTTTGTTTCACATGGAACAATGTTCTTTTAGGATAAGATAGTCACTAGCAATGAAAAGGTTACTTTCTACAAGGAACCACATTAAAAATACCATGACAGTATTCTTCAGTATTTCAACTTTAACAGAATCTCCTGAGGAAGACAGTTTTTCTGTCTGGCAGAATTCAAAGAGTATGCTTTATTAAGAATTGCTAGAACTGGGATAAATTGTGTCTGTACAATATGCCAGTAAAGCAAATACCTGATGAGTGATTCTGTAGCATGACAATACAGCAAATTTAAGTAAATAGAAGTAAAAAAGAAAAAAGAAAACGAATAAAAGGAAAACGAATAAAAGGAAAAAGAATAAAAAGAAAAAGAATAAAAAGAAAAAAAAGAAAAAAAGAAAAAGAAGAAAAAAGAAAAGGAAAAACGAGAAAGAACAATGAAAAAGAAAAAGGAAAAAGATAAGAAAATAAAGCAAGAGAAGAAAAAAAGAAAAGAGGGGAAAATAGAAGAATGAGAGAAAAGAGAAAGAAAAATAGAAGTAGTAAAGAAAATGTGGAAGAGGATAAAGAAGAAAAAGTGTAGGAAGCTAGAGAAAAAAAAAAATGTAAATGAAGAATGAGATTTTTTTTGTTTTTTTGTTTTTTTTACAGATTATCAACTATCTGTGAGTTATTTAAAGCCAGAACATATTTGGGATTGTAAGAATAATTTGTTTGTTTTTCAAGTGATTAACAATTTTCTGAGAATCATGATTTTTACAGATACTAGTTCTACTTGTCAACCTATAGCTGGGGAAGGAAACTGATTCACACCTTTTGCAAGGGTATTTATGCTTAAGTGAATGTGACAGACCTAACTGGAATTTGAACTTGGCTCTTTGATTTCTGATTTCAAGCTTTTATCCAGCTGCACATCCTAATGAATGGGAAGAAGTTTAAGAAGAAGAAGAAGAAAGGTGATTAAAAAAGAGAAAAGAAAAAAATAAAATAAAGAGGAAAAACCCCAAAAACAAAGACTATATTTCTTGTCACAATAGGCTATGTTGGTTAATAGGTTGTTTTTGTTATACATGTCAGTGGTTGCCAAAATGTTGTCAGGGGTCACTCACATGATAGCAGCAGAAATTAGCCTTGTGTTCACAGAGATAAAAGCATACTTGACAGTAAATAAAACATACAGAAATAACAGGAAAGTATGGTAAACTGTATGATAATTTCATACAATTTATTTATATTTTTCTTATTTGTATTGGTGTATATTTTTTAGATGACAATTGTATCATGGTACATGCAATGAGAGAAAGAAGTTATTTCATATTATTACATGTCATATGAGAGAGAGAAATCGAACATGTGTTGCCCATACCAAGGTTCATAGTCAAGAGGTTGAATTTAATGTCATTTGGCAGGATGTCCGTATTTCTTGTGTTATGGTCCAGAATGATGATAGTTTATCATTCTAAAAATAACTTTGTCATAAGTGATGATAAAAAATTAAGGATATTTCATCATTTTAAAAATAACCTTGTCATTGGTGATGATAGAAAAGAAGGATATTTCATCGTCCTAACCCTCATCATTATAAAAATGACCCTTCTACCACAAAAGAGCCAGTAGTGTAGACTAGGGTACACATAATAGGAGAGTAGACAAGTAGTAGTATAGAAACTCAAATCTTTGCCATTGCTCTGTGAACATTGAAAACAGATGATTTCAAATGCCATCCTCACAAACAAAATTCACAGATCCATACAACGTAAGCACTGACTTAAAAAACCCAGAAACACTGAGAACATTTTTTACACAGACCCTACCAACATTATGTAATTCACATAAAAAAGAAAATACAAATTCTTCCTATTTATATCAAAGCATGTCTCTAGTTTTTGTTTATATTATTATTGTATGTTTTAATTTCTTTCATTTTCAATATAAAAAGAGAAAAGGTTTCCTCCTACACTACAAATACATATAGCATTGAGGTAAATAATACATTAACCCTAACTTACCTGCCCTGTTACAGTTGCATGCTGGGAGTATTGTTATTATTTTTAATTTTTATTTATTCTATACAATGCTTTTATGTTATTTTTCCTTCATTTTATTAATAATTTTCATTATTATTATTATTTTACATTTTATTTTTATTTGTTTATAATAATAATGTCCCTGTAGCTTTTGTATCTTGAAGAAGGCTGAAATATTTTGATAACAAATATAAAGGCCCAAGTAAAAACAAAACAAAGAAAGTAATGAAAATATTTAATCTCTGAATATCAGACAAGAGGATTATATGTCCTTGAGAGAAAGCAAAGAAAATCAAGTTCAGACAGAATTAAAAAGATTCAAAGAAAGAAGAGTAACACATGAACACTGTGAAATAGGTGAGCAATAATCTACTCTGAAAATCGAAATCGTTTCTATTCTATCAGAAGATCACAAAACCAATTCTTCTGTTTCATTACCTCTGCAGAGACAAAAGTATAACATACAAAAAGAAAGGAAAGAAGAATGATCCCCATCCTACATGCAACATATGCAAACACTCAATTTATAAAGAAAAAGAAGGAAATTTGTTTACAAGGGGGAAAAATAGAAGAATGAGAAAAAAGAGAAAGAAAAATAGAAGTAGTAAAGAAAAAGTGGAGGAAGCTAGAGAAAAATAAAAATAAAAAAATGTAAATGAAGAATGAGATTGACTTTTTTCTTTTTTACAGATTGTCAACCCTCTGTAGGTTATTTAAAACCAGAACAAATGTATTCAAATTTTTTTCTGTTGGAAGTAACTAAACTATCCATTTTTGAAAATTGGTACATTCAGGCCAATGACACTTTTATTCTTGCATGAGCAAGAATCAGAAATTGAATGTTGTAACCAGTTTAATCAGGCATCCATAGAAAGATAGATAAATAGGTGTATATGGAAATGGTTGATTTTAATTTTAACATTACCAGTACCATGCATCGGCTGTGAAAACAAATGTTTGGTTGGGTTAAATTGCCCAAGTGATAATAGCAAATAGTAGACTTGCATTTTCTTTTTGTTTAAATTGGTATCACCCCAAGCAAGGCAGTACAGCCACTAACACACAAAGAGCTACAGGGTGTGGATGAATTAGCAGCAGGAACATTAGTAATGAGTAGAAAGAGAAAAGAACAATCAGGAGTACAATAGATAGCGATGACAATGCATTTAAATTTTTTCAGATTGAATTTGGCTGGAAAGCATTGGACTGGAAGTCAGTTCCACAAGCAAGAAGTGCAAGAATAGAAACTGCTAGCATAGAAGTTTTAGCTACATCTAGCTAGCTAAACTGTAAATTGATGAGATCTCATTTCCAGTCTAATATTGTGCTTAAATTTATAGTCTACGTCCCATAGTGAAGAGCTCATCCAAACAATTTTCATGAAAGTATTTATAATAAAGGTGCAGAGATGCAACCTTATGGTGGTGGTGGGAAAGTGACTGAAGCCGAGCCACCCTATCAAGACCAATAATAATCTTACTGATTCTTCTCATCAAGGAGCTCCAGGTAAATAGCATTAAGCACTAGACCATATATGGCAGTAATATTCTTAACATAGGCAAATGGTAGACATAGATATGCAAGATAAATTTCAGAAAGAAAAATTATCTTGCCCAACACAGTGAACTGATATTCTTAGCAGCTGACCTTGCAATAGATTCAATATAGTCTTTCCACTCCATGTCAGCTGAAAATGTGAGCTCAAGAAGGTGCAGTGAGTCATTTTCATGGAGGATAGCATCAACTATGCTACGAAAGGCAGATTGGGGTCTCCCAGATGATTAACTATTGGAAGCTTTAAAATTAACAAGCCATCTTTTCTCCCAGTTAATGAAAGATTTGAGGTCGTTTTGTACATCAGCTGTCATTTTGACCTTGTCAGTCTAATCAACCTTACTACCAAGGCAGTAGTAAATGGAAGAGTTGAGAGCTGATGTCATCAGGAAGGTCATTAATAAAGATTAAAAACAGCGTAGGATCAAGGATGGTGACCTGGGGAACATCCACATTACTACAAAAGGATATAGATGAATGGCCATTTAGGACACCATTCATTTCCCATAAAAATGACTGACTCGGCTCAAAAATGTGCCCAGAGATACTGTAACTTTCAACTTGTGAATAAAACCTGAATGTCAGACCCTGTCAAAGGCTTTTGAGATGTCCAATGCTAAAGCCTGGGCTTTACCACTTTATCTAGAGCATGATAGACTCTTTCTACAATTATTATTAGTATATCAGCAGTTGACCTTGAAAAATGAAAGCCATATTGTTTGTCTGAGAAAAGGACCTACAATGAGAAATGATGTATTCAGCATTGATTAAGTCCTCTTGCTGTTTCCCAAAAAGAGGTAGAAGGCCGATACTTCAATGGGTTGGATGGTTCACCAGAGTTCTTAAAACTGGCACAATAGACAATGACTTCTAGAAGGCAGGAAAGTAGGAAGCAGTGAGGCATTTATTATACAGTTTAGAGAGAACAGGAGCCAGTACAAAAGCACACTTCTTAAACTATGGAAGGGATTATATACATAACATTTAATAGAGAATCAGTTCTAAGTGGAAAGTTAGACAGGGATACTCAAGGTGAGTCAAGGGTACACTTTGAGGAGAATTTAAGGGCAAAGCATTCAGCTTTATCAACAGAGGATGATAACACCTCAATTTGATTGAAGAGGTAACCTATTACAAAGATGCCAATAATAATGAGAGCCAAAGTGTTTAGAGACTATGTGCTGCTTCATTCTCTCACCAAACAGGGACTTAGCTCCTTCAAAGACTCATATTTGTTAGGAGCAGTAGCAAATAAGCCCGTTACAACAACAGCTACTATGTTGCTAGCTTGAAAATAAAGGTACCTGTGTGCTATGGCTGCTGAGCATGCTGGTGTGAGCCATAGAGAGGATTGTGGTTTCACCTAGTATTTCTGAGAATGGATGAAAATGCTCATTATGGCTTTGACCCAAGAAAAAACCTAAATGGCACAATTTTTAATTGGGAGGTTGAAGATGTCAGTTCAAGGGGCATCATAAAGAAAATCTCGGAATGAGTTCTGGTCAGTGTGCTGATAATGAAAAGAGGTCTTATGGATAGGGAGTTCCTGTTTAATGGATGCTGGGAAGGAGATATTAACAGCTAACACATAGTGGTCCAAATTATCAAAAGGGAAGTATTGTGAAGCTTGACAAGAGTGAGAAGAGATGGTAAGAAATAGATCTCGTAGAGTCGCCTGTTTGCTCGGTTTGGCTACAGAAACAAGTAGGGAA
>OZ010572.1:129186393-129263893 GCA_963932145.1 Acanthosepion lycidas
TTTCATTTTTTTCAGAACAGCTCAGTTGTTTATAATGCTAAACTGAAAACTTCTTTTCTGTTGTTGCTGAATAGTAAAAGATAAAGAATATACAGACTACTACTATGTTTGACTGAAGGCAGTCATACATAACTGGATCACAACTGAGTGATGTCACTAAGTTTTGAATTGATTAATCAAGGTGTCAAAAATTATGGTTGAAATGACCAAAAGTTTGTTACACTATTAAATTAGATACATTCACAACAAATAAGTAGTATCCACTCCATGCTGAGAACAGCTTATTACAACCTCCACTTTCTCTCATATATATAATAGGCAGTATATAATATAAAAAATATACTGTAATGGGAGGTTGAAAACAGCCATACCTAAAAGGTATAAACACTAAAAAGTGCTCAATACAAAAATCCAAAATAGAAAATGCAGAGCAAATACATTCACAAAAACACTAATTGTAGCCTTGCACCAGATGAAGAAAGTGAGTTAGATTCATATTTGCCATGAGTACCAATGGTCAGGAATATACAGGTAGCATAATGGTTGTTATCATGGAGCTTGGAATCTGCAGGTCAAGTTCAAATTCTGTTTCTTACACTTTGCAATCATATCCTTTGGAAAGGCATGAATTCATCTCTTCTCTCCCCAGCTTTGGGTAAAAGAGTAGGGAATACCAGAATCATTAATCATGGTAAGGCAAATCAGTCTAAAAGGAGAAGTTTAAATTCAAAACTGGAGAAAAAGCATTGAGGAAAACACTCAACCACTTTCCCAAGAATACTCATGAGAGTTCAAAATTCACAGACTGTTGGTACCAATTGGCAAAGGATAATTGATAAGACCACTTCAAATTTACAGACAAATCATACAGATGTATGCTGGGATTTCTTCCTAGCTACTAAAAATGGATCAATTCTCGACCTTATCCACCATATTCTTGTTCTTTATCATTTTGAAATCAGAATGTTACACTCACTTGACCATATCCTTTTTGCATGTTACTTTGTGAACGTTTTTGCCTTTTTACTGATGGTTTGCCGACTTTGCCTATATATTGTTTGCTTAGTATTATTTTGCACTGTTCTTTTTCTTCTTTTTTTTTGTTGTTTATTGAGATCTTCATCAATTCCTTTTTTTAAAGAGAAACACCAGTGATCAGTATTTGAGTCAAGCATTCTAAGATTTTATTTGGATTTCCATAATGGTGATAGAATAAAATATGGGATTCAGTTAACAGATTATGAATATTAGAATAGCCAGAGTCTTTAAATTTCCAAGTGCAAAACATAAAAAAAGACTCACAGGTATTTCTTAATTCTTTGTGAAGAATTCTTAATTTCTTAATTCTTTGCGGAAAATTAACGACTATTTCTTCTGAACAATTGATATAACAAAACAAAAAAGAAAGAAAAATAAAGTTGAATGAGATGAAGGCAAGGTTAATTAGGTCCTAAAATTATTTTCTTTCTTGGAGGAAAGATGGAAAATATTTGTTTAAGGAAGCAGATGATTTGAGGAAATTTCACCAGACTAAAAATGAGATGATATTACGCTGGAAAAATCATTGACTGACAAAAATGTCTGATCGTCTTCAAATGAGTTTCTGCTAACCATTGCAAAAATGATTTGTTGATTGAGTCTCCAAAATGGCGAATAATAATTCTGGTCTCCTTGACAACTAATTATTTTCTGTTACCATCAAAACATGGCAAAGAAAACAAAATGTACCAAGATAAAAAAAAAAAAAAAAAACTGCAAACGTTTTCTCATTTCTATTTTTTTTTCATTTACATCGATCACTGAAAAAAATTATGATGTGGAGAGGATAATATTTCTGGTTGTCATTAAGACCACTAATTACCATGAATTAAGATGATTTGCATCTGGCATATCATCTAATTTGTGATTTGGAACATTAAGTCCATAAACACAATTACAAAAAAATGTTGAAATAACAGGCACATTTCAAGACTTTGAAATATAGCCATGATGATATATCAGTGATATGGACACAGCTTTGCACTGAGAATTATGCACATTGAAATCTGATTAGGCAAACACTTTTGAAGAACCTCATTGCAATAAAAATTTAAAAAAATTTTTTTTTTCCAATGATGTACAAGACTCAAGCATTGATGGTTACAGAATAAGAGACAGTGTGTATGTGTGGAGAATATAACTTGAATAGCTTAAAATTGTAGTGATTGGGAAGCATTCTATTGTAAGTCGGTTCCATAAAGGAGCAGTCTGTAGGAAGAATCTACTTGAGTGGAACTTACATCTCACCAATAGAATAAGATGGAAATGAGAGTGGTTTGCTACAATGGGTGCGGCATGGCAGGTCTTGGCCGTGATAGTCAGAACTATTTAAACTAAGGAATATAGTTTGTCTGAACACTTTCAATGGAAAGAGTGGTAACATTTCATCAATGAGGAAAGTGGTTGTAGGGTGGAAAATAATTTATCACCTACAAAGACACAGAGGTGCTTTTTAGACTCTATTGAGACTGGGAAGTAGAGACTGTGCAGTACACCATTTTCAGCCTGATCTGGCTCTTCTAAATATGAAAGACAGCATGAGGAGTCTGGTACATACTGAAGCACTACAGGAATCCAATGATTTTTCCAGTTCTACTTAAGGTCTAGACTGAGTCACAATAAGGGCTTTATGCACAGGCCCTCCCTGAGAGAACACCTGTTAATTGCAATAGGTGAAAATTCAGTGTCTGCTTGATGATGATGGAACATCACTAGTTTTGTTTTTGAGGCACTGAATGTTACCAGCCAGTAAAGCCAGTTAACTGAGCAGTTACAACTAGGTCAGAGAAGAGATCATCTGCCAGCTTTGGTCATCTAGAGGTTTTATGGTGCACCTATATACATGTTGCATCATCAGCATAGATATTCACAAATGATTGGAATATACTCTTATATATCATTCATGTAAAGTAAAAAGAGGGTTGGACCATGAAGTCTGAGAATTTGGTACTAGAAAATAATTCTACCTAAGCTCTTAAAATAATTGAATACTTTTTAAATCAACATAAGTATGTCATATACTGATCTCTGTCTTTATATGTATAAATATTTTCAAAGTTTAAGTTAAGGGGCAAGTAGTACAGACTGAATTTTAGAAAGGGCTTGAAAGAAAAACAGGATAAATATACAGGGTGTTCCAAAAGTAAAATTTTATGTAAATTTTATATTTATTTACCAAATGGAATCATGTTTCTGTATGCGACAATATATTCAGAAATTTTATTGGTTGAATTAGGGAAGATGATATCATGAAAATTTTCCCAGTTGCTATTTCACAAGCGTATGTTTTCTGCCAATTGTCACGTGACTTTTGGACCACTCTGTATATGAAGGCATCAACTTTTATCTACAGATTTGGTTTTCTCAATTAAAAAACTGCAAATGAATAAGTAATACTTTTGAACTGCATTAAAATATGAATAAGGTTGTCACATGCCTCTTAAAAACATTGAAATATGAGAGAGTAAAAAAATATTTCTGGTTATTTAAGACTGATTTTTTTTTTTTTTACAGGTAAGATGGTAAGGATTTTTTAGCATAAATATTGCATTAACTAGCTAGGAAAAACAAATCAATCAAAACAGCATCTTTGAAAAATATCATACCTTGAGATTTTTAAAAATAATCTTTACTAAAAGGCCAGGAAAGGAAATATAATAACTAATAAATAATTTATTTAAAAACAGTAATATACAAAAACTGACAAGTAATTAATTGTGTTTAAACTAGTCGTCATAGTTTAGAGTTGATGAAAAAATATCATTTTTCACAATAATTGCATAATAGCTTTTGACACCGAAAAAGAAGAAAAAACGAACAAGTTCTTCTAATGACAATTGTTTAATTTTCAGTTTTTCTTTGAAATTAATTTTTTGAATTAAATGGTGAGGATATGTTCAAATTGTTTTCACTTTGACTAATTAAGTTTTTTTTTATAATTTAAAAAGCAAAGCAAAAAAAAATCAACCCATTCAATCTAAAATAAACAGCCTGTTAAAAAATAATAAAATATTTTAATTTGTGATTTAATTACTTTAGAGAAATTATGTTGCTATTTAAAAAAAAAAAAAGAAGTCAAATAACTAATGCATTGTCAGCTGGAGACAAGATGAAAGGCTTGCTTTATTGGCTTCAATGCAGAGGTGAGATTGGGTATCTTGGTGCAGGTTGACATGCAAGTAATTTGCACTGATTGTATTTTTCATTTGATAAAATAAAACAGTTCTAATATTTCTCTTTTACTTAAATAAAAATAAAACCAGTTTCCTATATAAAAGGCTGGCAACTACCCATTTCTGAGCACACCTGTCTGCCAGGTCATTGTACTAAACCCTATTATATATGGTTACTCAATCCACAGAGCACGCCTGTGGTTTGTACTGCAATTATTCAGTGCAGACCTCAGTTACAGTTTCTAGGAGATAAACCGCATAATCTGGCATGATCAATTTCTTGAACAAGGCCAGTATGTTCAAACACTCAGTCACAATGACTTATAACTTTGTAATCAAGCAACCATGGTGGAGTTTTCAGGCACTTTATAAAGGATCTGAAGGCCAACTCCCAAGTTGTTAACATCAAAATGTCATCTCAACAAACAAGTCAACCAGGGTGAGATTCATACTTGGAACTTGTGGCCAGAAAGAAAATGTCCTATCTGGCTGCATACCCATAAACGTTTCCATATACAGGTCTTGATTTTGGTAAAGCAGTTTTTTTTAATCATTTCACCCCAAGCAAGGCTACAATATTACAAGAATGGAAGGTGTCACAAGGAGTAAATTAAAATGAGAAAAATGTTGAGGATTGAGAAAAGAGCAAAAAATGCCAAAGGAGAAAAACTGCTGAGAGACACACAAGACAGGAAGTTTTGGAGGGCCATGATCCACCTATATTCTGAAGAGGGACCTACCACATAAAAGGAGGAAGGGAAAAAGTTATCATCTGAATCAATTATACATATTATATATATATATATATATATATATATATATATATATGCATGTATGTATGTATGTATAGTGTTGTATTTGTACATTTTATATATATATATATATATATATATATATATATATATGTATAAAAACAGAGTGAGAGATGGAATGGGGAAGAAGGATGGAATAATTCAGGTGTATATTCCAATGATGCTGTTTCTTGAGAGAAAAATAACTTGTAGAAAAGCTGCTATGAGAAATCTGATCATAATAATCTTCAATAATCCCATTAATATTTAGTCCAAAACACCAACAGAGGGCAAATTTTTACAGAATAAGCAGATTATAACAAATCTTTTCTTGAATTAAGCAAAAGGTGGAAACAGTGTCTTTCTTAGAAATAAAAAAATGTCTGAATGCCATTACTCAAAAATGTACCATATATATAACATTTCTCTTTGTTGTTTTGTTTTTACATAAACATAGAGAACAGTCACTAAACTCTGATCTTAATAAGAAAACAAATGCAAAGCAGTCATTCATGATGCAAAGTAGCTTTCTAACTTTTGATTCTACTGGCTTATTAAAAAAAAATTGACCAAACATAAATGTCTCTGTCCCAGAAAATATCTTTGCTTAAAACTGACAGTGTTATTCAGGATAACCATACTTATAACAGACCCTATTCTAGCAGTATTGATTTAATTCCTGACCACTGACAATGCTTTTGTTTTAATTTCAATACATACCATGGTAAAATCATTAGAAATGCTCTTAAATTATACATATAATATTTCTATTTGTCATCAATGCTTACATTTACTCCTGACCAGTGACAATCTTATTTTCCTGATTTTCAGTTAATGGCATAGATAAAAACATCAGCAATGTATTTCAATATTAAAATTATTTATGATACATTTGTACAGTAATATCATTAATCTGTCAATAATATCTTTAAATTAATTTCTGACCATTAATTATTTTTTTTATATGAATGACATACAGATTTTTTTTATATGAATGACATACAATTTTTTTTTTTATATGAATGATATACAGATAAATGTACTCAATTTTTTTTTTGCTGGTACGGAGTCATCAAATCAAAAAACATCTTTAATAGACTTATTCAGTCAAATATTTTTCTACTGTTTATTTTTCTAATGTAGAAAATAACTAAAGTGGAGAAATGATAGTGTAGTGGTAGAGTCAGTAGGCAGTTCTATAAAAAAAAAAAAAAATGGAGATGCTAAATAGTTGACCAGAAAGCCCTTGAATGATTTTTTATAAAAAACCTTTTTCTTTGTTTCATTTGATAGGAGTTCAGTTTCAATTTGCAGACTGAGAGTAACATGTTTTAATTCTGTCAGCAATGTGGGAAATTGGTCTTGCCATTTCTTCAGATTATTTTTTATTAGCCATTTAATGTTGTTCATTTCAACATGAACAGTGTAAACTTTTGAATGTTGCAAATGTTAGCATGAGTCAAATTTTGAACCAGATGGTTCAAAAATGCATCTGAAAGAGGACATATTCTACACTCATAATATTTGGAATCATCTTTACTTTCAAAATATCCAGCAGGGCCAATTTAATACCATTGATATATTATGAAAATGATTTCATACTATTCTGGCTGGTAATTGGCTGTTGACAAATAATACAATGAAAAGCAGTCTGTGTGTGTCCTATGAATTTGCGATCCCTTTGGACAACTGGAAAAGCTATTAAAGAAACTTAATAAAGGCATTTTCTTCAATTCAGAACTCTGTTAAATCCATGCCATACAGATTCAATATATAACAACCGCATGGTGAGGAAATAGTGAGAGGATTTTTATTAAGCTACATCTTTTGTAATTCTTTGTATTTGGCTGTCATTTTAGCATTATTATTGTCATAGCTTTGGTCCTTGTATTTTTCCAAGCAGATGACATTTTCACTTAAAGTTTCCTTTATTAGGTTTACACACTTACACACTAATACCCTTGGGAAAGGTATGAATCCATCTTCTTCCCCAGCTATGGGTTAAAAAGCCGTATTTGTATCTGGAAAAAACATTGTTATCTCCCAAAAATTTATAATGCAATAATGCTTTAGCTTTAAATTACCAACAAAGAGTTGATAAACTGTAACAAATAAATCAATCAAAATGATCAGATTTGCAATACTGGAGTCTGTTTTCTCCCAATGGTTTTCAAGAGAGAAAACTCTCTCTTGTTTCTTAGATTTACAACTGACATGTTGAAGGTAACATCCGAATTTTGGGGATGAAGAGTTATCATTATTTACACTATTTACATACACACTATTGTCCTCGACTTTGTTGTTGTTACCACAATGTTTCGGCTATTGTGACCCTGGTCTTCATGTATGTCTTTCTGGCCAACCTACCAGGAATTCTGAACTAAACCCTTTATTTAATCTACAAGAGTAGACTCTTCATTCCATCTTTAAGCATGGGTAGTGGAATGAGAACAGGAATTTTGGGGGAGGGCTAAATACAGTTATGGAAAGCTATAATCACCCACCACATAAAGGGACACACCATATAAAGAATATGTTTGATGAATCTGTTTGAATTCTTTTATATCTTTTAGACTTTTGTAGATTAAATTTCAAATATCAAAATTACTACATATTTCCTTTATGCATTATATTTCAGATCTTGATCTTTTCTATTTAATGTTTTTCTGTTCATTTTCATGTATACATAATGTAGATGCTTCATCATCATCAGTGTTAAATTGCAGTTCAGATTAAATTTTGTTGTCAGTTTGTTCTTGAGCAGGTGGTCAAGTTTTTGCTGATAAATATCCATTTATTTTTGTGCCATATGTGCCACCATATCTCATAATGAAATCTTTGTTTTTTGTTCTGCTGTTTTTCTTTCTTTCATGACTTTTTTGTGTTTCAGATTTCCATTTATGCATCACACTGATATGATTGAAATATAAAATTCTTACTGGAAAGGATGAAGTGTAATATAATATGGTACATACAAACATGTCTGCCCTGAGAATGGCCTTTTTTTGCAGCTGCCCAAAGAGCTAAGATTTTAGAAACTCCTTAGCCAATATCTGTGATTTGACCAGCCAAACTATCACTTCAGTCTGTCATAAAGAGAACAGCAAGAATGATTGACCCTTTGAAGTCATAAATATGTTAGATTTTCATCAACATCTGCCCACCTTCCCCAGAGGCAATATGTCTGTAAACTGAACATCTTCAAATTATTCCAGCCCTGAAATTGATCTATTCACTCGTGACATTTGCCACTCAACCATTTATACTTACACACACTTACATAGGCATAGATTATTAATAACACACATGCACAGCCTAATATAAGTAATGTATCACTAATACAACATGCCCACATACTTTTGAAAAATGTTTGGCAATTTATTTTAAATATTAAAATTTCAAAAATGTTTCCTTAAATTATATTCCCATATTTTTTATATTTTCTTTGTCCATAATCAAAATTTGTCTAATATTTCTCCTCAATATATTTCTGAGGCATTGTTTATAAGATTCCAGATCACTCATGGGTTACCAGCCCCCACACTCTGATTAGCCCTGTGTGTGTGTATGTGTGTGTGTGTGTAACACTTTAAATGTTATTTTTAGTGGATATACATATTTGAGTAGATGCTCCATATATTTTTTAAAACCATATTTTATTTTTGTCTACTGGCTGGAATATTCCAGAAATCTTATTAAAAAATGTGCCCTCCCACAGGACTTGAACTTGTATACCCTTTTACAGAAGAAACCATTGTCAGGGTGGTAGGTAATAATAGAATGGTGTTTAAAAAAATAAACTGAGTATCTACCCAAATATGGGTATCCACTAAAAATAATGGTTAAAGTGAAAAATATGTCAGATTAATAAATAAAAATCCATTATTTCTTTAGAAATTGCTTTATTTACTTTTTGGAACATGAAACTGAGCAGTTATGAACTTTCAGGAATCTAAATGAGAAGGATGGGGTTAAAGGCCGTATAGAACCTTGCTTAATCACAATGCTCTTCGTGGCCGAGTTGGTTAAAAGTATGTTGGATCTAATGACTCTCAAGGAGGATGACAATTCAAATTATGCCAGAGGGTGCATTTTTTGAAAATAAACTTTCTCAAATATTCAAGGCCAGTAGATGAAATAAAACACTGTTTAAAATAACCAGAACCTCTACACAAATATGGATATCAACTAAAAATAATGTTTAAAGTGATAAAAATATGTCTGATTAATAAATGAAAAAACATTTTATACACACACCCACACGCACTATATGTACAAGTTTCATTAAAGACAAGTGACAAGACACTGAGTAAGAATTATTACTCAATAACATGAACTACAAATATGGCCACAATATCCTGACTGTTTGGAAAATAAAAACAGTCCCATCACACATATAACAATCTACACATTCAGTTAAAAATAAAAAAAAATAAAAAACTTTCTTGATAATGGCTAATAGAATAGACAAAAGCACTCGGATACACAGAACATATGGACAGTTTTTACACACTTTATGTCCAGAAAAGAAAACACTTATATGAACACAAGAAAAATTAAATAAAAAGCTTAATCGCATTAATTTGTCAGTTTTCTTTAATGAAACTTGTATGAAAGAGGGATTGTTGGGCAAATACACAATTTTATATGTATATATGTATGAAGTGATAGTAATAAATTTTCGATGATTCTCTCACTATATTCATTCTGATTCAAAAACAAAACCAATTTAATAACAAATCAATCAAAATTCCATGAATAAAAACTGAAAAGAAAAATTTAACCTGAAATATTTATAATTATTTAGAAATGATTTCATTACCTGTTATGATGCAAATTTTGATTCAAAAAGGAGGCTTTAGAAAAATAATCACAATGCATGCAGTAAAAGAAATCATTTTAACATACTTCTGCATGCTGAAGTAATCAGAAATGCACATTCATTGAGGCATGCTGGGATATGTTCATAACACATGCATTTATGAAAAACTTAAGTTAAAAGAAAACTTGAAAAAGATGATAATTGTTTTGTCTGTAGCTTTTTTTTCAGTACAACTATTTAAACAATAAAAATTGCTCCTAAATAAAAAAATAGGTTCTTAAATGCATTACCTGGAAAAAAAAAAAAAAAAAAAAAAAAAAAAGAGAGAAACAATAACAATAAGCTAATGTCAAGTCTTGTAAAATCTACTTCTCAAAAATATACAGCAAGAAATTTTGACCATATTGAAATACTGCAAATGGTGCTGAACAAATTATGCCTATTGCTACACAAAATCCTTTTAGCTTTACCATCAATAGAATGTATAATATACATTATTTTATCCAGAGAAATGAATAAGATTTTTTTAATGGAAGAATCATTAGGATCCTGGAAGTATCTTAGAATTGGAAGTTATATAAGAGAAAATGTTTTTATCATTTTAATCGAACTGATGCATTTTTTTAATCAATTCACCCAAAACAAAGCAATAACATCACTATGATGCAAGGGCCTACAGGAAGTAAAAGGGAAGGAAAAGACTTTAAATGAACTAGAAACCAAATCGTAAACAGGAAATAAGGGATAAACCTCTGTTTCTGTTCAAAAAACCAGAGAGGAGCGTGAACAGGACTATAGGCTAACGTATCTCCTCTTATTGTGGGGAAAAAAGTAAATAAATAGTAAATAAAATTTCAGGTTTTATGTGGAGACATTAGAATTATAGAGTTGAAATAGAATTTAGAAGTAACTGGAAACCCAATCCTAAGAAGGAGACAAGGGATACACCTCTACTCCTGTTCAAAAGATATAAATCTATTGTGTTTAGTAAAATAAAAACTATCACTGAGACCTTCCATTGCTCAAATCTTAATATGCAAGTGTTGAAAATAGATCTTTGTTTTGTTCTAGTAAGCTGTATATTATACTATTTTAAGACTGACTATCAGATGGCTCCACTTTCAGGTAAGTCTTTAACAAAAAGGCTCATCATACAGTACTTCCTGACTGAATTAAGAAGGATAAAAGCAGGGTATACCCTAATGACTGTGGCATATATCCTGGCATTTTTTGGCACCTATCAGCATCAAAATAAATCTTTCATTTATTTATGGATGTGGATTGCCTGTGTTTAGAGGAATCTTTGACAATCTGATCTAGACCTATCTATAGGAGAAGAAAACCATAACCAGATCATCTCAAAGAATGCATTGAATGAATTTGCTCAATATAAACAATAAAAAGGAGAATATCTGAGTAATGACAATGAAAATTATTCAAAAGACCATTGTTTTTAATGAAAATTAGAAAATATTTACATTAATAAGAGTACTTATAGAGAATAAGAAAAAAATCACTGAAAGATGTATTCAGTTACCAAATTTTATAGAAGAACAAAATATTGACAATATCCATTACCAAACAGGGACATTCAACATTCATTGACTGAACAATTAATAATGTTGTTCTGCTATCTGACAGGTCCCTTCAGAGTGTGAGCACCATTGTTCTCCACAGCATCCTGCTTGAGTAATGACAGTGAATTCTCATAAAATTTCTAACAGTCTTTTTTTCCTTGAAAATGATGGAAAAATCTTGGGTTTTTATAAAAAGATTAGAAATCTTTACTTATCCCTGTGGGCAAACTGCCAACCTTTTATACAAGTTATTGCACTTAGCAGAAACGGATATAAGAGAAACAAAGTTTATGTAACAAATTTGTCAAACATATTAGTAAATAATAATATCTGATCAAAGATTTTCAACTATTTTTTCCAAACAGTGCATCAGAAAGGATTAATAATCATAAATCATCAGAGTCATCATCATGATTATAAATATTGCCAGGATTCATCAGGTATATGTACCAATTTCTTCAGTGAAATTTCTTTATTATGATAATAAAGATATAATTTAATTCTTGTTACTGGAATAATCTTTGCTCTTTTGATTGGTATCTTGAGATTAAATATAAATTTATTTTCAAATGATTTAATTATACAAGCATATTAATGTTAGGATTTTTACCAGTCTAATAATGCTTTAACTATGATGTGTGAGGACGAAATCCTTCAAGCTATGTGGCGAGATTTCAATTATTAACTCTTATCAGGCTGTGTCAAATTTTTAATACCTTTATCAAAATCTTGATGCAAAATAATGGAAACTTTGTTATCATACTTCAGAATATTGTTTTTATCTGACAAGATTGGTTATAGCTGGAACACATTAAAACCCTAAATACATCTAGAGTCAAAACATAATAATTTTATTTTTATATAATTGATAACCAGTTTGAATAACAAATTAATTCCAAGAAACTTACAGGATCTTAATGATTAATAAGGTTAACAAGATTTTTGTTGTAAGTTTGTAGAATTATTTTGATATTTATAAAGAGTTAGAAATGATGTTGAGGAGATGAGACAAAGCCATAAATCTGAAGTTTCTATGTCCTTGTTTTTGAACAATCCACATAGCTACTGATGCAGAACAGTGTAATAATTTTAATAGTTCACTGTGTATAAGGCACTCAATGCAGAGAGTTATGTTAGTGTTAAATTTATATTAATAGGAGGGAAAATAGCAGTTAACTGTAGACATGAACAGATTAAGATTGTAGTGATTGGTGAAACATCTTGTTCCACAGGACAATGGTTTAGGAGAAGAAGCTGTTTGAATGGAACTTATTTCTCAATGATGAAATACAGAGGGAATATGAATGGTTTGCTACTATGTAAGTGGCACAGAAGGTCCTAGCTGTGAAAGTTAGAACTGGTGGAACCAAGGAATGTAATTCATCCAAGTATTTCCCATTGAAGTAGCAATAGAGCAGTGAGAGACTCAACACAACCCACCAGTGACAGAGGTTGGAGGGTGAAAAATAATTCTTATCCATCAAGGATATGGAGACACTTTTAAACTCTATTAGAGAAACACAGATCATTTCTGTATAATACAACATTGAGCAAATGGTATGTTTGAATGATATACTAGTAGAATGTAGATAGATAATAACATCTCTTCTTTTACTGCCAATGTGATGTAAAAAATAATCATAATATGAAAATTTCTTTAAAATGTGGCAAATACTCCAACATTGTCATTTTTTAGATGATCAAGAATTTTGTCCTATACAACAATTTTGTTGAAAGCTGTTTTCAGGTGAGTAGAAGATTAAATATTATCTGGATAATTCACGGAATCAGATGCAAAATTAATTAACTGAAAGGTAGTGTCAGGTCAGTGAAAGCAAGAGAAAAATCACCTGATGACTGAAAAATGATTCTATAAAATTACAATACAATTCAAAAGTTTGAGGCCACCAATGATAATTTGTTAAATTGGTCCCCAAAGTAGTTGTTTTGTACTTTAAATAAGAGAAATTTATTAAGCATGGTTAAAAAAAAGTGAGACATGATTTTTATTAGAAATTTTATTTTTGCAAGAAGAATAAAAAGCATTTTATGATTAAATTTTGCTCTCGTCAAAATATCCTCTTTTAGCCTTGATTAGTGCAGTATATTTTTTTTGCAGAACTTTATCAAAGCATAGGTTTGATAATTGATTTGATTCTTTTTTCAATGCTTCTAAGAGCACATTTTCATTTTTTGGATGGAGAGGCTTCAAACTTTGTAACTGTTGTATATATATATAATTGGTTTTCTTAAAAGATGCTGATAGCTTTTGCATCAACATATGCTTATATGTGTAAAAATTTAGATATGAATAAAAACATATCTGTAAAAAGACAATATGAATAAAAACTAAGGGAAAACTTTTCTTTACCGATTATTAACAATATCAAAATAATAGCAACCATATCTAAAACTTTTGTGGATATGTTCAGAACAAAAAATGTCTATAAAAATAATTTTTTTTGAAGATGGTATATAATAAAATAAACTGTTACAACTGATCCTTAGAATATATTAGAGAAACTTACAGAAATTTAAAAAAAAATGTCTATGAACATAAAAAGGGTCTTATATCTAAAAATTTATCAAATGCATTAGTCCTACATTGAAATTATTTCAACCACAATTTTGATCTAAAGAATGCCAGACTTATTAAAAGAGGAATTATGGAAAATTCTTCAGAGTGCTGCTATTGAATCTTACCAAAATGTAAATCTGCACCTAGGATTTTTTCCAATCTTTCCTTTTCTAAAAGATATACTCCTTTCCCAAATCAACATATATGGCCATAAAAATTTTTAAAAAGTTAAAAGAAAACAGTAAAATTAAAACCTCCCATTATTTAAAATGGATAAGTACACAAATAATTTATCAAATGTATAAAATAATAATTGCATTATAAATATATATAAAAAAAACAAAGTTTAACCTACATCAATAAAAACATTAATCACTTTCATTTATTAGATATTAAATTACATCTTTTAGCATATTGCATACTTTACCTTGATTTCCACAGCCTAAAGGATATTTATGAGTGGTCTTAAATTTAAAAATTTTGAAAACAATTGAAAAATTTTTATTTCTGTTTATAAATATTTGTTGCTAAATAAAATCTTTACATTTGCCTTGGTATCAGAGGATGAAACACAGCAGTAGAGATAAATTTTCCTTTTGCCTTTATTCATATGCTTATACGTTTTTATTTAAACTTCCAGAGGGAAATCAAATTATTTTTTCTTCTAAAACAAACAGCTATTTAACCATTTTAACAAATATAGTGACTGTTTAGGATTTTAGTTTGGAAGAATTGGTTTGGGATTGAAAAATTTTAATGCCGAATTGTAATCTTAGAGTAAGTGTTTCATTTTTTTTATTGCTTAACAAACTTTTGCAGGTTATTTAAAGCTGGAAAATATTTTTAGATTGTAAGAATTTTTTGGAGATAATATTGATAGAAGACTTACTAATTAACCCGTAGGCGGGGAGAAGAGGTGGAGTCATAGTTAAAAGGTTTTTAAATATAAATAAGTATAATGAACTTGACCAGAATTGGAATTTGGCTTTCCGATTTCAAATTCTGAGCTGTTATTCATTACACTACACGCACATTGAAACTTACAGCACTTGGTATTCCCAAGTAGTCACCCATCTAGTTACTAACCAGGCTTGATATTGCTTAACTTTGTTGATCGTATGAAAACTGGTATTTCAACATGATAAAGATGTAAGCCTGTAATCTTAGAGAATATTTCTCAAGACTATTCAATTGGAACAAGATCTCATATGTATTTACTAAATGCAAATTTGGCTGGATACCCAGGGAATATCACTCCCCTTACTGTCCTAATTGCCTACAAAATGAGTTGGTATTTATATATTATAAGTTTAGCTTTGTACAATACAAATTCCAAAGTATGAAGCACACTGTGAGAATGGTGTGTAGTGATTGGCCTGATAAATACTGCCCTCTATTGATCCTAATACATGCTAACTACATTACATATAGATTAGTCATTTTCTCAGCCTATTGTTTGTTTGTTTGGGTTTTATGGCATATCAACCACTGTGGGTTATTTAATGCCAAATCCATTTCTCAGCCTACTGAACTCTTCTTAAAGGCACCAGTGTAAAATGAACACCTCAACTGGGATATTTAAGTAAGTCTGTTGATGTTTTAGCACTGATAATCATTACACTACCAACACATCCTCCTTTATATTTGTGCGTGTGTGTATGTGTATATAATGTGTCTGATACTGAATGGTGTTCAGCATGCAAATCCACAATAATAGATGATTAAATTCTGATTGTCTCAACAAAATGAGCTTGTGCCAAATCAAGTTAAGAGTGATAAGTATTGTTTTTTTAACCATTTCATAAGACATAAGGGATTGCTATGATAGAATATGTGGGGAAAAAAAACACTATTAAGGAGCGAGAACAATAAAACAGGAATTAAGACAGATGTTAATGACTGATATTACATTTAAATTTTAGAAGATCAAAGTTGACTGTAAAGCATGTAGACAGAAGAAAATTCCACATGTGAGAAGTGTGATAGAAGAAACTGTTAGCATAGAACTTATGATTACATTTAGCCATTTTAAGTGTAAAATGACAAGACCTTTCCACCAATGTAGTATTGTTTAAATTCATGAAGTCTAGGTACCATAGTGGAAAGTTTATCAGATCAATTAACATGAAAGTATTTATAGAACAGGCACAGAGAAACTATGTTACTGTGGTGAGAAAATGACTGAAGCCAAGATACCAGGACCAATAACATAGCAGATATTTCTTTGGATTTTATCAAAAATTTCTAAATATGTAGCAGAAGCACCAGACCAGATATGGCAGTAATATTCAAAAGATGTATATTTATATGTAAGTAGATTTATTACAAGCTTGAACTAAAATCATTTTAACTTTTAAAGTATAACAATTTGTTTTACATGTATTGTACTTATTTTGACACATTTATCTTTCATTAAAATGTCTTTCACTTTTCAGAGTTTACATACTTTATATAAATAAATAAATTCTTCTACAAAAAAATAAACAGTTTTCCAACAACAATCAAAACCTCATCTTATCAAATGTTTACATTTTTAGCTACTGCAGAATTTTCTAAAAGTTTCTACAAACAAAAGATTTTTCATAGGAGCAAAAATAAATCAGTTTACAAAATACAAACACTATTGGAAACCAAGTAACTGTTTTTTTCTTCACCCAACTCATAAAAAGTAAAATAAAAGCAGTATTAACTAAGATAACTGGAGAGAGAAAAGAAATGGAGTAGAAGCATTTCCTGTGTTACTTACTTGACTCACAGTGAACTCCTTGATATCCAGGCACACAGCCTTTTGTACAGTTTCCATCAGCATGGTGGCATAACTGGTCCAGACAGGTCTGACTACAATTCTTATTACACCCTTGGCCATATGTGTGTTTGTAACAGGCTGGTTAAATAAAAGCAAAGGATTCAAAATAGAAATAAAAAAAAATCTTCAAAAGAAAGAAAATTAAAATTATAGACACATATGAAAAACTTAAGCAAACTATACATATATATACATATATATATTATATTTTAGAGGCACTGTGGAATAGTGGATAGCAGCTCAGATTGAGGAATCAGAGAACCGAGTTTGAATTCCAATCAAATCTATTACATTTACTTATGTGCTAATCCTCTTCTTCTTATATATACATATATATTCATACATATATATATATATATATATATATATATATATATACATATATATACATACATATATATATATACATATATATATATACATACATATATATTCATACATATATTATATATATATATATATATATAAATTTCTTGACTTACAACAGAGTTCCATTACTAGAATATTTTGTGCCACAATTTTCCATGTAAGTCAGAACATTGCTGTGATTTCCTGAAAATGAGCAATTACATTACTCACCTATGCTAATGCTATATTAAAGTAATAATCTATGGAATAACATTTTTATAACATATATTAACATAATTAGAACTAAAAAAACATGGTGGATATAAATAATGATAATTGTCAGAACAATTAAATGACTTAAACCAAGCTACTAGCCAATGTTTGTCACTGTTTCTCCCTTTACACACCATTTAACAATGTCTAATTTCACTTCCGGGGTGATGGCTTTCCTTTTCTTCAAAGCACTGCCATCAGAATGTGTTACACTATGCCTGGGAGCCATAATGAAGGGTGATAAGTTTCCATAATCAGAACAGAATCAAAAGAAAGTGATTGCACAATACAATATGGCGTACAACTGAGAACTGACCCATGTGGCTTTCTTTACTCTTGTATTGTATGATAATGTATTCCTCTACAATGCATTGTTCTTCTTCCATCCATTTGTGTTATATTTATAAGATTAATAGAGATTGCATCATAACCACAAATCATCATAGGTTGGGGCTATTGCAACCTGGGTACCTACTGTGTGTATATGTGTGCTTATTCTTGATATAAAAAATATCAGCATATTTTGCTAGGTCCTTACTATTATACTGATACCTTAGCCATTTCCCTACAAGGAAACATTTGGCATTCATCAACTGAGCAATCAGTACTGTTTTCAGTAAACAATTTATAAAATCTTTCTCTTAAAACACTATTTTAAGGACCGTAGGTTTCTCAAGTTCAGTAGCTTTTATTCTCTTTCCAGTGTTAATGGGGATTTTCTTCTGAAGCTTTAGTTGTTGCTGTTGTTTGTAGTCCTCAAGTGATGGGATTTGTGTTATCTGGTACAGTTCTTTTTTTAGTGATTTTGTAGTGCCAGTCCACAATGTTCAAAGAAGGATGATCTTTGCCAAGGCTTTCAGGTTTCACTTGCTCAAATCCATTTTTAAGCATTTGTATACAGCTGACAATTTAGATATTTCTGAATGTGTTTGCTGACATGCATGACATCCACATGAAAGGCTTGATCTGACAAGGCTATTTAAGAACAGGACTTGAGTTTTCAGCTTGACATTTTGCTTTTGTAGCAATTTGAGGTCTTGGTCAAAACTACCTCTGGCATGTCCCATTCCATGTTCAATTTAATATTTTTTTTATTATGAGGTCTTCATTTGTGAGTCTTTTTATTTACTATTACTGTAATCACCTCTATTGCAAAATCAGTCTTTCTAGCACTTGGCTTTTTAAACAATTTTGAACAGTTCCCCAGTGTCAGGAAAAGACAATACTATCTGATACAATGAGTGCAAGCAAGAGTAAAGAAAAAGACATTACAGATAAAACATATGCAGATACACTTAACATATTTTTTGTGATGTTAGACACTCACTTGTTCTAAATTTCATTAAGTCAATGAATGCTTGTTAACACTTCTGAAATGCTTGTTGTAGACAAGACTTTGTAAATGCAGGTACTGGGAGTAATAATGCCTTCAAATAATACTCACACTAATAATACTTGTTCAAATAGTAATCACTGAATAGTAATTCATATAATGATTAGTATAGGGAAATAGTATAGTGGATAGTATAAAGAATAGTGATCACTTAGATATCATGCTAATTCTTATTTACGCATTTCCTTTACGATCACATGATCTACTTATTTAATAATGGAGACATCCATGTTTTCTCACTGATGATCTGTGTTGAAATTTCATTGTTGGAAACAACACTCTATTCCTATACAACAATATTATAAATGTAATATAACAGGTAATAAAAAATCCAATCCAGGTGGGCAGGACATCTTTTTTATACGAGTGACAGCAGACTTCCAAAACAGCTTCTTTATAGCCAATTTCTAACAAAGAGGTCAGTTGGAAGGCTTGCGATTCAAAGACAGACTCAACAACAATCTGAAGTGATGCAGTATCTCCTTTTACTCCTGGGAAAACAAAGCATCAGAATGAAGGAGCTGGGTGCCTGTCCTGCTTCTCATCTATAAAAAGGTTTTAGCGAGGTTGATTTGAACATCAGGCTCAAATGCATACAAATATTAAAGAAAGTTGACAGCAAGCTGTTCCTCTCAATGGTAGCCTTACCTGCCTCTGTGGCTTTGTCATACACAGTAAAGCAGGCTTTGCTGTCCACTCATGGAAACATGTGGCAATTGATCCTCAATGACTCAAGAAAAATTGCTCAAACACATGTTCCACCTCTGTAAATGTTTGCGAAACACTTGCAGGTCTTGGGAGACTCATGTGTTCCATAAAACTTGAGCACCGCTTTATTTTACTGAACTCTCATTTGTCGTCCACTATATATATATATATAGGTGAATGGATATGAGTTTGTTATTATTGCTTTCATGCTTATGTGATCCTCAGACAACTGATGGTCACATACTCATATCCATTCAATTAAATATGTTAGCTCTATCACTGATATTTGAGCACTTTCCAATAAGCACCACACATATATAAAATATATACAGAATTTATATATATGAAGTCTGATAAAAAGTATCCTAATGTACACAGTAAAGCTTCTTGATACATATTATTTTGAACTCTGTTGTGCATACACACTAACCTATAACGTTCTCGCTCACGTTTGTTGTTTATAGCAGTGCTTGAAAGAAAAGTGTATAGAGTGTTGTTGTCTCACCACACCACAGAGGTTCCATCATTGACTATGGCATTGTGCAGCAGTTTTTTCCCAAGACAACATTCCCAATGTCCCATAACCACTATATTCAGATATCAATCCCTTGCAACTTTGTCTTTCCAAAAATGAAATCCTGCTTGAAGGGAACATCATTTTAATTTTGACTTACATTAGGTATTCACAGTATACATATGGCATTGAAGTTGTCAAGTGACCCCATAATTTAAAAAATAAAAGGTCTCATCTGTCTGGCATCCACTATCATGCCCTGTCCAACTGATAATAAATGTTGCCTTGCCAAGAGAAATTTAGGTAGTGTTCACACCAACTCACCAAATGTCAGAGCACAAACAGGTCTGGGAATTTCCACAATATCAAAGTATACTGGTGCCACCTACCATTATCTTTTCATACTGCTATTTACGGCATATTATTGTTTTCTAAATCTTCAAGATTAGAGTAAACCTATGTTATCTGGAAGAATGAACATATTTTTGTCTAACTTAGAAACAAAACCAGTTTTTCCCTTTCATATAGGAACACATCTTTTATGGTAATATCTTATATAAAATGGCAGATGAAATTGCTTTCAATTCTCAAATATTTCTGATAAACTTGATTTGGCATACACATTTATAAATACATACATCATATGCAGATAGACACATTTTTGTGAATGTGGATATGAATACATATTTATATGATGTAGATATGCATGCATATATATTCCTTAACAATTTTATATAAAGGCTTACATATATCAATGTGTGTACATATAGGGATTATACATTTGTATGTGTAAATAGACACATATATGAAACTTTATACACACTATTCTTTTTCATTGCCAGGGCCAGTTGCAAAATTATGTAAACCTCTTGACTATATTCCAGTAACTGCATAGTCAACTGGAGTGTTGAGAGAAGTCTGCATTAAACTTAGTTAAGATTGATGGGTAAGAAAACATTCTAACAGAAGAATTTGGAGAGGAGAAAAAACAATTAACTTGCTGACATTTCTCATTGCATTTACAAGAATCTTCCTGCTTTATTATTGATTTGTGATTAAAGAAATTTCAAGTGCTTTTGTTTTGTTTTTTGTTTGAAAATGAATGAGGAAATATGCGAGAGAATTCTGCCCTTTTCCAAGCAAAATTCTTCATTATGGAAATAAGTTTGAGTTTGGTATTGCATAGAAATCATTACAAGCTGATTTCTCTTTACAATCAAAGTATCTTTTAAGAATTTGTGAATTTGTTGTGCTGGTGGAAAAAAAAATTATCAAAACCAAAGAAATAATTAAATTAAAATGCAAAACACAATGAGTAAAATGTCTTAAAAGTAAATTACAAGAATGAATGGGAATTATTGATCAAAGACTAACTCTTCAGCCTTCAACAAGAGAATCAAAATAAAATATAATTAAAAAAGAAATGAATTGGAAAGGAAAGGCACAAGAAAAGACTGATATAATCCAATAAGCAGTCAATAAAAAAACAATAAAATAAAACTCCTGACAAGAAATCAACTATAAAGAAAAATTGAAAAAATTGAAAAAAAAAAAAAAAAAAAAAAAAAAAAAACACCAAAAAAAACCAAAAGGTAGCTAAAAAAAAACAAATGAAATTAAAATGAAAGAATTAAAAAGCAAAACAATGTGGTTAGTGTAAAAAACGGATGTTAAACAAACAACAAATACAGAGAAAATAGAGCAGACAACAAATCAAACTAAAAAGCCAAGCTTACTAACAAATAACAAATAAAAACAATGGAAGATTTCTTTTCAAATGAAAATCTAAAACAATTGTTTTCAAAAATCTCAAGTTTCTGATCATTCATGGCTTAAAACCAAGAATCAATTACAGCCAGGTGATTGGGGATCTCCCCAACAAAACACCATCACCCCAGAAGAAGCCTGAGCTCATATTACACCCTGATATCTCTGCCAGTGACTGAGAAAGTCATTTATTTTGGTATTCTTCTTCTCTTATTTGCCATGTCCATTCAAGATGAGAGGGACTCATTATAAAATTCAAGGATTCTTTTCATAAATGCTATGATCCCTGAGCCTGAGGTTAAGCAATGTCAAACCTGGTCAATAACTAGACGAGTCACTGATTAGAAATATCAGTTAGTTGCTTGCTGTAAGCTTGAATGTGCAAATGGTATAATGAATAATGGCTTGAAATTATTAACTGGAGTGCTGAGTTCCAATTCTTGTTGGGTTTGTTGTATTTATTTATGGACAAGTACAGTTGGGAAAGTTATAAATTCACCTCTTCTACTTTTCAGCTATGGGTTAATTAGTAAAACTTGTCTCACTAAATCATTATTATCTTCAAAAAAATTCCTTACACTCTAAAAATACTTTTTGGCTTTAAATAACCTTCAAAGTGTTTCCCATGCCGTAAATAATGAATTACTAAACATAATTTTGATAAATGCCATGTCCATTCAGAATGTAGACAAACATGGCTAGCCACAAATTCAATATTTTAATATCTGAATTACCATTGCTATTCTTGGGATAAGTAGTAGAGTGATTTCTCCCTGCACACACTACCTTCTTCATAGTTTTGAATTTAGTGTTATTTCTTGCCTAGATTACTTACCCTACCAAAACTATAGATAGAAGTTTACACTAATATAACACAAAACTCGAGAGAGAAAAGATGTATTCATTCTTTTCCTAAGGATATAAGTGAGAAGTGAATGTAATAGCATTGGCCAGAAATTGACCTCAGCTCACTGATTTCATTTCCCATTTCAATAAGCACCACTCCACCTGAACATTAAATCTATTTTTAAAAAATATACAGCAACAAATTTCAACTAAAGTAAAACACTGCAAATGGTGCTGAATAAACTGTGTCTATTGCTATACAATATTCTTATTTTTAGCTTTACAATCATGAGAATGTATATATTTATAATGAATAAAAGGAAAATTCTGAAAAATGTATTCAGTGGTTATCAAAGTTGATAGAAAAACAAGAGAATAATAGGAATAACCATTTCCATGCTAGGAACATTTGGCATTCATTGCTAGAATAGTTAATAATGTTCTTCTCGATGACCTGTTCCTTCAGGGTATGAGTAATTATGGCTCTCCATAATATCTTGTCCCGATTTTGATAATGTTTCGATACAGAAATATTAATTTGATTATCTTTTTAATTTCCTCATTGTGAATATATTGATTATATAGAAAAATGTGGCTTTTTTAAAAATTATTTTCATTACTTCTGTTTCTTTGATGCACGCTGTTTTTGTTATATCATGTTTATTTTCTGCTTGTTAAACAAGAATTTTGAAACATGTCAAGTGTCAGAATGTTCTTTTTAATGCAAGAGCATTGAAGCTATAGAAATGATGAGAATAGCCACTTCCATTCATGTAACTTCCAGCATTAATTGACTGAATAGGTAATGATGTTGTTCTTCGATGTGACAAGTCCATTCAGAACGTGAGGGATCATGACTCTCCATAATTTACTGTCTTTTGTAGTTCTGTATGGTTTGTCTTTTTGCTATCCTTCCTAGACCCTGTTCTGCTAACAATTTACACAAGCTCATTAGGTATATTATTCACCTTTTTTCCTCCATCTTTCTTGCCTTCAGTATGTCATTTAAGTGTCAAATTTTCCAAGTCCTCTTTCTTCATTATGTACTCAACAAATTTCAGTTATCTCTTTCTGACATATCAGTGTCCTAAGTGCCCTTTTTGTTGCCATTTTTCTTAAAACTTTGTTGTTTCTAATGAAATTTTTCTTTTTTTTTAAAACTTTGTTTAGCTTTTGGAAAACTGTTGTAAGGTATGGCAAGAATTTGTTGAGGTTGAGGGAAACACCTAAACAATTGTTCTCCCAACAACTACAGGGGCAGTAGGTAGAGAGGGGAAAGAGACAGGAGTTAACAAAAACAAAACACTGCCTCAGAATCCACAGTAACTAGAGGAAGAAAACCTACCCATGTAACTGACTTCACAAAACAACATGACTTGCCAACTTCAGCTTTTATTGGCATGAGTCATCTTACAAAGGCTTGGATTTTGACCATTTGCATAGAGGCCTATATCTAGATATCTCAAACTGTCCTGCTGCTAACAGGAAAAACTTGAATGCAACTGGTGTTGGCAAACATGTCTACATGTGAACTGAGACTGCTTTTGTGTCTGTACTGATGTGTGCTTACCAGGAAAACATCTTTTACTATTCCAATGTGCCTTGGGTTTTTGATGGCACATTTTCTATCTGTCAATAAAAGGCTACTTAGATATCTGTCTATACCTCTGAGATGAGGTATTATCATTATTTACGTTATTTGGACTGTTATCCTTATCTTCATTGCCATATTCACAATGTTTCAGCCATTGTATCCTTCTTCAGGTGATAACAATCTGAATAATGTAAATAACACTACCTAGATATTTAAATTTTTGTTCTTGCTTGATTAGGATCCTCATGGTTACTGCTATTGCTCTTTCTAGTATTGATGGGAGTTTCTTTCCTAACCTTTTGTTTAAGGTAGTGTGAAAAGTCGACATCTTGATTATATCATTATTTTACCTTCTAGTTATGTGTGCTGATAAAGAACTGGTCATTAAAGTAGTCAGATTATAACTAGAAGCTCAGCACTTGTAGATTTGTATCAGACTAAACTAAGATTAGAAGAGATTTTACTAGACTGTTCAGATAGCAAAGATTAGAGCAACACAATCTTCCCAATCCTATTTCTTTTCATTTACTCTAATAAACAGGAAACTCAGGCAAGGTAATGGATTTGATAGGTTATTTTAGAGAATGGCAAGAAAAAGGACAAACTAATAAAGAGTTTGTTTCTCAACCTCTCACTATGATATTCTTCATATTACACAAAATTAATTTATTATCATAATTTCATTATGATATGACTTTGAGAACAAAGATCACTGGCAGAGTGTGGTGGGGTTTCTGTCAGCTGCATGCTGCCAGCATTGACCCCAGTCTTGCAAAGCTATGAGTTATTGCATGGTTGAAGAGCTTTTATGTCTGTGCAGTTTTTAGGCAGATTATAGCTTCTGCATGAGCAACCTCACCTTTTAAGCCAGTGGCTTGCTTGCAAAGGCCCTGGGTCATAGGTTTTCTCCGAGAGTTTTCCTCTTTTAGGCAGAGGGCCAATATGCCTGAAGTGGTCTGCCATCTCACACTGATGTGTCTATTGATTTATCTATCTTAGAGACATTTTCTATTAAGCTTGAATGAAATCATTTTCCTCTGTTTTAATTCCGGAGTCATTATTTGCTTTATTTCTCAAGTTGACATGTTTGTGATTTCGCTTTAGTTAGAAGCTCATTAATTCTTTTTAGTTTTCAAATATTCTTCTTTTTAATCATTTCCCCAAACAAGGTGATAATGCCACTAAGATGCAAGGGGTTACTGGGAGTGAAAGAAAATGAAAAGCCTTCAGAAGGAACTTGAAACCCAATCCTAAACAGGAACTAATAAAGAAACTTCTACTACTGTTCAAAAGAGTGTGAATTTATTGAAGGGTGAACTTATATACTTCTATTCATGAACATATCTACAACTAAATTTTCAAAGTTAGGATTGCATTAAAAATATGAATAGGTAATAAATGTAATAAATGTAAATTATATTACTTATTAAAACTAAAATGTTAAAGAACTCTTGTTAAATCACCACAGATTATATATTAAGTAAAATTGTAATAACATTTAAAGTTAAATGATATTTTTCTAGCACTATCTGGTGAATTTGCTTTGATGACAAATATCATGAAAATAAAATTTAGAATAAAGGTAAATTGGAAAAAAAAATACTTTCCATGAATGACAATCAAATGATGCAAGAAATGTACTGTAACAGTGAAAACCACTTATTTCCCAAGTACTTTCCATCTCTTTCTGAAATCATCATCAGAGGTGGAAAGTAATATGCTAAAAGTAAGCAAACATAATGTTTGTTTTAATCAGATATATATATATATATATATATATATATATATATATATATATATATATATATACCTGACAACCATGCCACAGCTGACCTCAGCCAAGTGAATGAGATAGGGGAGACAAAAAAGTCCACAGCTTGTCAATGGTTGTGTAAGCACAAAGTCACAAGGCATCATGACCGAGTGTATGAGGATATTGGCCTTGTTCATCAGATGATGTGCTTTCTTCTAGAAAGTGTAACTAATGTCTACTCAGTATAGTTGCAAGTGAGGGACTGGATAACCAACTTAGCAGACAAGTATGCTTAGAAATAAGTAACCATCCATTATTATATTTATATATATATATATATATATATAGGTAGGCAGACAGATATTTTTAAAGATGTAATACATTTTTATCACTTTAAACATTATTTTTAGGGGATACTCATCTTAGAGCAGATATTCGATTTATTTATTTATTAAACAGTATATTTATTTATCAAGGTCTGAATAGTGCTTGCCAGAGAGTGCATATATATAAAATAAATAAATCTTAATGAGCCAGGTACTATCTACCTAGGTTTCACCACATGGGATCATCACCCTGATGATCGCATATGGTGAAACCTAGGTAGTTAGTACCTGACTCATTAAGATTTATTTATTTTATTTTTGCACTAATTAGCATATTGAGCACCTGTCATTTTCACTTATTACTCACTGGTTTTTTTTTCTTTGTACCAGAGATTTAAGGTACTGTACGTTTTCTTTCACCTTGTTTGAAGGTTTCCGGTGCTTTCTTTTTTTTTTCCCCCATTTTTCCTCAGATGCCAATTTATTTGAAAATTGTGCTATCCAGGTTTTTTAACTCACCAAGTTTAAATAGATTTACTATATTTATGTATCAGTTTATAACATGTTTCTGTTATACCAGTTAATAAATATTATTATTATTATCATTATTATATATTTCTGTCTATTTTGGCAGCAAATGTTCTTTAATGCAAATAAACTTTTCTAGATTATGAACAATGTTTCTGAGGTAAGGCAGAAATTCCATCAGAAATTATCCAAAGTGCATTTCACACAGATATGTCACACACTGCCTATGTCAAACATACAAACACATGTTACATTTTCCTTACGTCACAACACTCACTAGTTCTATGAAATTTACCATTTGTTTCTACCTACTCTGATGAGGACTTAAGAAAGTTGAAAGTTTGGACCATATTCCTTCTGAAATGACTTTGGACAATTTCTGACAGGATTTCCTCCTTATTTGAGAAGGATTATTTGGAAATGTCGATCAAAAATATACATATATATGTTTTGTGTGTGTGTGTGATTTATATAAATTTGTCAGCATTTGCATGTATGAGTGTATGTATATCTTTTCATGACTTTCAATATTAGCTGTTTCATGTCTGGTATTGATCCATTTATCAATTCATGTGCTTGATAATCTATTAAATCCTTCTTTATAAAAGTAATTTTCATCTGACCCCAAAATGGTAAAACAATATGGAAAGCTTATAAACAACCACAATCAGCAAAATATGGATTTTATATAGAAAAGGAATAAAGATGGGAAATCCCCAAAATTTAAAAAATGGCGTCAAATAAATGATAGAATTGATTTTTGAAATCTGAGAATTCTCTGGTGGAACAAATAAGAAATTATTTAGGATTAAAATCTTTTTTGTTCTTGTTATTTTATTTTTAAATATTTACTCAATTTATAAGGGCAACCTAGGGTAAGAAGATGATGTCTGTAAACCTGTCCTGATTTTTTTTTTTTACCTGGATCAAACATCAGTAATCAGCACCTTCAGAAATCCACAATACTCACATACAAATAATTATAACAAAGCAGGCAGATGATAATATTTACAAAGATTAGCTTTCTCTAAAAATTCTCAAATAACAAAAATGGGATTAAATGGCTGTACTGCACTAGTTTCTAAACAAGGAGAGTCTGCCTGATTTAAAAATCAGTATCTTTTATTTTTAACTTTATCCAGGGTCAGATTTAGGACTAAAAAGCCCCTGGGCTAATACAGTTTTGGGGTTACTTCATTACATAATTTTTCCCAAACTTCAAGGAGACCCATTGAATTTAAAAGGCCTGCTCCAACTCAAGGGGCCTTAATATTTTTAAAGAAATCTCTTTTGTTCTCATATCTTTTTTAGTTTTATCAGGAGCCAAAGTAAAGATTTTAGTTTTATCAGGAGCCTAGTCTTGGGGCTCCTGGGCTGCAGTCCATACTAGCTCATATGTAAATGTTTAATAAGTAACTTATAGAATAGAAATTTAGTTATTTCATAATCTGAAATGTTTAATTCATATATGAATGTCTAATCACCTATATCTAATACCAACACAATTCATGGATACTTTTCAGACAGTAAAGACTGTAGTTGGGAAAACTGAGCTATATGTTTCTTCAATCAATATGAAATTAAATTTGTGTGATTATTTTAACACATTTACCATGAGATCTTTCTGAAATTCAAATTCATTTGCCCTAAAATCCTTATATATTCATGTATATTTGCTTGTTGACTGTCATGACACATTTGTTTCTTAGTTAAGCCAATATGAACTGCTTGTACAAATGTCAGTTCTAACAAAAATAAAAGATGAAATTTTGCAGAAGTGATTGCTGGTTTGAGGACAAAAAAGTAAAAATAAAAATCAAAGCTGTCAAATTTAGTTATGATCTAATTGCGAATTAAATAAATAACATAAATTACTTTTAATAAGCTTAACATTATTAACCTTGACAATATACGCAACTGAAAGATGTTTTTTAAACATATTTTTATATAGATAATTGAAAGCACAACAAAAATTAATTAGGTCAAGTAGAGGCCAGGTGGAGTAATGGATAGTGGCTTGGATTGAGGAATTGGAGAGCCAGATTCGAATTCCAGTTAAATCCATTACATTCACTTACGTGCTAATACCCATGGGAAAAGTATGAATCCTCCAGATATGGGTAAATAGCAGGACAGATGGGGTTCTATAGCATTGGATGGCAACTGGTGTATGACAGAAATAAATGGCAAATTACTGCAGGAAAAAATCTGCCTCGTCAGTCATGTATCGAAAGATACCGGTTTTTGAATATGAATAAGTGAGGTAACCTGTTTGTTCTTCACACCTATTAGCTGAAACTTATTTTGGAGCCTTGCATCTCAACTTCAGTCATTTTCCCATCGACATGATGTGGCTTCCGTCTGTACCTTGGCTGTATGATTAAGCATACTACTGGATTGGCAACTACGTCTCATCATTTTACTGTTGGATTAGCAAGATGTAACAAAGTTCTATACTTTCTTTTCTCGCACTTCTCACCTGTGGAAGTCTCTTATACTTTTTTGCTTCCCTGTCACAATCTTCAAAAATTTAAATACAACATAAATCTTCTGTCCTCCTGAATCCTGTTCTTTTATTATCTTTTCTCCTAACTAAAATCTTCTCATTCTTTCATTTCCAGTAACCCCTTACATCTTAGTGGAATTATCACCTTCCTTGGGATAATATGATTAAAATAAGCCATTGTTCCACTGCCATATATATTTACAAAACGTATCCTGATGACGGATGGAAAATTGAGTGTATGAGAGAGCAATGAGAAAAGCTACTCTCTAGTAATTACTGCCAAAGCAGTAACATATTTAAAAAGGTTATTACACTCATTGTCAACTTTAACAGAGGCCAGCATAAAATAAACTGTTCCCTCTTGGTACAATTATGCAAGATATTCCATATATTTCAAGAACATAATAAACAGGAATCTTATTGAAGAAATTAAATTTAGAATAGACTTGAATTGAAGAGATTGAAACCATTGGGTGATATTTTTCAAAAAGTTTAAAATGAAATCTTCTTTGAAGTGAATTAAATATACTTCAGTATTTTTTTCTGTCATTGATAATCATCATTATTTTCTATTTTCTCTCTTTCTTACTTTCAAGAGAGTGAGAGAAAAACAAGGGGATACTGAAATGTTCTCAGCCCAACATACTTTCCCAGATCCCTATGTCTATAGCCAAGCGTCAAAATACTAATGTAGGGAAGTGCATCAGGTCAAAAACTTTTCATTACCACATTGTGTGTGGGCGTGTGTGCATGCACGCACATATATATATATATATATATATATATATATATATATATATATATATATTTATGGTCCTGTTTTGGTCAAGCACTCTGGAGAAAGAGTAATTTCAAATCTGTGGCTGCTACTGCTATTAACACACCGCTCTACAATGATGAATTGAGTGCTCTTGGCCACTGGTGTTTATACACACTTCATATACAAGACATTAAAATTTCCCTTTCTCTGCCATGTGGCAATAGCTTAGGGGTAAGATCTCTGACTGATGCCAAATCAGTTGAGTTTTGATCCCAGCTTGAAGCAATCAGATGTCTACCACACTGATGAGCTGTGATACAGTGAAACAGGCTTGTGTATGGATGACTATATATATATATATATATATATATATATATATATATATATATATATATATAGCACACATATGGGCACATGACCAAGTAAAGAGAACATTTGCTCTCCAAGCATAAGACCCATGATCAAATCTGTCAGGAAAGTGACTTCTTGGGAGGTGATCCCAATGAGCAGCACCTTTCAAAAGTCCTTGAAATCCATGCCGCATTCGGCACTGAACAAACACAAATGTGTCTGAGCAGGTCTCTGTAACTGGGATTGGTTAGTCACTCTAGGCATATTAGGAGACGAATGAACAACCATAAAAAATGCAACATAAAAGCAAACTCTCTCCCAATGAAAGTGTGCTCAGAAAATGAGAGTTGCTGGCTTACAACCACACTTACCTAATCAATTTTTTTCTGGTTATATATTTTCTTTTTTTTTCTTTTTTTTTTTAAAGAGCCTCATCTTTTGGTGGTATAACAATGAGGATACACATCTGAGAAGAATTATTTAATATATATGTGTATGTTTGCATCATTTGACATAAATCATCATTTATATATTTGGATGATGTATTTTTAAATAAAAGTGTCTATTCACACATACAATTATTTTTTTTAACTTTTTGTCAATAGAACAAAGGCCTGGATGTTTATACCTTTCAATAATCCTTCATAATGACATAAAGAAGGTTTTCTGTCTTGGGAGTGTCAATTCTTTGGTGTTCATAAATCACTGCTTATGTCAAAAGACAAAGCATCAGCTGTAGCCATAGAATTTCCAGTGTTAATCATATTTTTAAGAATAAAGATAATATCCACTTATTTATCCTTGAATATTACATCTTTACAATCATATATTTAAAAAATATGTCGATGTGCCTATAGTGAGATCAATATTAATATACAAATATAAGAAAATAAATAAGGACTTTTATTTTCCAACAAAATGATAATGCAGTGATCTAAACAATTCAAATATACATAATGGAAAATTTTCAAGAAAGTAATTATCAGTCCAGGAGTTGTTCAGATTCTTATTTTATATATAAATCTTCCTTTCAGCATATGAGTTGTGATGGCTCTCTACGACTTCCTATCTTTTGTTTTCCTAAGTAATTATTGTCACATTGACTTTTACATTAATTTCATGTATTTAAGTAAAGTACTAGATTAGTACTCTCTTTTCTCAGTGTTTCTTTTACTCTCAGTAACCTCTTGTATCGTAGAGGCTTTATTGCCTTTCTTGGGTGAAATGATAAAAAATTCATTTTCTTTGTAGTCATTGTCCTGTCTTTCATTTAATCAAACTCAATTAGATTCCTCTTGCCTTTCTTGTCTTCAAGTGTGATGGTTAGATTCTTCAAGAATTATTTCCTTACTATGTGTCACAGAAATTTCAACTTTTTCTGATTTTAAATATCAGATTCCTTGTTATTACTATTTTCTTAAAACATTTCTCACATGCACTGTGCATGATATTCTCTGAATACTACTGCTGTTTCTTTTATGTAACATGTTCTTATAGGACATGAGTGATGATGGTACTCCATAACAGCATACCATATTTTGCTCTACATCCTTGTAAGTGATGAATTATTTTCTACCCTATAAACCATTTCTTATAGATAAAACACTGCAAACTTCTCTACTCTATCGATATTTCCATGAAAAGTGTTCAGACGGATTACATTCCTTAGTTCCCCAGTTCTAACCTTCACGGCTAAGACAGACCATGCCACTCAAATTGTAGCAAATCACCCACATACCCTTTTGTTGTGGTAGGATCCACCTAATTTGCATAGTGGAGTATCGAACATATAAATATGGTTGGTACCGGGAAGGAATCAAGAGATTCAACCAGAGACTCTGCCCGACTGCGACTCAGTCAACACATTCTCCAGGAACAGTCTTCCCAGGAATAGACAAAAGACTATATGTAAATATTGTGTACACTTTCTTGTTTCAATACATTTTGTTCTAAGTACATTTTGTGTTGCATTATTATTCCATGCATTAGTCAAGTTTCAACACTTTTGTATTTCATTGGTGAGATGTAAGTTCCAATCAAGCAACTTTTTCACAAGAACCACAGCTTTGTGAAACCAACTCCCAAGAGAATGCTTCTGTGATCACTACAATCAACCTATTCAAGTCTAGCGTTAACCGTTATCTTTCCCAAATATGCGCATAATCTGTGCCTTTTACTCTGTAACCCTCTACCTCGATTGGCTCTCAGGTCTTGTACAGCATTTTAAAACTTTTTTCCCTTCACTATCCCTTTTTGCTCTTGCTTTGACATCCATTGCCTTAAACTTGTTCTGTAGTTCACTTGCTGTCTTCCTCTGCTTCTCTTGGGCTTATGGCCACATTCACATTGAATCACCAAAGTTAAGCAAAGTTGAGCCGGGTCAGTACTGAGATGGGTGACTGCTTGGGAATACCAGGTGCTGTAAGCTTGGATGTGTGGGTGGTGTAATGGATAATGACTCAGAGAGCTGAGTTCCAATTCCATTTGGGTTATGTTCACTTGTGTGCAAATACCTTTGGCAAAAGTATGAACCCACCTCTACTCTCCCATCTATTAATTATTGTACTACTGAACCCATTATTATCTCAAAAAATAAAAAAATAAAATTGTGTACAAAATATTTAGATTTCAACATTAGAAGTTAACATGCCGCTAAACAAAACCCACCAACCAACCTGCTTCTCTTGTTTTTATTATCTAAAAACTTCCTCATTCCCCATATGTTCTATTGATTGCATTCTCAACATTTAGATATAGAATTTTATTTCCATCACTTGAAGTCTCTCGTTCTTCTGTGTAATTGAAGAAGTAAAAAAAAAATATATATGAAGAGAAAAAATCTTTTCCTATTTTACCAGAGAAAGGAAAATAGAAAAGTGTTAGGTTAAACACTTTTCACTAATGGCAGGAGACAATATAAATTGTGGGGAAGCAGGCAGTGTAATAAAAAGCTGGAATTGACAGTGGGGGCATCTTCATTCATTCATTTTTTTTTTTTTTTTTTGATGTTCTGTTGCATTAGGAAGCCAGTTTTCTTTTGGACAGCTTATGAAACAGAGCAGAGGAAAGCAGGAGATGGGGTAAAATTTACGATAACTAATCAGACAATTTGACAGATTTATCAAAAGGGCTGGATGAAGGTACACTACTACCCTGTTCTGGACAAGGATAAAGGCAGAGAGAATGAATTAATTTCTGCCATTCTGTGAAGAAACTGTCCATCATTAACTGCCATATTGTCTTCTATGTGCTTTGTCTATCTCATAGCTCTCTGCAATTTCCTGTCTCTATAAATTTTGTTGTTTTGTTATCTTTAAAACTTGCCCTGCCATCCATTTGCCCAAGCTCGCTCAATAGGTTATGTAGTTTTCCTCTGTCCCTCTTATCTTCAATCTGCCAAGTATTAAATTTTCCAAACCTTCTTTCTTTAATTAACCTAGAAATTTCATCTGTCTCTTTCTGATGTTAAGTATGTTTCCATTTTCTCTAAAACACTATCACTGGTCACATGTTCAGGCCATGGTATTCTCAGCTTCCTTCTGTAGAATTGCATACTGGAAATTAGATATTAGTTTCTCAGAATGTTTTATTCTCTTTATTGCTTTTTGTTGTCAAAATAACAATTTCGCCAATCCATTCTATTGCATTCTTCAAGTGTACAAAGAAACCACTACTATGCTTAGAAAGAGTTTTAATGGCTCCTTTTAAGAAAATAAAGAAAATGACCAAATCAGAGGTCTCTTTAACAGCATTGTTGTAATCGGCATGTAATGAGTCCTCTGATTAGTCAGTAGATGAGCCAATCACTGCCCTGTTTAGTTTCTACTTCAGTGGACAATTTAGAAACTCTTTTTTGACAACTAACCCCAGAATAGTAAAAATGTTCTAGCTTCTTTCTGACCAACAATAACATGGAAAAGTCAGGTATGTATCATTTAAATAAATATCTCTAATTATTAGAAATATATTTGATATTTCATGTTATTTTAATTTCATGTTTCTCTTCTTGTGGCCTGTTATTAGAAGGTACCTACATAGTGTATAACTGTATGGTGTCTGCAACAGAGTAATTATCATTCCAAGTGTTGTTTTGATTACTAAAGAAAACTTGTTACTACAAGTGTAAGTGTTCAGACTATGTCTTCATATCAGTGAACAAAGGATTGGTAGTAACAATATAGTCTAAAATGTTAATATTTTTTCAAAGATAATATCTATGTATCCTTGAAGCTTTATCAAAACAAAAGAAACCTAAAATTCTTTAAAGATATTATGCTGAAGTATATTTAGATAAATGAAAGTTGATATTTACTTATCTGTCCCTGAATGTTTGATCTTTTTTATCTAGAATCATTTTTAATAAAACTTTCATTATATATATATATATATATATATGGATGGATGGATGTGTCACTAAGTAGATAGAACATTCATTTTCTGACCATGAGACCTTGGTTCAGATCTCATTAGTGTTGATTTGTCAGGAAGGCAGTTTCTTGATGTTATCAGTCTGGGAAATGTGGCATGTTTGGAAATTGCCTGAAAACCAGACCAAGGGTGGACTGAAGTCAGAGAGTTAGAAACCATGGTAGCATAAGTGGTTAGTATTCACTAGTTCACCTCCACATAATGAACCTGTCATGGTTTACACAAAAGAACTTTTATCTAAACCAAACAATGAGATGAATAAATTTTGGGCTCCAGGGCCACTGTCATGGTGTTTTTTATCACTTCATCCCCAGCAAGGTAATGAAGCTATGAGGATGCAATTTGGTTACTGAGTGTTAGAGAATATGAGAAAAACTTCTATTAAGGAGAGAGAACAATATTATTATTATTAAATATGACTGTCAATACCACTGGATTGATTATTTTAAAGTGGAAGAAATTTGGTACCACCAAAAACCATCCTCAAACTGGTGCTTATCAGATATTAATAAACAACTCAAATAATGCTAAAAATATAAAAATAAACAGATTCAACCAAATGATCAACAAGATTGAAATCTTTCATAAGATTAATCCATATAATATCCCAATATGAGGCCCACACTCACATGGAGGGGTTGCACCTGTTGGTGGGTCCCATCTATGAGTAAATAGAGAAGCCCCCCCCCAAAAAAAAACCCAAAAATAATATGTAAGTATTAAAATATATTTTATAGTAAAAATAGCAGCAATACATTTTTATATTAAAAAATTGCCAACAGGATATGTATTTAGTAAATACTAAACATATATTTCAAACAAAATTGTATGCCTTCAACTGCAGATAAAAAATTATTGGTCATTCTGCTCTAAAATGTATTGTTGGTCATTTTGCTTTGAAATTGTCTTGTTGGTAATTTTACTAGCAATAGGTATTGTTTGCATATTTGTTTTTTTTGTTTTTTGTTTTAGATAAAAATGTATTGCTGGCATTTTTACTAAAAAATGTATTTTTATAATTTCATTGTGTTTTGTTTTTGTTTGAGGGTTCACTATTTGCCCATAACTGGGACCCTACCAGGTGCTACTACTCCAGATGAGGGTGGACCTGGAAACAACAGCAATTAAGTGGTGGTTCCACACTCCTCAAAATCTCCAATCTCCCAATCAGAGGCCTTGCTGCCAGATGTTATTTATCAACATACCTAAGATTAGCCAGCACTGGGTGTGTATATATAGACACACACACAGCAAAATAAATATATGCTTAGGGTACCAAAAGAGAAAGTAAAACCTATTTGGTTTCTTTTCCAAAACAAAAACTATGATCTGGAATTGGAACAAAAACAGTGGTATCACCTACTCTTAATCCATCATAAAAATTCAGGATTTGTATTTTGTAAAAACTAAACATTTCAAATGTCAATATATGAATCAGTTACAACAAATTTAGCATATGAGATAATGAAATTGAACATGGAATAGGCTGCACTTGAGGTAGTTTTACCCAACACAAGTTAGTACAAAACCAAAGTATTAACATGAAAACTCAAGTCATCTTTTTAAACAGCCTCATCAAATCAAGACTTTCATATAGGTGTCATGCTTGAAATCCATTCAAAAATATCTAAACTCTCTTTTGTATACAATTGTTTTTAAGATTAATGGTTAAAATGGCTTTGAGCAAGTGAAGCTTATGGATTTTGATGAAAAACCGACTTTTCTTCAAATCTTGTGGACAGGTGCTACAGAACTGTACCAGAGAACAGAAACACATGTAACGTGAAGAGAAAATAATGACATAATCAAGCTGTTAACATTCCACACTACTTAAAATAAATGGTTAGGAAGGAAACTCCCATCAATACTGAAAAGAGCAACTAGAGCTACTGAATTTGAGAAACTTATCTTCCTGAAAAATTGTTTTAGAGAAAGATTTTTATAAATTTCATGCAGCAGTAGTATAAGTACAATTGGCCAATGAATTCTGAATATTTCCTTATAAGGAAACGGCTAATATTACCATATGAATAAAACTTAACAAGCTAGTTTAAAATGGGTTGGAAAAATTAATGAAAACAATTTATTCAATTTTGTTCAACTGTATTTTTGTTGGTATCTTATATGAAGAAAACAATTCTTCATTTTTTGTGTTTATTTTTATTTTATACATATTCCTCAACATTAAAAATGCTCTTTCCTTTGTCCTTACTCAGGCTCTTGCTGTATAAACAGAAAAGTGTCCAATTTTAATTCGTGGTTGGGTAGTGTTGATCCACTGAATTTTTCCCAATAACTAAATCACTTTATATTCACAACAAAAAAGAAGTAGACATTCTCACCATGGGTAGAGATGTTGTTACTAAATTGAAAGCAGCAGGTCAAGTGAAGAGGAAGCTGACCACCATTGTTCAGAGAATTATGTTATAAGAATTATGAATTACCTATTTTGAATAATCTCTTAAAAAGGTGAATAAATTTACTTGTTAAAAAGAAAACTTACCATCTGCACAATGGGCACCTCTGAAACCAGGATGGCATCCATTTATGCAAGTTCCATCTGTATGACGGCATATGCCATCATGGCACCTGGATGGGCAGGACTCCTTACAGCCATCACCATATTTACCCATAGCACATTCTAAAAGCAGCGTAGAACTCTTGTTAGAAACATTGAAGGCAAACAATCATGCAAGAAAACAGGTTAATGGTGCTTCATTCCAAATATATTTTGCACACAAGAGTGGGCATATATATATATATATATATATATTTCAAGTTATAGCTTAAATGTTACTTTTAATGGATATCCTTATTTAAGTAGATGCTTTTCTTATTTTATTTATTAAACAGTGTATTTATTTATTTTCATCTACTGGCCTAGATATTCATGGATGGAAATAAATACACTGTTTAATAAATAAATAAAAACAAACCATCTACTCAAATATGGGCAATCATTAAATATAACATTTAAGCAATAAATTTAAATATGTTTGATTAATAAACAATTTTTTTTTCTTTTAACTGCAATGGTTGCTTAGCATTCATTATGAAAAAAATTATCTACTATGGATATCCAACATAGAAGAAAAAATTCCATAGTGGATAATTTTTTCACATTCTAATGAACACTAAGCATGACTATCAACCATTACATTTAAAAGCAAAAAGATAAAAGAATTCAGTAATAAATAGCAACACATTGTTTTGTCTTACCACTTGCACCTCTGAAGATGATCTCTGAAGGAGATAGAAAGTACTTGGGAAATAAAAGCAATTTTCACATTTATTATACATTCCTTGTATCATTTGATGGTAATACATGGAAAGTTATCTGTGAGTATGAATGAATTATGCTAAAATTAAGCAGACATGATATCTGTAATTTCTTGAATATATATATATATATATATATATACACGCAAGATGGTTGTAAAGAAACTCCCCATTGAAAATGGCTTACAACTTTTGTTAATATTACCACATTCACATGTCACAAAATATAGTGTTCCTTCAAGTGGTAGAATTTCATTTCTAATTTATCTTTTTATTTCAGAGTGACAGGTGTTGTTGCCCAGAATAGTACAACACCTGGCAATCCATCAGTGTGTTCAGCTGGCATTCAGTTATGAAGTGTAGCAGACTGTGATATAGTTGTAAAGATGGCAGCACAATGTTCATGGAACTTGCACTTGAGCAGATGCACAAACCACCATTATTTAACATTCCAAGGGGAAGAATAGGGGATCTGTGGTATATAACCATAGAAGTAATTGTCCTTCAACATTCAAATTGGAAGAAAATATACAAAAGATAGATTACTAATACTGTACTTCTATTATTAGGATGTTGAAAATGAAACAAGTTTTATGAAAATCAACCGATAATTAATAAAGTATTTAATTTTAAATAGGGAGTTTCTTACTAACCATACTTATATATATATATATATATATATATATATATATATGTGTGTGTGTGTGTGTGTGTAGGGTGTATCAAAAATACTTCTCAAAACTTTAGGAGTATGTTCCTGATACCATGATACAAAGACAAAATGCCATATAAACGTATGTCTGCATATCCTTCATTTTTGTGTTATTTAGTTTTACGGTAAAATCAGGAAATCACCCCCCACCAAAAAAAGTTTGTGAACTTTAAATTTAATAACTCAAAAACAAAGGATTTGTGACATATGTTTATATAAACTTTTGTCCTTGTTTTGGTGTGAGAAACCCATGCCCAAAGTTTGTAAAAGTATTTCTGATACACTGTGTGTTCGTATATATATATATATATATATATATATATATATGTAAGGTGTAAAATTATCTGTGTATGGTACAATCAATTTCATTTAAAATAATATTTTTTTTAAATTTTGAAATATTTTTTTGCATGAGAAATTTAAATATAAAATTATATTAGAAAATTTATTCAATGTAGTAACCTTACGAACATAGCAAGAAGAAAATTATTTGTATACTACAGGTAAGAGTCAATGACATATCTTTTCTTAGTAAATAACTTATAAGTAAATGTTTTCTATAGCAAATAATCTAATATCAATATTCTTTATTATATTGTTCCATTCTTCAAAGGCAAATCACTCTTAGACTCTTAAATTTGAAGGTTGTCTTGAATGAACTCTAAATTTAAGTCGTTCCACAAAGTTTTTGATCGTATCCAGGTATAATGTCATTACAGGCCAAGGTAGAATGAACCAACTTTTCACTAGATCACTTGTGTCTTTAGAATCATTATCATGTTGTATAGTGTAAAGTCTTCAAAAAAAATCTTTCTGGCAGAATCTTTCAGATTGTCCTTTAAAATACCATGGTACTTTTCTTTTTACATGGTTCCAACAATTTTAAGCAAATGACCCATTCTATCTCCATTGCCTCTTCTACATTCATGTTTGGCTATAGTGTGATTGTGTTCCATGGGTTCACATCTCTTTTCTTTCACATCCACCGTGCCTAATTCCAATCAAACAAATCATTTTGAGAATTCAATCCCTGGGTTAGGCGGTGTATACTTGAACTCAGGGAACAGGGCAATCAGTATTAGAAATAAGAAAGAGAAAAGTTATCCCTAGACATGAGTAGTAGAATGAGAACAGTTTACACCCATAGATTAAGGGTTCAGTTCAAAATACACCTTGGGTTACTCAAATCAATATGGAAAGCTAGAGGGCACAATGGCTGAAATGTTAGGATAACAACAACAAAAATAAGGGCAATAGTCCTGATATGAATAGTGCAAATAAATCATTTTAATTGCATTGTTATCTATTTTAGTCTGTTCTATATGGTTTGGTGCACCCACTGTTCAACTTGAGGTCCTTGACAAAATCTAGAGATGGATATATGCAATGTGGTTGGTCCTGATCTAGGATCCTGTCTGCAGTCACTATCTCACAGATGTGATGTGGCTTCCCTCTGTGTTTTCTACAAGTACTTTCATGATGAGCTACTTTCACTGGCTCCCAAACTGCATGAATTTAAGTGTGCTACTAGGTTGGCATCTCAGTCCCACTCTTTCACTGTCAAAACAGCTAAATGTAACCATCTCTTCTACTCCAACAGCTTATCTCACACCTCTCGGCAGTGGAAGCCCCTCTTCCTATCACTTGCTTCTCTGATAGCTATAATCTTCAAATGTAATGTCAGTCAACATCTTCTGGTGCCTTGACATTGATCCCTGCCCTTCTTTTTATCCTTTTCCAAAACACTCCTCTTTAATCTTACTCTCTGTAATCCCTTGCATGTTAGTGGCACTCCCACCTTCCTTGGGGTGATTTGCTTAAAAAAAAAAAAATGGATCTGTTGACTTATGTATATAAATCAGTTTGCACATTATCTATCTCAGTATGTTCATCTCTCTCTCTCTCTCTCTCTATATATATATATATATATAAGGTGTTTTTATTTTAGACAGTTACTACTGAGAACATGTTTTATTTGGTACCCTGCTTACTGGACAATGGGACACATTCAGCACATTGTCTGATAAATCAGAAAGAATAATTTTCAGCACAAATTTAAGAGTTGTTCTTTCATTCTTGAACAATCTTTGCAATCTTAGAAAGTTTCAGCTTAAGGTCCCTTTCAAGAAGAGTTAAAACAGTTTTTGTCCCATGATATTCTGTACAATCAACATGGGTACTGAAAACCACTTAGGCTTGTTCCAAAATACATTCCTGAAAATCAAGAATTCATTGTTTTAAATCCATAGACATCATTTTCATCATGTTAGATTGAAGTTAATGTACATGTTCATTATGGTAAACTATCAGTTCTATGTAGACTGTCCCTTCAGTATGTTGGTGATTATGCCTCTTCACAATTTCCTGGACATTGTAGCTTTTAATAAATTTTGTCTTTTTGTTATCTCTCCTAAACCTTGAAAGTTTATGCATTGTTTTCCTTTGGCCGTCTTGCTTTCAGTCTGTCCTCTGAGTATCAAATTTTCCAAGACCTCTTTCCCCATCATGCACCTTATAAATTTCCACTATGTTTTTTAGATGTTAATTATGAGTCTCCTCTTTGTTTCAATTTCCTCTAAAACTTTGTTGTTGCTGATATGTTTAGACCATTTTCAGCATCCTTCTGTAGAACCACATTTCTCTTGCTTCTTCATCTGAGAAGATTGTCCAGCATTCACTGCCATATAGGAAAACTGATATTACATAATTGTTCAGTGTTTTTTTTGTTTTTTGTTTCTAATAAAATTTTCCTGTTTCATAATACTTTGCTCAGCTTTTGGCAGGCATCTTCTGCTATCCCATTGTTCCTTCAGATTTCAGTGTTGCATTTTACATCCTCTGTTAAAACACTTCCAAGATATTTAAATTGTTTTACTTCTTTGTTTTGGGTATCTCAAATTTGTAATTTACCTGTTGGGCAGTTTTTTTTTTTTTTGTTAACAACTATGCATTCCTTTTACTTGCAATTCATGTTTAGTCCTTTTTCTTACTTTCCTTCTCTCCCTTATATAGCAGTTATTGTAGTTTCCTTACTAGATCTTCTATCAAGATGGTCTCATTTACATATCTAGTTATGAATGTAGCCACCAATAAGGAATCCTGGTAGTATTTCTAATAATCTCAGAATCCCAACACTGTATAAGTTGAATAAGTCTGGTGAGAAAACACATCCTTGTCTTATATCCACTTTATATTTTTTTTAAATTTACTGAATTAATTTTCTATCCATGTACAGGTGGTTTGCTGTGAGTATATCTGATTGCCCCAATATGATAATTTTGTGCCTCAGTGTGTCCGATTCCAACAAATCTATTGTTGAACATAAAATTAGGTTGTCCAAAAACTTTGTTCTGTTTTGACTATATTATGACACCTGTCTTAGCAATGTAAATTACAAATTATTTGTTCAAAATAGGTGGGGTTTCTTTACTGATGTTAACACAGAAAACGGAAAAAAATATGCATCATTTCTGACATCTTGTGAATTTTTTTTATGCTACATACACAAAAAGAATTGTACAGTTTATGGAGATGTTGCTGTAAATAATGCAACACATTGAAAGTATTATACAAAATTTGTTGCTGGAGGTTTCTTGTTTAATTATGTTCCATGCTCAACCAGTTGAGGTTAACAGCATTCAAATCAAGATATTACTTAAGGAGACTCTACATTAGGCAACAGTTGAGACTAGTCAACATTATACACAAAATAGTCCAATCAAGACTTAATCATTTGCACCAAATTTATCATGTTAGTAGCATTGATGCATAACTATCATATAATTGAAAACAAATTAGGTTTTAGTCAACCCAACATATTTGAATCAAAATCTAACTCTTTGTATTGTGTACCTGTTTTTCTTTGTAAATTTCTTAATATTAAAAAGTTTTCTTGTCTTTTAACATTGTCTGAGAAGTGATGAACTAAATGTTCAAAATTTATGCTCCAAAATTTCAAATCAAATTGGTTAACAAAAAAATGTGTGATTTATTGTTTTAAACTTATTCTGTTGGTAAAAAACAAAGAAAATAAATTATCATTTAGCAGTTTACATATTTTGTTTTTAAAAATTCAATTTTCCTGTCAACAAAATAAAATTCCTCAATAATTTCTCTTTCTTAGTACAAGTATTTCTAATCTTTTGGGTTTTTTTTTACAAAGAAAATGTAAGTACATGATACAAGTTAATATCTTGAAGATGACACAAAGCTTAGTAAAACTACAAATATATTTTTCTCTGCTTCTAAAACAATACTGACAAAAACACTGCAAACAGCAAAATCTACATTTGAAACATAAAATTATGCAAATCATATATATATATATATATATATATATATATATATATATATATGATAAAAACACATATAATGCACTGTACTTAACAATTCAGAGAGTCCACAATTGGAAACCTTTTTTAGTAAATGATTTCATTATAATCTGAAATATTTATTTTTCCCTTGAAAAATGCATTCCGCTTCTATAAAAAAATTCATTAATCTATATGCCTTTAAGAAACAAATGATGCTAAGTGTACCAAGGTAAATAAAAATAAATAAAATAAAAAATATTTGTGTGTAGTTGAAATTCCTGGATATCCAATGCATTTAATACATCTTATTAATAAAAACATTTAATTTACAATTTATTGTGCTTTTCTTACATTTGTTCACCTAATAGAAAACCCAAGAGCCACTCAAGGTAGAGTGTTACTGAATGAGGTCTTTATAAAGAGGGGGAAGCAGAAAGTGTATATTATGAAGGATAGATAATGGTTGAATAGATTTGAAGGTTAAGATTGTAGGGATTAGGCAAGCATCCTCTCAGGGACTTGTTGCACAAAGCATCAGTTATGGAGAAGAAGCTGTCTTACTCTTTACTAAAGGAACGGGAATGGAATGGGGATTGTTTGTCACAGTGTACACAGCATGACAGGTCCTAGCTCTAAATTTTAGAGCTGGTGCGACTAAGGAATGTAACTCATCAGATCATTTGCCAGAGTAATAGTGGTAGAGTAGTGAGAGGCAAATTGGTGAGATAAGAGTTGTAAGGTGAAAATATTTAATCATCCACAAGGCCACATAATTGCTTTTGAACTGTCAAAACTAGGCAGTGAGAAATGGGCAGCACCTGCCGAGACACAACAACAATACTCCATTTTTATCTGATATTGCTCTTGTAAATGTAGTGCCTGGCAGCAATAGTTAGGTATTTTATGTGCCATACAAGGAACCAACTATTCTTCCAACATCTTTTACAATGGTGTGAATATTGGTGCATTGTTACAACCCTGGTAAAATGTACTATACTGGAATTTTTGAAAAATAAAACCAAAATAAGCTTTAGATTTTATTAAGTCTCATGCTTTCAGAAATATTTATCATACAGCAGACTCACTGGATTATTTTTACAGTGTATCATCAAATTGAACACTCAATATGTCTTATGTACAAAAACACAATCACATGTGTTTGTAATTATATATTTATACATAAGCAAGATATATTTATAAAAACAAGTTGGGATCAAAAAATATTTTATCTTGTTAGGTTAACAATTTAATAATGGACAGCATGCAAAGATAAACACTATTTAGTAACCAACAATTAATAACATTTGTTGATTAGAAGAATAGAAAGAAAATCAATAAAAAAGAAAAATGTGATGACATGATGATTTTATAAATACACAGAAATCAAGATAGAATTTGATTCAGTATTTGCTTCTAAATTTTTTTTTGTTATACCCTGAAACCATGACCGTAATGAGATCTGAAGAAAATATTTAATGATAATTTTCTTTAATGCCATGCCTAGTAAGGGCATAAACAATCATGTCTTTCTATATGTTGCTTCCAATTCTTATTGGAATGACTGCAAGATACTTCCCCCTCCTAAATTTATAGGCAGAAGAACACAAATGAATACTGAGAATTCTTCCTATCCAACAAAACAGGCTAGTTCTTGGTTCATATGCCTCGGTCCCAGTCTGATTTGCCTTGAAGTCAGAAATCTATGTCGTGTACCCAAATTTGATCTTGTGTGTCAACCCTAATTCTTTGTTTGTGAACTTTTTGCCATATTATTGTTCCTTTGCCTATATTGTTTGCCTGTTTTATATTACTTTTTGATCTGTTCTTTTCTTTTCATTGCTTATTATAAACTTTGTCAGTTGTTTGTTGGGCAGTTCTGCCATTGATTTAAATTTAACCATGACAACTCATTCCACACCACAGCTTTCAGCTTCTTTAATATCTGCAAATTGCAATAACTATGAGAAATCTTGTGGAATGGGACTGTTTCCTGTTGCCTTGGGGTTTTGAATCCAGTGTCATCCTTCTAATCTAGTTCATCTGCCAAATCTAAAGTCTCAAGTCTCTCTGGCTATTTTATCACTAACTGTAGTGTGGTGGATTCATGTATTTCCTGATGGCATAAGTGTGAAGTGAACATAAACTTCTTAACTACAATTTGATTTGTGATTCCTTTTCTATGCTGTTACATCTCTGTCAATAAATTGTTAATTTCTGTAAATAATCCTGGTTGTTTGTTACATGTCATTATGACTGGGAAATGTTTATCCAACTTCCAAAAAAGGTCTGCCAAAGAGCAGATAAGCCTCAAAAGGAGCCAACACATAAAATCACACACACATATATATATATATATATATAAGACTATGATAGAGTTTGAAGCCTTGAATGGCAATCATCTAATGATGGAGCCTTGACAAAAACACTTGCTTCAAATTCTTATGACAAATCCTTTGTCAGTCATGACCCACCTTAATGTGTGGAAAATTAATGCCAGTCCTGGTTCAACTCAAAAACACAGCTCTCTCTATATATATATTGTTGTATTATGGTAGACTGGTCATGTCTTGAGAATGCCTGATGACAGGATATCCAAGATCCTAATGTACAGCCAGTTAGATCAGGGCGACAGCAATGTAGGATGCCTATGGCTAAGATACAAAGACAAGCTGAAGAGGAACTTCAGCTGTCAATATACTTCATAACACCTTCAAGTGCTTAGCTTTGGAGTGGGTAGAATGGAGATTAACATGTTGTAGTGGACTCAGCAGTTTTCAATCCGCTAGTCTGAATCATCTTCAAGAAGCAAGAACACGATCTAAAAGGTCAGCCAATCTAACAGTGATCTCATACTCACTCTTGCTCCATATGCAGCCTCCTTTGTAAATTACTAGTGGGTCTTAAGTGTCACTTAAGATTATCCCACAAAATTTCATAACTAAATCAATTGGTTAAGTTGTCAGATTTTCATATGTTGAAACTGATGGGAGAGTCCATTATATATATATATATATATATATATATATATATATATATATATATGTGTGTGTATGTATGTATGTGTATGTATATATAATTATTTATTTAAAAATATGATTCCAACTCGCTACATAAGAGGTCTCATGTTTCAAAACAAGAGCCGAAAACTTCAAAATAATATTTGAATTAACTTGAGTTAAAGTAGGCTCTGTTCCATCTTCAAGCGAAATTTTTTGGGAATGACTTATAAAAACCTATTAAACAACCGGCAAGAATTAACGGTTTTCTGCCGACACAACCGAACTTACGCTCTGAATAACTAGCTAAAAACACGCATACAAAAAAATAAATTTTAAAATCCATAGCCTATATACATAGTTTTAATAACCTACAAAAATTGATAACCCTTTATGAAGTCGTCAAATAACAAACTTTACGGCCTTTTCATATACACAAAAATCCCTTTCATAAAGAGATATAATAAAAGAATAAAATAAAAATAAATAAATAAATCTCCGTAGACGCTCAAGCCAGACCTTGCGAAAACTTCCTCCGTCATAAATTTAGCCACCCCCACCTTACCGTGACCCGGCATCTATGAAAGTAACTCTATACTGATACAAATTATTAACACCCCACCCCTGCCGATTCTAAACAATCCGCCCTTGATGTTACAATGGAAATTTTTGATTTCAATTCTGACCATACTATTAAAACTCGTAAATTTCAGAAATAAGTCATTCCCAAAAAATTTTGCTTGAAGATGGAACAGAGCCTACTTTAACTCAAGTTAATTCAAATATTATTTTGAAGTTTTCGGCTCTTGTTTTGAAACATGAGACCTCTTATGTAGCGAGTTGGAATCATATTTTTAAATAAATAATTATATTTATGCTCTACTTTCGTATCGAGCACTATTTTTTAAAAATAATTACAAAAATACTAAGGAACTTTGGATTATTTACCAAACCAGTTTCTTTCCTATTTTCTACAATATTTTCACATGTATGTATATATATATATATATATATATATATATATATATATATGTATATATATATATATGTATGTATATATATATATATATATATGTATGTATGTATGTATATATATATATATATGTATGTATGTATGTGTATATATATATATATATATATATATATATATATATATTATAGTTTATGAAAAGGATTAAACAAACATCAAAAGAACATAATCAGTAGCATTTAAGCTTAAAACCTGAGTAGCAATGACAGTTCAGGTTCTTTTGGTGCCCGTTACTCCAGTTTGTATTTCCATATTCAATATATCAACAACATTTTTTTATGAAATCTATCCCTAATGCTTGTCCGGAAAGGAAGAGCAGTTGACACAAAGTGTCAGGAGAAAAAAAAAATTCAAATATAAAATTCTTGTGCTGTGAGCCTCATTGGAATGATATATTCTTGAGTTTCAGAAAGAAAATTTTAGAAAAAAACTTTATGAAAGATATTGAAAGAAATGATGTAAAAATGTTATCTTTAAATTTTATATATCTTTATTCAAATTTCTCATTACTTATTTTCCTTCTTCATTTTTTTTCCTCACTGAAGTAAAGCAACCTTGAGCCTTGTCAGTACCTAGATGAGCGATTACTTGGGAATGTCAGGTGCTGTAAGCTTGGTTTTATTATATTCACTAATGCACAAATACCCTTAGGAAAGGTATGATTTCACATTTTCTCCTCCAGCTATGGATTAATTAGTAGGAATTTTATCAGTAAATAATTATTATCTCCTGAAAAAAATTTTTTACAGTGTAAAAAAAATATTTGCTGGCTTTAAATAATCTACAAAAGATTGGTAAGCTATCTATTTTTCTCTATTTGGTAATCATTTCCAATAAAAAACGATTTTTAAAAATACTAATGTAAATTTTAATTTTTTTTATGTTTTTCATAAGGTGCTACCTAAATCATAAGTATTTTATTTGTCTTGTAGTCACTGTCTTTATTCTTTGCAAAAGTCCTTTTGACAAATACATGAAACTGAAATGTAAGTTCCAATTACTAATAAGAATGAATTGAATACAATCATAAATGTTTTGCATCTAATCACCTCAGCACTGAAGTCCATTTATCAGAATCTTGTCTCGAGTCTGTCACAACCCTTAAACCCAGTCTTCTCAGCTAGACCTAGCAGAAGCTTCCTTACACCATATATATCTTCATTATTCAGATGAATTCCTGAACCCTGAGGTGATACTGGTCTCTGAGGTTAACAGATTTATTCACACCTTACAAACCCTCACAACTCCATACACAACACTATTTGCCAACTACTCACTAAATATTCACCAGTTCAACTCAACATTTACTAACATATATTAATTTTAGCAAGAATTCATCCAGTCGTTAATTATTTTTACTATTGTAATCTTGTTCCTTTTAGTACACAAAACAAAACTTAGTAAAACTGTTTTGTCATTTATATTACTCTTTAGTTTTTAAATCAAGCAACTACAATAAATATCGAGGAAGTCTTTTAACAGAGTATGAAAAATGTGACTCTGAAATCTAAAGGTATATTGGGATAGTGAAAGTTATCTTCCAAAAACTAAGCAAAGCATTAAACAACAGAAAAATTATCATCAAAAACTGAGTAATGAAGGGTCATCCTACATAGCAGTGAATGCTGGAGAATCTCCTCACAGATGAAAAATGACTTGAGGCAACATCAATGTGGTCCTACAGAAGGATGATGAGAATACTATGCACTGAACATGTGAGCAACAATGAGGTGTTAAAAGGGCACTTACATTTAGAAGCAGAAAGAGAGAATTGACAATTTCTTGGGTGCATAATGAGGAAAGTAGGTTTAGAAAATTTAACACTCATAGGACATGTTGAAAGCAAGAGGGATAGAGGAAAGCAGGAAATAACCTTCCTAATGAGCTTATGTAAATGGTTGGCAGAACAGAGAGAAAGCAAAAAGAGAAACCTTATTAAGAGCTCTAACAGAAAGGATATTGTGGAGAGCCATGATCGCCTGTGTCCTGGAGGGACACAGCATATAGAAGATTTAGTTTATATTTTCATTTATTTCTTCACAAGATCCATGATTAAAAAAATGGCAATAATTTTTAATCAAATGATTATAAAAAGCTTAGAATGTTGGCATAATTATTATCATGATGAAAAATACAATCAGCAGAATTTTAATTCCACCTGAAGCTCTTTCTGATAATCCTATACAAATTTTGTTTGGAAAGGAATTTCTCCCTACTGTTTATCCTACCATCATCTTGACAAAAGGTCATGACACTGAGATGCCAGAGAATAGAGTTCTTTCAAATTATGGATTCTTCATGGCTTCTCATAAAATGTTATACTTGTATCCATTATGACCCCATATATGAATCTTGAAGTGTCAGTGTGTTGGGATTAAAGATAATCATACAACATGGTACCTCTGAACTATCAGATTAGCAAAAAGGTATATAAAATATCAAACATAAGCTGGATAATGTTTGTAAATTCTATTTAGAGATGCAAAGCATGTTTATCTCCCATTAGGTAAGGTGAATTCACATGACAGGCTTGTAGGATGACAAACCCCAAATGCTGATACAGAATTATAGACATTACAAGCCCAAAGGAGCTGGGATAAACAGAGGAACCTACATGGTTTCACCAAGAACATAGAAGACATTACCAGCCTGGCTGTAAGGCCATCCCACATTTTGCCACTCACACTACTTGTTGTATTCATGTGTTATAATTTCTCTCTGTAGGACAAATAGTAACAGGTATATAATTTATTTGTATATAATTTTTTGTATGCCATAGTGATATAAAAAGATCTCTTACAGAACAATGCATGTGTGTCATTCCTTTCTTTCAATCATCCATCTTCCTGTTAAATTAAGGTATTAGTATATCATGTATATAATGCCTATAATGATGCAAATGGAAAAATTCTCTCTTTCCTAGTACACCCATGACTGTTTCTTCTAAACATAGACATGAAACATCTTCAAGTGAAAATGAATTGAAAAGTACGCCTATTCACATATACAATCAGCTCTGTTAATCAGTTAGGTCTGTGGATAGTAATGTCTGCTATTTGGTGATGTTTTCCAGACTATAAATACTCAGCAATATCTTTTCTTGCCCTCTTCTTCTTAGCTTTCCTCTTATAAGAAAACATGTAAATCCCTTGCAGAATATTGCGTTCCCCTTTTTGGAAATGCAGAAACAATACATACATGCACACACACATATGTATGCACATTTACTCACTACAAGTACTTTGGACAAAAACAGTTTTCACATTTTTTGTCACACACACATTATTGTCTTTTTCACTTGTAATCCTTTTTTGTTAATACATTATTATTTGTCTGCATATATATATATATATATATATATATATATATATATATATATATTGGTTTTTGTTGTTTTTACATTTCTTTATGTGGTCTCACATCCCCAGTCTGCCATGTTTGCTGTGGCCATTTCAGGAGACACATGTGTTTATCTCTCAACACATACACCGGCCCACAACAGTAACCAGTTTAAGTGTGGTTTTCATGCTTATTATTAACCATAAACGTCTGAGAAATTAATGGTTATATGCTAAGGTTCAATCATACAGTACAAGGCCTTTTAACGTAAGACCTGAGTTTGAGGACAAAAATTACTCAGCTCCTATGTCACTTCTCTTTAGGACATGTCAGAGTCTTACACTTACCTGTACATGCCACAGGAAGCTGTTAGGAAGATGGACAACCTCCTGGAGGTGAAACATTATGCTTATTATAATTCTGTACATAGATGATTAGAGATGTACGAGTTAAGAAAGCTTTTTCAAAATACTAAAGATGTATTCTAAATAAAGCTAAGGACAAGTAAGTGTAAGATTTTATTATATCTTTATTAAAATATGAGATATGATGACACAGCAAAATTAAAAATTCTGTCTGCTGCACAAATAATGACACTCAAACTTGAATACAAGCCAATTTAGCATACATTTTGAAAACAAGAAATATTCTGATTGAAAATATATAATCATCTTATTTGGCAGGTTTTATCAATACTGTTCTGAAAGTAAAATTAATAAGTAATTTACATGAAAGAAGTAATTAAAATTGATAACATTCTGAAGAACAGTGGATCTGGAATATGGTGACAGTCCAATAAAGATAATTATTTTTACATTAGAAAAAAAATGTATGACTGTTTGGTGTATAAATTAGAATTATCTGATTGCATAATACCTGAACACATCCATGAAATAATCATATTTTGATGAAGCTGATGGCTTGGTACAGTAAAGTGCTTCTTTGTCTTTGTAAAACTCACTTTCAACATGTTTCCTTGTAGTTAACTTAAAATTTTCCTCTTTAATTAAAATTCATTTTATAAGGGTAAGTCAAAACAATGCAATCTGTTTTATTATATAAGAAATAAGGCAAACAATCAAACATTATATATCAAGATATAGCTATACATCACAGGTTCACATACTTCTCAACATAGTCAAATGGCAGGGTCTCATCTATGAATGAGAGCATGTATCCCAGTTTCATAAAACTCAGCTCGCTGCTGATGTACCAAATTCATTATAGGAGTTTACACTTCATCATCACCATCTGACTTCTTTCATGTGCTGCATCTCTTCAGGGTGTAGGCGATTATGGCCCTCCACATCCTCTTATCTCCTATAGCTCTTTAATAAGTTTAGTCTTTTTGTTATTTATCCCAAACCCTGTTCTACCACCCATCTAATCAAGCTCAAATATGCTTTGTGCTGCTTTCTTGTTCCATGAGTATCAAATTTTCTAAGTCTTCCTTCCTGATTATATGACCCAGAAATTTCAACTGCCTCTTCCTGGCATCTATAAAACCATCTAACTTAGCATCCTCAGATTTCCATCTGATGAATGAATCCAATAAAAGAGCCACTGAGGAGCAAATATTTATTAGCCCTAACAAGAATGTCCCCCACAAAAAAAATTGAAATCTTAATATTTAGTCAACCCAATAACTTTGCAGCATGCCCTTGTATGTGTATGTAGATGTTTGCACAATTATATAAGAGATATGTTTAATATGAATTTAATATTATTGTAGATTTAAGTTCTAATTTTCATGTGAAGTTTTCTTTTAAAATAGAAAGTAGTTCTTTTAAACTGAATGAAGCTCTTCACAGTGCATCATTCGCATATTTGATAGTACAATTTTTATTTTTGCAGGCATAAATGATATAAGAATATCTTCAATTGTTTACTACCTTTACTACTGAAAAAGATTACCAATCATTTCTCTTAATTACTCTATCTCTGTCTTCATGCTGACATGACTGGTTTTATGCCTCTGAAGTTTATTTGTTACAAATACAATTCTCATTTCTTTTCACTTTGTGTTAATAAAAACTGTGCCAATCAACATTTTGCAAGAGAAACATTGGTAAAGTTACTTTTAACCTTTTATATTTTACTCTTTATTTTATCAAATAAATATAGCATTTTATCACATTTCACAGATCAAATTTTTCTTTTAAAGAAAACTTTTCTTTTTTGCCAATTTTCAATTCATTCAATATTTGATTTATTTTGTATTTGTAATACTCACTGAGACAAGTTTTCATTTTAATTAAAGCTACAATCAATTGATGACATTCAAGACTTTATGAAATTGTATCTCTTTTTAATGATGTTAAACAGATTAGAAGAAGGAATAGACAAAAAAAAAAAAACTTTCCAAGAGATTTCCTTTCATCTTTTCAAACACTGCTAAAATGTCTATGTATTGTACTACAAAGAAATTTCATGACTGAGATTATATTATTACAATGGCTGTTTTTTCTTTAAAAAATATTATAGATGATATTTTTGCTTTCATGACTTTGGGAAAGACATTAATCAAATTAAAATAGGTTTAAATAGCACAATATATTGTTTGCCATCCAAGACACTCGTGAGTCCAATCTAAAAGAAGAAAAATTGAATTTAAACCAGTTGGGCATGGATGCTGTGAAATATAAGAAGGGCATCAAAACTTGGTCTCTATCATTCATGGCATTTGTTCCTCCATCAGCCCTTGGGACCCAATTTGGTAGGGATGTTGAGAGACTGAGTATGAACTTCAAAAGATCCTGATTCTTATATATATTTTTAATCATTTCACCACAAGCAAAGCAATAAAGCCACTTATATACAAGTCTTTATGGAGTGTGAGAGAATACAATAATAAAAAAAAAAACACTATTAAGAAGGGAGAAAAATAAAACAAAAAAAATAAGACAGACACTAAAAACTGATATCATATCTAAATTTGTGAAGATCAACATTGACTGGGAAGCAAGGAGCCAAAAAGGAGTCCACAGGTAAGAAGTGCAATGGAATAAACTGTTAGCATAGAACTTACAGCTACACCTAGCCATTTCAACTGTAAAATGATGAGACCTTACTGCCAGTCTAGTAATGCACTTAATTTCATAAAGTCTAGGTACAATAGAGGAAAGTTCATCAGAACAATTACCATGGAAGTATTTATAGAAAAGGCATGGAGAAGCTACATTATGATGGTGGGAAAGTGACTGAAGCCAAGATGCCAGGTCAAGATGAATAACACTGCAGATTCTTCTTTCGATTTTATCAAGAATATCTAAATATATAGCAGGAGCACCAGATTAGGTGTAGCCGCAATATTCAAAGCAAGGAAGAATGATAGACTTATAAATATGTAAGACAGATTCTGGTGAAAAAAAATGTCTACCATGACACAAGGAACCAACTTTCCTAGCAGTTAACTTAGCAATTGATTCAATATAATCTTACCACTTCATGACAGTGGAAAACATTAATCCAAGAAGATGCAGTAAGTCACTCTACTAGAGGTTTGCATCAGCCATGTTAATAGAAGGTAAAAAGTGTTTTCTCATGATTAAAAGAGAGCAGATATATTTTGAAGGCATCAAAATTAACAAGCCATTCATTACTCCAGTTAACAAAAGATTTTAGGTTCTTTTTGAGATCAGTTACCAATCATCAGCCTAGATGCAGATCTGAGAACTGATGCCATCAGAAATATTGTTGCCAACAAGTAGGAAGAACGTAGATTCAAGGATAGAGCCCAGGTGAACACCTGCCTTAATGCAAAAAGATCTAGAAGAGTGGCCACTCAAGACACTTTCATTTTCTGATTCCATAATGGAGACTGAATATGTGCAAAAATTTGTCTGGAAATACCGTAACCATTCAACTTGTGAAGAAAACCAATATGCCAAACCCTGTCAAATGTTTTTGAGAAAGCAAGAGTAACAGTTTGAGCTTCACCATTCTCATCTAAAGCTTGATAGACTCTTTCATCAATAATCATTATCACATTAGCAGTTGACCTAGAAAAGCAAAAGCCATATTGCTTATCTGAAAGAAAACCTTGCAAGGTGAGATGCTTAACCAAATCAGAGTTGATTAGAGCCTCTAGTACTTTGTTCAAAAGAGGTAGAAGGCGAAGAGGTCAATAGTTAAAAAGATCAAACAGTTTGCCTGAGTTCTTCAAGACAATAGTTACAGAAGAGGATTTTCAACAAGCAGGAAATAGCAAGGCATTTATTGTACATTTTAGACAGAACAGGAGACAGTTCAGGAGCATATTTTTAAAGACTATTGCAGGAATACCATCAAGATCATATGCTTTGAGGGGATTCAGTTTAGAGATGAGAGCAAAAACCATAAATTGAATTATATGCATATCATGCAATAGGGGCTCAGTTCTAAGTGATAAGAATAGGCAAAGATACCCCAGATGAATCATGAGTGAAAGTATTCACCTAAAATTTACTCACACCTTTCTTGAAAGAAAACAATCTCTTGGAGTAGATAGTGCATATATGTTCACATAAATTTAAACGCATGCATTCTCCTGGATTCAATAGTGATGACTTATATATTTACATATTCACATGAATTTTTACACATACACATATTCTCTTGGATTGGATATTTAGGACATATTTACCTATTCCTTTATATTCATATAAATTTACACACACACCTATTTGTATCTGAGGGTTGCTCTGAAAGCAATTCTTCCTAATTTATCATACTGGCATAAGAAACTAAACTTGAGAAGCAAAATGACATGTATATGAAGTAGAGATATATAATTGATAAAATATAACAATTGACAGCTATCAATGTTAAGTGAACATTTATGGAAGCCAAACAGTGGATATGAACACACTCAAGAAATTTTTTTCTGTAGTGACAACAGTGACATGTGTTACAAATCACATTCCAGACACCCCTGCAAATCTGTAAATCCACAAAATGAAGAACTCTTGCTTATCCCTCTGGTCTTGTGCCAAGCTTCTTACTTCTATAAAAATCCATTTATGCACATGTTATTCCTTAAAGGTATCCTCATCATCTTTTGGGAGAGATTAGCAATGATCGTCTATAATATGACAAAAATTTTGATAAAAAACTCTTAGAATCATCACTTCAGTTAGTTTTAATTATAGAATCTTCAAATATCTTAAAGTTCAAAGAATATTTTGAAAATTGTCTTATTTCTTTTTTAGTATTCTAAAGAACATGAATGAAAAATAAAGTCAAATCTAAGGGAAATGAATGAACTTGGATACAAAATTTGAGAGAAGCTTTTGAATGCATTAAGATGATTGATAAGTTTTGAGGAAACATTTTGTATCTGTTATCTTGTGAACTGACATTAAAAAATATTACTGATAAAAAGAAACTCAGATCCTATCTGAAAGATTTGGTCACATTATTTTTTGCCATTGCTTTCTCATCAGGCAGAATTCTTTTTCTGATAATTTCTAAGAGAAATTCTTTATTTTTTTCTTTTCTAAACATTTATAATTTTCTTTTTCTTAAATACTGTGCAGAATTAAGTTATTATTTCCTTCAATGAAAAGAAATAAATATTTGGAAATAAATTTATCTATGATATTTCTAAAATAATTAAATTATGTAGCTTGTATTAAGGAAAATTGATTAATATATAATTGTGTATTTAGGCAGCAATCCTTCTTTCATGCAAGCTTCATTAAATATGACAGACAGGGTGCTTTGATTAAGTTTTTTATATAATTTTTCATATGATCTTATAATTTTTTTCTTTTCTGTAGATAAATTATACAAAAATTGTCCAAATGTTTTATTTTTCCAATCACTTTTGGCTATATCAAGGATAAATTATAGTTACTGTTAACTGGAAATGGATAGTTGTATGTATGTATTTAGTATTATGGAATGTGTTATTTTCAAAACATGGTCAACATATGGTGTCCATGTTCATAGTTGATATGGTCAGAAAGACACTACAACTTTCTAACCATAGCCCAGTTAGGTCTCATTTAAATACTCATGGAGATCTATTCACAATATACTTGTTGATAGTACAAATATAATAGCATTGTCTACATGTAAAAAGAGGCAAAAAATAGTGGAAGCCTTATTAATAAAAACAAAAAAAACAACACTAATTAATATCAACTTAACATAAAATATGTTAGAACTACTTCTAAAACAATTAGAAACTCGATAAAAAAAAAAAATAAGATAAAATTTGAAGAAGGAAATTGTTCAATCACCTGTAATAATTGCAAAAAAGCACAGTTAAGAGAAACCTCAATGAATTTAAACAAAGGATTATATGAACACGACATTATTTTTGCACCAACCTAATACAAAATAGGACACTTAGTTCATTAGTTTTTCACTGTAATGAGTCTCACCATAATTTTCATTTAAAAAAAATGATACTATAATTAAACGAGAAAGTAATTTATTAGGAGGAAAATATATAGAAGGTGATTTAGTCACTAGATCATACACAGAAAATTTGCATCCAGGATCTTTTAACATTTCACCATTCTTGGCAGATCTCCTGTTTGTCAGTTGAGCACTTTGGAAAAAAGGGTATTTGACAGCTGCTGCTTCCATAATGCTAAGCTCTTCACAGTGAATGCAGCACTCTGGCAGGTTCTAGTGCTCATATAATGTATATAATGCATTAAAAATACGCTTTCTCCATAGTGTGCACCAATAGCCTAGGGGTAAGAGTCTCTGATTGATGTCAAATCATTCGAGTTTCTATCTTGGCTTGAAGCAATCACATGTCTAGCCATACTGAAGAGCTGTGATGCAGCAAAACTGTCTGTATATGGATGACTATATATATATATATATATATATATATATATATATATATATATATATATATATATATATATATATATATATATACTTACACACACTTGCATGCATAGATATATACTTAAATGCAAAACTGCATCAATAAGTGTATAGCCTGACATGTATTTATTAGTTCTAATTTTGATTTGAAATTTTTACTGTATAATGTTCAGTATGTGATTAATATTCTCTATTGAATTGAGTGCATTGAAAGAAAATTTGATTGCATTGAAAATAGATTGTTTGATAAAATAATTTATGTTTTCATTATAAGTCTATATATATATATATATATATAGGTGTGTGGTCAAGTGGTTAGAATAATGGTACTTGGGTTCCAGAACTGGTTCAAGGGTCTTCTATGTCTCCTCAAATCTATATGGGGCTTCCTGCTTTACTAGACCTCAATTTTCATTAGGTAATACATAATGATCAAGAATTAAAACAAAAATATGTTAATTTCAAATGGCTATTAAAACATCTTGGTTAGAAGCATTTAGATATTCATAAATATAACCAAGAATCTCTTTCAACAGCAACTTTTGTCCGTTCTATAAGATACAAAGGAGAGTACCATTTAGAGAAGATGAAAATAATGAATCATGTATTTGTCCTCATTGTTTTACATGATAAATATGGATCAGCAGTGAGAAATAGAGAAAATAGGGTATTTAAAAAGTAAAATGTATGGGAATTTCAATGTTTTATATTATTTTTCTAAAATATTTTTAGCATTTTTTCTTATTATTTTATTACTAGTTTAATTTCATTTTATTCTTTATCATGGAACTATATACTCTTAAAAAGGTAAAGCAAACAAATTAAACTTGAAATAAAGAAAGATTCCACTGAGAATTGAACTCTCCATCTATGTGGCACTTCTTTACTCATGAAGCATACTAATTTTTTCAGCGGCAGAAATTCCAATAATTAAGAAGATTTCATTTTTCATCATTCTGCCATCCATTGTTTGCCATATCTTTATGCTATCTTTTAACTTTCTTCCTTCTTCCCTCAAAACATTGTAGGATAATGGTTTTTTGATGAGGTGAATAAATACTGAAACAAGAAATAACCCATAATTCTTACAAGTTATCTGAATATAGACCCTTGTACAAATGAATTGAGACAAAACGAATAATTCCATTATTATTTACATTTTTTTGTATTTTTCCATTGAAACATGACCTAGTGCACATGTTAGTTGCATATACATTCCACAAAGTCATTCCTTGCAGATTGACCACAGAGTCTTGTTTGGATTTAAATCAGGAGAGTTTCCATCCAGTCTATAATACTTTGATTTGCTCACTGGTAAGGCTTGGCAGTGCATTTGTGCAGTGTTACTGTTTTTGTATGCTTCCTTGGAGTAACATTCATCACAGACAATGGCTGTAGGACAACTAATCAACAGTTGAGACGACAGTGTCTGGGTGTGATGAAAATCTGATGTCACAAGATTTTTCAATGCCAAACAAATTTCATCATACACCCTGAAAATAGACTCATTACTGCACAACACAGCAAATGACCTAATCTGAGAAAAAAATAGAAATCGCTGAAACCCTGTCAGTCCAGTGGATCTAAAACTGACCGTATGGTGAAAGAAAGGAAACTAAAGTGGTTGTTTCAATTAATTTGCACAAGGGTGTAGATTAATTACAAAATAATGTTTACATAAGTTTTGAAAACTATAATTCAGTGAAAAAAAAAATTGTTGAATGTATAAATTTTATAAAAGGTTCAACTCTAGAGAAAATATTTGTTGATAGTAAATACTTGAAAAATTAAAATCTGACTGATTTTATTTGTATTGAATACCAGCTTCTATATATTTTTTCATGGGATTTTTGTGTAAATATAAAATTAATGAAAAACATTATTGTTTGAGTAAACAGAAGAGACTAAATTGTATACTTTTCAGAGTTACTGTCATTGCTTTTTTTCATATTGTTCAAAAGGAAATCCCTTTGTTTACAAAAAATTGCTTTAGTTGCTTCCCTCTAACTTTATTTCAGTCTCATTTCTATCAAATGAAACCATCATTTTCTTGATGAAAATTGGAGGCCCACATTACATCATTAATCATGTCATGAATGTCGAAATAAAATACAGCCTATCTAAAGATAAGAGTTTAATGTCACCAAATATATGTAGATTTTCATTTAAAATTACTTATTTATCAAAATATCTAATGCAATAGAAATTTTTTTAATCCTGATGTTTATGAATGTTAAGATGTTATCAGCTGCTCTGATAAAGAACGTGTCAAAGGAAAAACAATTTTATCAGCTTCCTTAAAAAAGTAAATTACAGGAATGAAAAGATGGCAGTGATTAAATATAAAATATAACAACTTAAAAACTAACAAAAAGGCTTACAGAAATCAAAAACAAATTAATATTGGAAACAACTGTAATAATAACAACATGTTAAGACTTCACAAAAATGGTAAGGTATTATTAAAAATTCTTATTAATTTTCATAAGTGACTTTGCCTATCATCACCCAATTAGGTACTCACTTTCTTGGCACTGGGGTCCTGTGTATCCTGTCACACATCCATGGGTACAGCTTCCATTGAAGCGGTTGCAAGCTGCATCTCTACATGTTGCTGAGCATTTCTCAATACAGTCTCGTCCAAAGGTGCCTTTGGGACACTCTGCTGACAAAAAACAACCTTCATGTAAGAATATTTGTGATAAAAAGATGAAGTTTTCAAATATACTTCTAATTTTCTAATTAAAATAATATATAGAAGACAGTTTTACTATTGTCTATCTTTAATCTTTTTACACTACTGCTGATATCTGACACAAATGAAACCAAAAGAGAAAATTTACAGTACATTCACCTTTTAAATATTTACTAAGCTTAGTTTAAAGATCAGATGTGGTATATGAGAATAGGAAGACTATGTTATACCAATTTTTAACATGGGAAAGGCCCATTGACTTGGAGTTTATTCTGGAAAAAAAACAAATTTTCAACACTCAAGCAGACACAACTAATCTTATTCTTGAAAAGAGTTAAATAGTAAGACAAATAGGAAGATTGTGTTGAGCCAGTATTCCAACTGGGAAGAGTCTCCTGGTTTGAAAAATGAACATTCATTTTCTTGGCTTTTACTCTGACTCAAACAACAATCCCATATACTGGCAAGCAATGTGCAACTATCTCAACCATCAAGCAAGCTGAACTCATTAATAGGAAGAAGCATTAAGAAATATAGTGTGAATATGAAGACTGTGTCAAGCCAAATTCCAAAGGCAGAATATCTTATCAGAATAATTTTTCAACATTTTAACTTAAGCTCAAACAAAAACCATAGAGACCAGTTAAAAATGCTTGCCTATTCTAGCTACAAAATAGACCCTATTTCCCTGTTGCCTGTTAATTTTGATGAATGTCATTACTGTACACAAGCTGAAACTTAATTACAGTCTTACTGCATTCATTGAACATCAAGAATGCAATCCCTTTGCAAGTAAGCTGCAAGGAACAATCAACATTAACAATGTTTAATTGCACAATTATTCTGTTGACCATCATCAGTTCTTTTGTCAGCTGCTTTTTGCACACAGTTCAGAGCTGATAACATTAAAATGTTCTCAAGTTGTTTTAAATTTTGAATGGATGGCATTCAAGATTATTGCTTTGTGCTTTGATTTTTTATTTAAATGATTTTATCATGAGCATAAGATTTCTCAAGTTAGGTGAGTAATCTCAGTCTGTACACATCTAAAAAACTATAACTCTCCTATATTAGTAATACTATATATGTCAATCATTATTATACATTTATATGTTTTGCTTCAGGTATTCTAATAGCAGATAATATTATTAAGGTTCTGGTAATTAGAGGACTTTATTTTAAACTGGTCTTATTTCAAGCTGTACACAGAATTCAGCAAGGAGAGGGAAACTTAACAATAGCTGATTGTACTGCCCAACACAGACTGCAGCATTTTAAGTGTGGTGTATGGAAAATGTGACACTAAAGATGTGTTGGAATAACAAAAGGTCCCTTCAAAAAGTTAAGCAAATTATTAAGGAAAATACATTAGGAAACAAAGAAAAGAGTACTAAATTGTTACATAATATCATTTCTCATATATGGCAGTGAATGTTGGACAATTTACTCACAGATGAAAAATAGAAGTGAAAGAACAGAAATATGGTTCTACAGAAGGTTACAGAGAATACCATGGATCAAACATGTGAATAACAACGTTTTGAAGAAAATGGAAACAAAAAGGACACTTATACTTAATATCAGAAAGAGTTGAATTTTTAGAGCACATAATGAAGAAAGAGGGCTTGGAAAATTTAACACTCACAGTACAAATTGAAGGCAAGAGGGAGAGAGAAAAACAATGCATAATCTATCTAATGATCTTGAGTAAATAGATGGTGAAGCAAGGTTTAGGAGATGTTAAAAAAAAAAAGGCAAAATTTATTTAAATTGTAGAGCCATTATTGTCAACATTCTGAAGGGACAAAGAACAGAGAAGAAAATGACATCTTCCTTACAACAGAGACCCAAAGTGAATGAACTTCATTAGGTGATTATGAAGCTTTCACATGCAAGATAGGAAGAGAACCTAATCAATAGAATTGAAAATTTTTTAAAAGAACTGGGATCATTGAGAGATATATGTTGATTATTGCATGAGCTTAAATATACAGGGGCCCATGAGATTTTCAAGATAACCAAACATTATAACAATATATATATAATATGTCATAGAAGATGGGGATATAGGTTATGACAACCTAGAACAATAGAGTAGTTGAGGGTCTTTTTAATAAGCTTTATTTATCTCTATTCCTTTTAATAATAAATTATATTCAACTTCGAAATTTCATTCTTACTGTATTATTACTTTTATGATCAAAACAATTATACAAAACATTGTGTTATCAGAATTTACAAAATTTAGTCTCATGTAACACTAAGGTCACAATTCTGCAGACCAAGTGAGTACTGAACTTACACAGTTGTAATGACTGGCTAAAATATGGTCCCCAAAATTATTATGATTGAAAATAATTCTATCTGTGTTTTCTTAGTAGAGACAAACCTGGTGATTTTATTTATAAATTCCAAATCATAATATCCTGAATCTGGCCTGTCCTTCATATTGCAAAACTAAACATGCTTTAGCAAAGCAACTAAGTTTTTATGATCAGAGGTTACAAGCCTCACATATTGCTTTTCTTTTTACTATTTAACCCAAAGCTTATGAAGGTGTTGGTTCCAGTTCTAGTTTTGAATTCAAAGCTGTTCTTTCTCCAAGACTAGTTGTTAGTTCACATAAATCATTACAACAGGGAATGAAGACTTAATCTAAAAAATAATCCACTTCTTTAAATACCTTATGAAAAAAATGAAGAGTTCTGAATATATATTTTTTTTTATTTGATCCAGTCTTTCTTAACAAATCGTAATTAAAAATGTGTTGAATAGTCATTCTTCTGAATCATTTCACATTAATTTGTGGGTTTCCTAGGGCTCTATCCTTGAACATAATTTGTTAACAATCTTTGCAATATCATCAGTTCCCAAATCAGTATGCTGATGACACAACTATTTACTCTTGTCTTAATAGTAAGTTCTATAGGACTGATAAAATAAATTTGGAAGCTGATATTGGAAATGAGTATGAATCAGTTGTTAACAGAGGCAAGAAATAGCTTGTAAATTTTTAATGCCCACAAAATACAACTGCTATATTTTAGTGATTGCAGAGAACCCTTTTTGCTTTCTATCAGCATGGCTGATGCTAGCCTCCAAGACAGCAAATTCATTGTGCCTTCTTGGTCTCAAATTTTCTATTGATATGAAGTGGAATGATTATATTAAATCAAATACAAGTTGGTTAACTGGGTTGTGCCAGAAAATTTTTCTCACCAGAAACAATGTCTATAACTATCATTCATCCATGCATTGAATATTGCTGCAACATCTTGTCTCATGCTTCTTCTATATATCTTGAGATTCTTGACAAAATACAAAGAAGGGTATATAATGGTATGATATGGATTTTCTGTGTTTTACCTATAAATATTTTTATGGAAATTATTCTAATGAAATTTTTCACTTGACACCTTGACCTCATGGATTTCAGTACACTATTAGATTAGCAACTACATCTCATTGTTTTACTGTTGAAATAGCTAGCTTTACCTGTATGTTCTATTCTAATTTCTTTTCTTGCATTTCTCTCCTGTAGATCTTTTTCAATTACTTACTTCCTCCTTAACTATGATTTTTCAAAATTTAAATGCAGTATCAATCCCTATCTTCTGCCTTTCTGAATCTTGTTCTTTTATTTTTCTTTTCTTCTCAGTAACATCTTTTCATTTTTTTACAGTTTTTAGTAACCCCTTGCATATCTGTGGTATTACTGTTTTGTTGAACATCAAGTGACTTAAATGTATAAAAATTGGACCCTTAATTAAAATGATTTAAATTAGTTTCACTTTAAATAAATGCAAAGATAAAAACAAAATTGTCCCAGCCACAATCTGTTTTTATAAACCAGTTTATGGAATAAAAAATGTATTCTTCTGCTTAAAGCAATTAGGAGTCTGGATCTTAATACAAGCAAATGAAGGTTTATCTCATAGTCATTGAACCAAATTCTGACTTTTCTAATTTTAGACTAAGTTTCATCTCATTTTTACTTTAGCAAATTCAACTCATATTACCAGGATTCATAGGATTACTTAACAAAACTGATATCTCAGCTGACAAATGCTTAATTAAGCTCATTTTTACTAATGGATCCATCACTTAAATTTTATACAAAGCTGAAGCATCCTCTCAAAAGCACTTAAACAAGTCCAATCTTGATAAGTTGATCCCTTGGATCAATAAATTGAATTAAGATATTTCAAACAAAAATAATTTATAAAAATAAAATAATTGAATAATCATTGACTTTGGTTGTTGGTGCCAAAGATGTCAGACCAAATAAAGAAAGAACTGGTCTTAAAAATCACCTCACCATAAAAATACTTCCAATAACCAAAAACAGAAGAACTTTCTTGATTGCTGCTTCACTTCAGTGAATGTCCCAGAATTTTGGCTGTCAAACCAAATCACTTGAAATTGTATTTGATAATGCCATGTCTTATTTCCTCCCAAAATAAGTTGAATCAAAATAACCTTGTTTACCAAATAAACATCAAAAGAATTACTGAATGTTTTCATTTTTTGTTTTGAAGCTGTATTATGGGGTGAGGAGGGCAGTTGAAGTCTTTTATATTTAAGGATCAAAACTGGCTACATTGAGAATTAAGTAAGAAAAAAAGTATCTGTTTTTAAGTAACTTCTTTTTTTAATTGTTTTGATTTTCAAACTTGATTGCTTCTTCCAAAACATTTGATTAAATCATCTCAAATTAATCATTAAGTAACTGCCAATGATCAATGGCACAAAACTACCAAATTTTTATTGTTTACCAATACATCACTTTAAATAATAAACAACATAGAGACAGAAACGTGGACATTGAAGATATTGACTATATTAGCATATTCAGTTGTCTTTAAAAGAAGTGAACTCTTTTAAAGAGACAAATATAAAGAAATTTCAGAAAAATTAAATATTTAGATTTATTCTGGCTAAGAAAAACTCCTGAGTCTTATGATGCAGAGTTTGCTATGATATGAAAACAGAACAGGCAACTTTTCTAAGGCTGTTTTTTACCAATCAAATAGTCTAGTTTAGGATCTAAATACTGGAAACAATGAAACCATCTGTTTCACAGATAGGGATAAAAACCAGAAACAGAGACTAATTTATCTTTGAGTTTTGTACAGCATGAATGCAAATTTAATTGATCTGAGATGAGAATAGTAAGATGGATGGATGGATAGACTATATGACAATGAAGAAAGCAAAACTGAAAATAAAAAAGGAAAAACATTAGGATGAATGATAGTGTGTTAAATGTGATAACATATGCAGCAATTTGGACATTAAAGATGAATAGGAAAGTTTCTCAAGTTACACCAAGAAGAATTTTCAATATATTGGCAGATGAGGTGGATGATGAAAGAGAAGATAAAAAATAGAAGAGATTATTATGAGATAGAGAAGATGTAGAAGAAAAAACAAGTGAAAAAGAGTAAAGATGGAGACTTTTAAATAGCTGTCAGGACATGAAATAATGATTGTCCTCATGGCAATAAATGAGGACAATATTTATGATAATCATATTGATAATGGCAAGGATAAAATGATATGATAATAAGAAATAGTAGTGGAATTAGAGGTAAAAATGAGATGATGTAGATAATGAAATTTATATGAATAATGTGAATATGATATTATTGCTGAATATTATCAGTATGAAAATAATGATAAATATTATATATATTCATAACAATAATGTATAAATTAACAGTAATAAAAATGTCAGTAACTTAAAATTATGATTAAAGATGTTTTTATAATTAAAATCAGAATGAGAATAATAATAAAAAGTTATTAATGATCATATTGATGATGATAAGCCCAATAATAATGGTGAATTTAGTGATGATAATGTTGATGAAAATGATAAAGTTTTAGAAAACAACTATAATGATGATTATGATTTCGATGAGGATTTCAAAGGACATTTATCTCACTATTCTCTTCAAATCAGAATTAAAATTATCTTTATTTAAATTTTAAAAAAAATCAAATGAATAAAACTCAGTCATAAAAAGCAAGATTAAAACATTTAAAACTGACATTTACAAATATTTTATCAAAACATCCAACAACAGCACACAGTTACAAATAATATAAATCAGTAATCATGTTTACATATTAAAGCAAAAGTATATTGACATAGATCAACACCAAAAACTAATTTGTGTGTACTACAGTAAAACAATGAAAATTATAAAGTAACAAAAAACAACAATAAAAACAGAATTGAATTCTAAGTTTCTATATACATTTGCAATAACTAAAGGCTTCACCATAATCTATAAAAGAAAACAGAAAAAAAAAGAAACACAGAATATATATTCTAACTTTAGAGAAATCAGCAAACAGTAAAATGAACCAAAAATGATTATCTTCCATATTCCAAATGTAAAATTTCTCATTCCATAAGAAAGATCTGTAATTGCCTTACAACATTAATCATTATTACCTGTTTGTTTAGTGGCATATCATGTCCTCATGGATCATTTAATGCCAAAATTTAATTTTCTTGAGAGTATTAGTGATTTCTTTGAAAAGTGCATTGCTGATAATTTTTTTTTTTTTTATAAAAATGTATTAACGGTAATACTATTAAACTATACTATTTACTATTAAAATGTATTGCTGGTATAATTTTTTAATATTTTCATAGTGTTTTGACCCCATTTTGAAGGTTAACTATTTGCCCATAGCTAGGACCCTAACAGGTGATACCACCCCAGGTAAACCTTGGAAAAACAGCAATTAAGAGGTGGTTCAAAACAACCCCGATCAGAGGCCTTGCTGTCAGATATAGTTTATCATCATACCCAGGATGGACATTTGTTACTGAAACCTTAGAAATTATATTATAGTCACTGAACAAAATTAAATTTTTACCACAGAAGAGCTCTACTTTTCTTGCTTTTTATATTTTATATGAACCTGAAGTACATTTGTACCACTGCTAAAGATGCTGGAAAACGGTCAGTTTTTTTATTGCTCCAGAAAATACCTAACTCTTTCTGCCCTGCTCTATTTTTACCAGAGTCAGATCAGACCAAGGATAGAGTATTGGTACTCTATTTGGGCCAGTACTGTCCAATCTTACTAGAGCTCAAAAGTTATTCCATAGGTTTATGGGGTGATGAATTATTTTCCAACCATTAACCCCTGTCCCATAGATGAAATGTTGCAAGCATATAACAATAACTACCTCTATTATTATGATAAATGTTCAAATGAACTACATTTCTTAGTTCCACCAGTTCAGACATTCACAGCTAGAATCCACCATGCCATGTTCATGGCATCAAATCATCCCCCATTCTCTTCATAAGGAGCTGTTCCATTCCGAGAGCTTCTTCCCCAGCCCTGTCATTTTAGGGAACAGACTACTGAGATGATGCTTCCTCAACCACTACAATCTTGACATCTTCAAATCTAGGATCAGTCATTATAAAGCCTCACAACATGCTCTTCTTACTTTCTCCTCTCCCACCTTTCTACACTTACAACAATCTCGCTGAATAACACACTACCTTGAATGACTCTTGGGCCTCGTATTCTTTGATAGTTTTGTAATCCTTTCAAGAAAGAAAAGAACTGTAAAATCTCTTTTCATTAGTCCTATAAAATATGTTGAAATCAAGATATCCAAAAATGGCATGGCATGTGGAATTCAAACAATCTACCCCCATGAACTTAATAAAGGGTTTGGTTTGAAACTCCAATCTGTATTACCTGAAGAAAGTCAGCGAATATAATGGCTGAATTGGTCAGGTTGCAGATTATGCTACTGTCCTGACTCCATAAATAAACAGCAGAGTTCAAGACATTTAGTCCTGTAATGCAATTCAGCTGAGAAAAGGCTACCCAGATACACTTGGTAGTCAACTTCCTGTACTATTTAGAAAGGACACCAAGTCAAAAGAATGTACTAGATATGTTCAACTGCTCCTCCTTTTAAAACCATCGGTGCAAACAGGATGAGGGATCTGCAAGAACTGAATAGATCAGTCTGCACAGATCCTTGGAAACAAGCAGCATGTCAATGAGAAAAAGCAATTGTACATAATTATATCAAACAGTATTTATTTCTTTTTTTAATTTTGATTTTCTAAAGGATGTGATGTACATATTTCTTTTCTGAAAAGGTCAAGAAAATTTTCAGAGAAAATATATATATTTGATGCCATTTTCTAATGATTCTGTGTATGCATATATACATATGAATGTTATAAGCAGGACAGGTCAATCAACAAGAAGAAACAAATTCATGATGAATGGTTTTGGTTAGACTTTGAACATGATCTCTGAGAATGAAAGACAAATGATCAACTTGCGGTGCTGGAGGCTATATCTATCAATAGAAGGGTGCTTGATTCTCCATCCATTTGTTTAAATTTGTCTGCTTCTTTGGCTTTTGATGCAACTTTTGAGTATTAATCTGGAAACAGTATTCCATTTCATTAATCACAATAGAAGGATGGCAAGGAAGTGGTAGATAGGAGCACATATTACAGTCATCTCAAGATATATATATATATATATATATATATATAAATAAATAAATCGATGTCATGGAATACAAAAAAATTTATTTTCAGGGCTTACTTGCAAGCATAATTCATTGTCTGCTCTTTGTTGAATGTTGCATTACCATATGCTGGGAAAAGATTTTAATTTGTCTGACAGTGCCAAGGGCAAATAACCAAACATGTCTTTTGGTCAAGGGCCATAATTTATTGTAATATATGCACCTCTATGAGCGTGTGTGTGTGTGTGTGTGTGTGTAGATGCACAGTGGAGTAATGTAGAGTAGTTCATATTGAGGAACTGAAGAGCCAAGTTCAAATTCCAGTCAAGTTTATTACATTCACTTACATGCTAATACCCTTGGGAAAGGCATGAATTCATCTGTTCTCTCTCAGCTATGGGTAAATAGCAGGACAGACTAGGTCCTACAGCCTTGGGTGGCAAGCAGTCTAGAAGAAGGGAAACTCTGAATTCAAAACCTGTGAAGAGTCATTTGGGAATCTTGTGGCAGATTTCTCATCAGTTCTCTGTATTTGGCTCATCCAAAAAGTGTGGTTGATACTGCACAAGGCTTCACCACTATAATCAAATGATATGTGTGGGTAGTCTGGCTGTTGGTTCTGAGAACAGAGCTATTTGATTCTAGTACATCAAAAGCAACAAGAGAGTCCAGTAGTATATATACTTATCTGTCCCTGAATGTTTGATCTTTTTTTATCTAAAATCATTTTTAATAAAACTTTCATTATATATATATATATATATATATATATATATTTCGATCCCAGCTTGAAGCAATCAGACATCTAGCCACACTGAGGGGCTGTGATACAGTGAAACAGTTTGTGGATGACTATATATATAAAAAGAGAGAGAACATATAGCAAGGTTCTGTTTTCTCTTTTAAGGAAAAAATAGAACCTTGCTGGCCTGTTCATTCTCTGTGACTGAGTAGCCTACAGCATGCCAGATGAAATGATGGGTTCTCCTACAAATGGGGACATAGGTTTGACCATTTTCTTTATTAATATTTCTTGAGTATGCAGACTAATAAATGTAATATACACTGTTTAAAATAAAAGCTATGTCTATTTCCAATACAGGTATCCATTAAAAATAATGTTTGAAATAATAAACATGTCCGATTAAAATTAAATCCTTTGTTTATATAGAAGCATATGAAATATGCATTTATAGCTACATGTATGGATATATATCTAAATATTTGGAGTTACTTATTAAGATAACCAAGAAAGAAATGAACTCACCTTACAATCAAAGTTTTATATATATATATAAAAGTTTTTATATATCAAGGACAATTTTAGACAAAATGAAAATGTAGAAAAAGTTTTTGTGTGACATTTCATCCTTTGGGACTTCATCAGACTAAACTGATGTTTATGCTCATGCAACTAGACATGAGTATGCAGGAAAGGGGATACTGAGAATCTGAAAGATTATTTTAATATACAATACAGTTCAAAAGTTTGAAGCCACCCTCAGAATTAGCATTGGATAAATTTGACAGAGGAGTGAAAAAAATAAAACAAAGAGCTCTTTGAGTTATTGAAAAAAGAATGGTACTGATTATCAAACTTATACTTTGAGAAACTTTTGCAATGAATGCCAAAAATTTGTGCTGCAGTAATCAAGGCTAAAGGAGGATATTTTGATGAGAACAAAATTTAATCATAAAATTCTTTTTTTCTTTTTGTCCTAATATAATTTCTAATAAAAAATTATGCCTCACTTTTTTTTAACTATGCATAACAATTTTCTCTTGGTTGAAGTACAAAACAACTACTTTTGTGGGTCAATTTTAAAAATTATCAGGAGTGGCCTCAAATTTTTTGAATCATAGTGTATGTTATGGGGTATATAGTCTAGACAATTTAATTTAATTTCTTTTTGGTTATGTTTCCATCACTTTTGTTATTAAATATCCCCACACTGTACTAAAAGAAGTTTTGCCAAGATAGGTGAAACATTATAAGAAAACAAATTTACTGTTTTACTGTGGATGATCTTGTGATTAAAGCATTTTCTAAACATTTTTGTCTTAGAAACGCATCATACAATAATTTTTTCAACTTTGTCATACCTTTTCCCCTAATATAGTTTTATATATATATATATATGAGAATGTACATATGAATACATTACTATTTATGTACCTCTTAATTTACATCTGCTGATATTCTTTGTAAATGAAGTACATTTTAAAGTTTTTTGTTCTTTGTAGGATTGGTCAGTGGTTATAAGACTTAGTTAAAAATGACTTCAATATTTCAATAATATGTAACAATTTTTAGTAATTATAAATATATTCTGTCTAAGCAAATCAAAATTTCTAAATTTAAATAATTCATGAGAAAATTTAAAAAAGAAACATGGAAAATGGAAAAACCATTTGGTGACTGTGTGCTCTCTCCAACAAAAATTGGAATCTTTAACATTCTCTAGAGATTCAGACTGAAGGTGAGGCAATTTGAAAATGTTCCCAGATTCCAGCAAGAATCTCAAAGAAATCTATAAAAGCCACTGTGTTTTTATTATCACTCAATTACTAGTCACTTACTTACCCTGGCTGCACTGCGGGCCTGTATAACCGGTGGTACAGCCAAACTTGCAGGTCCCATTAAAGCGATCACATGAGTATACATGGCAGCGGTGACAGGTTTTTGAACATCCCGAGCCATAGAAGCCTCGGGAGCATTCTGGCAAAAAGCAGTGCAACATAGAGCAAAAAGAAATACACAAGCATAGAATCAAGAGAAAAAGGAAATAGAAGCATGATTGGCCGTTTTTGCTTTGTGTTATAAAATTTCTTTGTTCATAACAAAAATAATGTATATGTTAGCATCAGAGACATTAAAATACTTTTGAAATGACAATGCTTAATATCTTGTCAGGTCTAAAAGTTATAACATCAATTTTTTATTCATAAAATTTGTTTCTATCAGCCTTTATGTAGGTGTTTTTGTATGTATCTATGTACACACAGTCATGAGGTAATGTGTAAATGTTGTCAGCCTGACCTATTATCTAAAATCTAACCAAATAAAATGACACCCTGCATATGTACTCAGCATTTAGGAAGCAAATGTTCTTTAAGGTAAATACTATTAAAAAATAAGAGACATTTTGTGTCTATTAATTTTAATGATTGACCTTTTCAAGTTACAAATAAACCTTCTCAAACAAGGAGAAAATTCCATCAGAAATTGTCTGAAATTCATTTTGGAAGAAAAGTAGAGGAAATATGGTCCAAACATTTGTGTTTCATTCAAATGGTGTAAAAATGTCATTTTTTAAAGTAAGCTTTTAGAAGTATATTATGAAGGCATGTGGGGCACATTTTGTGATCTAAAGTTGTAGAACTACTGAGTCTTGTGACATAAGTAATAACATGTTTATTTTATATACATACGAATGTTGCTTCAAGTAATATTCATACAACAAAAACAACCACTTATGAATAAAAATAATTATAACTTAAAAGCATCACCCTCACATCCTCAAATGTATACAACAAAACAAAATACACATGTCACACACCTTGCTTATATCACAACACGTCACACCTTGCTTACATCACAACACGTCACACCTTGCTTACATCACTAACCATAACCCTACAACTAGATCCATAAATATGCCCCATTGGTCTTCATCACTTGATTTATTGGTTTTGGTTTTAAATTTTATTTTCTTTAGTCACTTGGCACGTTTGTGTTGGTTTACCAATACTTTCATTTGTTTCATATATATATATATAGTGCATGGGGGTGTAAATATAAAAATGGACACTGAAATCAACTCCAAGTGGTGAAAGTTTGTTGAATGCTTAAATGCAATCTAATACCATGTGTGTTTGGTGGCTAGATTATTTATATATGCTAGTCATTTGGATATTATGGATAGAATGGTCATAAAAAAAATAAACTGGAAATAACTGACCTTGCTACCTATAATGCCCCTATGACTAGCATATATAAATAATCATGCTACCAATCAGCAACAATGTCCTGACAATTGTGTTTAAGCATGAAACAGATTTTTGGCCCTTGGTGTTGAACTCAGTGTCCATTCTTTTTTGTACATGCTTTATCCCAGATATTGAGCACTTTTACCCATAAATATAGCATAACTTAAAACTATATATATATATATATATATATATATAGAGAGAGAGAGAGAGAGAGAGAGAGAGAGATAGATAGATAGATAGATAGATAGATTTTTCATTACTGTAAGCATTAATGCATGTTTGACTAGAATCTGTTTTTAAGAGAAAAACTGATGTTTATTGGCTTGAGTTTCCGGGGCTTTTTTTAAAAAATAAAGACAATGTGCACTTCAGTAAGTTTTGAATGTATATATGGAACCAGAGAAATGAATGATTATATATATATATATATATATATATATATATATATATATATATATATATGAGTGTGTGTGTGTGTGTGTGTGTATATATATATATATATATATATATATATATATATATATATATACACACACATATACTCACACCAGCAACAAAAATTATCCAATTTTAAATTTAATTAAAATTTTATAAAATATATATATATATATATATATATTTTCAATTTGTTTTATTCAAAATAGAAAATTGTTGTTTATAGCCACCTGAAATATTTCAGATTTAGTGTCACTGTATTCTAAAAATTCATTTTTGAGGAGAGGCTTCCAAAAAACATTTTGTACATGGAATAAGTATGATGAAACAATATTACTTTAGATTGGCTTGTAACTTTATTCAGCATACCAATGCATCACATATACAAAGCAGATTTATTTAAATAAAGATTTTTCTCCATTCCTTAAGAAAAAATTTGCTTTTATGGGGGCATTCTTATTAACCATGGTGAGATTCGAACACAGGTCTCATAGTTGGAATGTGAACATTCTAATCACTCGACCATGCACCCATGTAACCTTTGACATACCCACCACTTCTATCTATATAAATTTGAGATCTTGCTCATACTGCTGCCATCACAATTTTATTATTAGTGGGAGATTAGCTTTCAACATTGGTGGCTATAGAAAACAATTTTCTTAGTTGTATAAAACAGATTCAAAATATACCTATTTTACGACTGCTATTTAATTTTAAAAATAGGTATACATTTACAGTTTTATATGGCATAACTACATCTATATATTTATAAAATATTTAATAATCTGAGCATACATGTACATATCACTTTTTTCTGTAGTGTTCGTTCGAGACAAAGATGTTTATGGCTCTCCATGTCTGTCTTTCATTACCTTTAGCAATACTTTCTCATTTAAAATCCCTTTTTCCCTCTATGATGGCATACATTGAAACACAGTTAAAAAATGTCAAGCCTAGTCAGTACTTAAACAGGTGATATCTTGGAATACCAGATGCTGTAAACTTGGATGTGTGTGGTGTAGTGGTGAACTTGCTTCAAATTGGAAATTGGAGAGCCATATTCTAGTTAGTTTTTTTTTATATTTATTTATGTGCAAATAATCTTGTGAAAGGTATGAATCCACCTCTTCTCCCCCCAGTTATGGGTTAATTAGTAAGACTTAATAAAATCCTTACTGCCTCAAAAAGAAAAATAATTATTTCATTCTAACAATATTTTCTGGCTTTAAATAATCTGCAAATGGTTAATAAGCTGTATAAAATGAATCAATTAATCACTGAATTTTTCTAAGGCATTCAGATTATTTATTCTACTTGGGTAACACTTATCTGACAACACTCTCCTGATTTGAACCATAAATATTTATATTTGTTCAATGCTCTATAACAAAACCAGAGATTTCAGTTGTTAATGAAACTAAAATTATTCAATCAGATATCATATTTATAAAATGCTATCTCATAAATCATTAAGTAGGATGATAAAATTCAAATCAGATATTTTTAATTATTTGAAATAGAAATCTGGAATAGGTTATGCAAAAACATATATTCATATGAACCAAAATGTAGCTGTCAAAACACATTCAAATATTCTGTATATTGATCTGAAAAGGAACCTGCACTTTTTGCCAACTGCCCAGGGGACACCTGATAAGAGAAATGGGTTGAGAAGTGGTGAAGATATTCCCAATTATTTAATGAGATGTTGGAAAATGTTTCAATAAAAATCAATTTATGGAAAGTAATATTGGCTATAAAGGAGTATTTCCATTTTATTTAAATTATATATATATATATATATGCGCATGTGTGTATGAAGAAAGCAGTTTACATTTCACACAAAGAAATAATGTACAAATCAAATGAACAGAATAGATGATGGCTTGGCATTAGCCTCTTTAATGTAAAGAATAAGAGCAGAGTAGAAATTCAAATGAGATATAAATTTAGGGAAATTATTTGCTGAAGAACCACCATCAATATGTACCTCGATAAAGAACCAAAGAAATTTAATCTGATCCAATCAAAATTACTTTCAATAAAAGAGAATCCAATGAAAGTGTAAATGTAGCTAAGGGACATATCTATTATACCCCCGTGATAGACAGCAACTAAAATTTATCACCTTCAGTTTTTATTTATTGTAACACTTCTGAGCTAAGAAAGTAATCATTTAACCCAGATCACTTTCCTTACATAAAGAAAATGTAAATAAGCTTTTTAGCATTCAGATCATAAACGCAAAGGCAAGGCAGCACTGAAGCTGTAGCAACAATGGATGTGTTAAGTGCAAAATTATCTGGTGGAACCCATGTCTCTATGTACAATAAAACTGTACATGCTATTCAATGGTAGTTTTTCTACTTTTTTTGAACTATTAAAAAAGTGGGAGTGAATTCAGCACAGTTCAAACATTCTTAAACCCATAAAGAGTTAATAAAAATACATTTCTTGTAGTAATCTTAGTCTAAACTTCTAAGGCATATGTAGCACTTTTGCCTTAGCAGGGTAACCAGTCAGGGAAAAGAACTGAATTTCAAACCATGGAAAAGATAATCGGACACCATTTTACTATATTTATCAAGAAGGCATGGCAGTTCACAGATGAAGAAAAAGAATCTGTAGAGAGTAATGATCAAATTTATCCTGAAAGAACATCAAATGAAAAAAATCTCATTTAACTAGTGTTTGGCATAACGTATATTGAGGAATATAATAATACAAATCATTCAGATTGAAGTCGTTCTTTCAAGAGTTGTCTGAATAACTGATCTCTTTCTTTTTGTTGCAACTATGTTTCACAACATAACTAAAACAACAAAAAGATTAATCCAAATTTCAAACATTTCTTAGATGCCAAGGGAGTTAATTTGATTTAAAGAATATCAAAATTAACTTAAAATATGCTTATGGATGATCCAAATAAAGCTTTAAAATATCAGATATTCCTTACATCAAAATTGTGGTTGGTATTATTGTCCCACAGTGTGGAATATGACATTTTAGATACAGTTTTAGCATGTCTCGTTTCTTGGTTGTTGGGATTTCAAACCCTGAACTTTGAAGTATGCAAATAGATTGGTTTAAGTTGAAGTGCAGTGGGACATCAAGAAAGTGAGAAATAATTAGCAGTTATGACTTCATAAATTTATGGAGAAAATACATGACATAAAAGGATGATAGGAGAACATCATGACCTCCTGGAAAGAAAATAAAGTGTTTGGTTCCCATAAACAATTATCAAACATAATATGCATATCTGCAGAGGGATGAAAGACACCAACTAAAATGCAATTAATCTAAAAATAAGGTTTAGGATGCTAGAATGAAGCAGCCATAAAACAGTTGAAAACCTTTTCTTCTTTTATAATACAAATTTATTTGCATATGATATTCCTTGTAGCACATATTTCCAAAGTGTCTGGAAATGATGCAACTATCTAATAAGAATAATAATAAAACAGTCCAGCTTGAATAATGGTACCTTAGTTCTCTTCAACATATACTAACAGTTATTTCAGCTTTCCTTCAACTTTTCTAAACAGTCTACTAATGCTACCTTTCAGTGGTGCTTTTCCATTTGGGAAAAGTCAGAAATCACCAGGAGTCAAATATGGACTCTTGGATAGAACTGACAAACCTGACAGTTACAAAGTTTTACCAAAATAAAACTTGCAAGAGATATTTAAAATAATTAGATAGTTTCTAAACAGCTTGTGGAATCACCAGATGATCTAATTGTTGAACTGTCAGTTATCATTTTTATTTGATTAAAACCTATACATATTCAACAGGTTTTCCAAAACATGGATCATTTTCAACAGATTTCTGGTCAATTTTGAAAAAATTATCATCAAAATTTAACCTGGTCTTTGTCCAATAAATTATCCCTGAAGACTTTCCTAATTATTTAAATAGTTTCTGCTCAGAGACTTGTGTTCCTCTTCATAATCATTATGAATATAAACAAGTGCCATACATGAAACACGCTTGTGTGATCACATCTCTTGATTCATGACTAGATAGAAGATTTTCCCCCAGAGTAAGTTGCTGTTTCTTTCTGTTACCAGCTATGGTTATTCAACCCATAGCTGTGGGGAGAAGAGTTGGATTCATAACTTTCCCAAGATTATTTCCATGTAAGTGAATGTAACAAACCTGACTGGAATTTGAACTCAACCCTCTTATTTCTCATTCTCAGCTAATATCCATTACACCACCCACACATATCACTGTGAATATCACTGAAAATGAATAATTTCATTAGCATTTCACTGTTCTCTAATTGCCAAGTTTAATGAAGCCTATGCAGCCAGTATGCAAAATGGCTTGGCATTTTCCTTGTATTTGTCACCTAGAATCTTAAAAAAAAACATGGATTTGACTTTTACAAGTTATATTCTTTTTTCTGAATGCAATAAAATGTTATTGGGATGGAAAATTTTACTTTTGCAATTCACT
>OZ010572.1:129268893-129286393 GCA_963932145.1 Acanthosepion lycidas
GTCCTGCTTTCTGGGTAAAGATAGTGAATAGGTCTCCTGTTACCTTCTGAGGGGTTTTCCATCTCTTAGACTGGTTGCCATCAAAAGCAAGAGAGCTGAATCTATCCGACTATTTAATCCATAGCTGTGGGTAGAAGAAATTCAATCATGCTTTTTACAAGGGTATTTGTGCAAAGGTGAATGCAAAAGACTAGGCTGGATTTTGAAGTCAGCTTTACTATTCCTCTTGCTATATGCACATTGTTCATGCTGTTGCTCATTTTCATCATAACATTCTAGGTTGACTTTCTTCTTTTATGTGCCATGTCCCTTCAGCACATGGCTGATCATGGCTCTCTACAATTTCCTGTTCTTTGTAGCTCTTAGTAAAGTTTGATTTATTTTAATGGTCAGAAGAAATTTAACTAAGAACAGTTATAAAAAGCAATGATGCAATAAAGAAAATGCATAAACAAATAACACATGCATGTGTGTGTGTATGCATATATACAATAAAGCAAACCAATTCAAAACTAAAGTACGTGTGGGTATTTGCGCTATTAAATGCTTAATTTTACACAGATTGAATTCTTTTTTTACGGCTTATCAACCTTTCTAGGTTATTTAGACCCAGAAAATATTTTTAGATTGCGAGAATTTTTGGACATAATAATTTACTGATACAAGTCCTACTATATAATCCATAGCTGGCGTGATTTGGATTCATTCCTTTTCTCAGGGGATTTATGTGTAAGTGAATATAGCTAACTCTACCTCTGCTTAACTCCAGTGATCATACAAGAACTGGTATTTCAATGGGATATGGCTGTAAGCTGTTTGGATGCATATGTCAGTATGCAATAGGTTACTGAAAAGTTATCAGCATGGCCCGCTTCTCAAAATCTGACCAAATGATCAAACATCAAAATATTTGGCTAAGCCTAGAACTTTTCAGCATCTTACTTGGTCAAACCTGGAACTTTCTAATACCAACTCCTATACATGTATGTGGTGGGAGGGGGTGATATATATATATATATATATATATATATATATATACATACACACATAGATTGATAGATAGCCAAGGAATTAACCTACTGAGAAAAAAAACAATGAGATGGTAAAATGTTAATAAACTGAGTTAGTCCTCTTACAGCCTACTTAAGTAACATAGAAATTGATCAGTATGCAATATATTTGTGAAGAGGGGAATTTAATATCTATAATTCAATATCAAAGATTTCGAAAAAGTCCTAGTAAATTACAGTGTGATACATTTAAAAAAATATATGATATGACTGTGCATTAAGTTGGAAACATATGGATTTCATAGGATTTGATCCCATGAAGATCTCATAGAATTATTCAATTTTTAAGAACATTTCATGAAATAGGACTTGTAATTCAAATAATTTGAAATAAATTCAATGCAACTGATTTGTAAATAACAAGATAAATTGAACTGTGGCAAAACATCTAACAACATTTAGTGTGTTTTGTCTGCATGAAAGCATGTCTGTTATTTTGGAGAAAACAATCTTATTCAAAAAAGTAATTTATAAAACTGAATCTTATCAGTCAACACCAATTCTTTCTTTTACATAGAGTTAATCTGTGTAAAAAAAGTCTAAAGATTTAACACTCAAGTCTGCATATGTGTGTGTATATATATTATATATATATATATATATATATATATATATATATATATACGTACACACACACATGCAGACTTGAGTGTTAAATCTATATATATATATATATATATATATATATATATATATATATGCACAAACAAACAACTCTCACATATAATATGCATAGCTTTTCATGACAGCTGAAAAAATTCCTGTTCAACTCAGTTTATACAATTCATCAGCATAATTTTATACCAGACATGTTAACAAGTGGGGCAATTCTCTTGAAAGTGACACATTTGACAGATTCCCAATATGATAAACCTGATAACTATTGGATATAAATACTCATTTCTATATACATTCCCATTTGGTTGAGGATACTCTTGAAATGTTTTGGCCCTTTATATCGTCAACTGTTCTTCAGGTATTTGTTGCAGTTAGTAAACTTCTTGAATTTGAAACAAAACCCTTTATTTCAACCAGACTCATAATCTACTGATATGAATACCTGTTAGGTATTTGTCAACTAAATTTGTATGCCTTCCAAAAGCCAAGAAAATTATTAAGCAACAGGAAAATTTCATCAGAAACAATGAACTGTTATATAATATCAGTCCTCCTATATGGTAGTGAATGCTGGGCATTATTGAAGAAGTAACTTATCAACAGAAACGTGGTTCTACAAAAGAATGCTGATAATAACATGAACTGAAAATGTGGGCAATGACAGTTTTTAGAGAAAATAGAAAGAAAATGGCATTTAGATTCAGAAAGAGAAGATTGAAATTTCTGGGGCATAAAATGAGGAAAGAGGACATTGAAGGCAAGATGAAAGTAGTGTATAACCTACCTAACAAGCATGTGTAAATGGTTAGCAGAATAGAGATATAGTAAGAAGACAGGCTTTACAAAGAACAGGAAGTTGTGGAGAGCCATGATCACCAACATCCTGAAGGGCCTGGCATATAGAAGTAGTAGCAAAGTAATTGAAATAAGTTTTGTGTTATGTTTTTAAATTAAGACATTGGAAATTTTCAATATATTTGTAAATCAAACAATTTCAAATTTATTTCTTTTCGCAAAGAATTCTGATATTTTCTTAAAATGTTTAAAATTTCAATACTGCAGTTTCAAATAGAAAACCTAGAAAATAGCATGGAACCAAACTGGACTCTGCTTGATAGAGCTGAATTTAAAAAATAAGACCCATCACAAAATTTAAATCATTGTGAATACAATGTTCACACAGTACAAAAGATTACTCAATTATATACAAGTGACCCCACAGGAGAGTGTTCACATAATTACATTCAGGACCCCTTTGATTGGTTGTCAAGTTACCTCCTCAGCACAAATGGTTCTTGAGATATTCAAAATGTTTGGATATGTTCTTAACAGATCTGGTATGCAAAATTCTTTATAGTTGTTAATATGATTAGACTCAACTTTCTTCTCAGTCTGTGAAGGTTCTTTTTTAGGCCTTCTTCAAATTCATGAGGAGCAATGAGTCATTAATGTACCATGCTGGCCCAATGTGTGTTGGTAGAGATGGATGTGACATGCTTGGACAATCATGTCTCATTTCAATTCATGACCGCCCAAGGGTATTTGATTTAGTGAATGTAACAAACCCAACTGGAATTTGGTTCTCTCTGATTTCTCATCCTGAGCTGTTATCCATTACACTAGCTGCACACCCAAGCTTATTTCCAAGTGCTCATCAATCTAAGTACTGACCAGGCTCAATGCTGCTTAACTTTGGTGATTGGATGAGAAGCATACAATCACATAAACAGTATTTACTTGAAATCCTTTTTGCAAGTGAATGTCTCTGAGAAGTGGTGCTGAGTAAAAGAAAGGTAAGTGGATACTGACATAAAACCCATTCAAAATATTTATAATCTTTCATATATTTTCTATTATTTACAAATGGAAATGGCCAACAACTGAGATGACTGTTGAGTGTACCATACATTGTGGTATTTAAACTTCTACACGGATCATTGGTACCAGTGAGAATAGGTAGCGATCTCAGTCACAAGGTAGACTATCTCGCTCAACCATATATGCAAAGTGACAAGTCATCAAGCCAAAAATATCAGTTTGCTTAATTTTTACAAAGTTGTTTTAAATACTTGACAGTGTATGTTCAGGAACAGTATCTATGGTCACTAAAGATTTGCATTCACACAGACCGAGTATAATGAGATATACAAACCTGAACAGATTGTGATACTGAAAATAAGGCATGCAAAATTTATAAGCCGCTATAGTTAAAATAGAATTAAATTTATTTATTGATGGAGAAAAAATAGAATTGCACAAAACAAACTTATATTTAGGGACATTAAAATCTTTATCAGTATTAAGGCTTCTATTAGCATTAACTACAGCCTTGGCATAAGATGGAGGAACATAACTTAAAAATGGATTTTATCAAGATTGTAAATCTAAAGCTCTTGAAAGTTCTTTGGATTACCGATAAACATCAGAGTTTTCAACTCTCACCACATTAGGGTATTGAGTAAGCTAATATTGTAACACTGCAATTTCTTCATCTGAGAAAATCTTTTTTGTTATGGGCAAGGTATGGCAAGGTGAACCATCATATTGGCATACTTCAGCTTCCTGCTCTATCTGGTAACAGGTGGAATTTTAGCAAAGTATTTTTGTTCAGGGATGAGGAGTTATTATTTATTTATATTTGGACTATTATTCCAGTCATTGTTGTTTTTATCACAAAGTTTTGGCTGTTGTGCCCTCCGGCCTCCCTCAGGTGTATATCATTCTGGGTAATCTACAGGGAATTATGAACTGATTCATTATTTAATCTATGGGGTCAAACCATTCTTGTTCCACTGCTCATGTCACAGGATAAGAACTAGATGATACTCCTGGACATGAACAGTGGAACGAGATCAGTCTATCCCTCTAGATTAAATAAAGTGTTCAGTTCGGGATTCCATGTAAGCTAACCAGATCAAGAAAGGCCAGAAGAGCACAATTGCTGAAACTTTGTTATAAAAACAACAAAGATGAGGACAAGGTACGAATATAAATAGTGTAAAAATAAAATTTAGCAAAGTAAAATCTATTTTAATTTTTTAGTGTTCCATTTATTTTTACCAACGATTGTTTTTATGCATCCTGAAACTATACTCCACCAACAAATTCTGCTGTCTTTTTTTATATTTTGGATTGTTTCTTGTAGCAATTGATCCTCAGATATACTCCAAATTCAGATCTATTTTACTTTCATAACTATGTATCACTTATACTCATTTTTCATTATCCTGTAGCAGGTGTTCTTTTCCCCAATGTTTTCATTATAGCTGATTTTTTTTTCTCTTTTTATTAAATGGTGACTTTTGCTGCAATGCATCCATTGAGATTTCTTTTACTTAGTGATCTTCTTTCTTTATGGAATTGATACTTCAGTAGTAACACTGCTTTTATCCATTACTTAAAGGTGCTGATAATCTGGGTTATTGAGAAACTTTCGTTGATCTCTTGTCTAATTTTGAAGGTCTGCTGTTCCTTTTCATCTCCAAAATGCTCCCAACATCAGCATCCTTCTTTGGGGGAACTCTACTGTGTGTTTTGATAATTCAAGCTCCTTAGCAATTTCATGCTGACTCATTCTTTCTAAAATTTTAATAATTTTTATCCTCTTCTCAAAACTCACTTTTCATTTTTTTTTTTTTTTTTTCGGAAACTTAAACTTTTGAAGCTACACTAAAAAGACAGACTGAAAGTACTCCAAACCTTATGTAATTTGTGTGAATCATTTTAACATGAGAAATTTACATGTCTATTTTAATCTGAGATGGCATTCATCTTAAGTGCTATCAAGTTCTTAACTTTTGTGTATCTTATTTTCATTATTTATGCTCTTGTATCCACTAGGGATAGCAGTTGAACAAGTACAGTCTACCACTGGAGGTCAAATAAAGGGTTCAGTTCAGAATTACCTGTAAGTTACCCAGAGACGATATACACCTGAGGAAGGTTGGAGAGAACAATAGTTGAAACACTGTGATAACAACAAAGGAACATAGTCAGAATATAAATAGTATAAATAATGATAACTTTTGTCCAGTGTTTTAATTACAGCTGATTTTTTTTTTTTTTTTTATTAATGATGGCTACTGCTGCAATGCATCCATTTAGATTACTTTTGCATGGTGTTCTTCTTTCTGTATAAAACTAGAACTTCAGTAGTAATGCTGCTTTCATCCATTATATGATGAACTGATAATCTGGGATGCTGTGAACCTTTCTTTGATATCTTGTCTAATTGCAATGATCTACTATTCCTTTTCATATCCAAAATGCTCCCAATATCAGCAAGCTTGTGCAAGGGAACTCTACTGCATGCTTTGATATTTCAAGCTCCTTAGCAATTTCATGTTGACTCATTCTTTCTTACATTTTGAAAATTTTTATCCTCTTCTTGATTTTTCACTCTTTTCAAACTTAAGAGAGCTACACTAAAACGACAATGATCCAGACTTCATGCAATCTGTGCTTGATCATTTAACATGAAGGATTTTCATGTATATCTTAATCTGGGATTATGTTAATTTTGTGTTAAGTGTCTCAAAACTTTTGAATATCTTATTTTCAGCATCATGATGCATTCAATTCTACATAAAGCATTGTACTGTGTTCACATTATTGTGAAAACTTGCATTACATTTCTGAAGTACTACAGATATGATCCCTGAAACTGTATCAGTGAAGACTTACAGATTTTCTGTAAAAAAATTTTTTTTACCTACGTGACTCATTTCTTTTGCTTGTCACTGTATATATGAGTATTTGAATAACAAAATGAAAAAAAAACTCCTAAATAATATGTTTTGTCCCTAAAATGATCTTTAAACTAATAATAGATCTATTAATAGAATCATTCTTATGTGTGTATATATAATATATAATATATATATATATATATATAATATGTAATATATATATATATATATAATATGTAATATATATATATATAAATATATATATATATATATATATAATATGTAATATATATATATAAATATATATATATAATATGTAATATATATATATATATATAAATATATATATATATATATATAATATGTAATATATATATATAAATATATATAATATGTAATATATATATATATATATATATATATACAGGGTTGGTAGAGATTGAATAAAATTGCGATAAACAAAAACATTATTTTTAAAAAAGTGCTCAATATAAAGTAGACAAAATGATAGGGAAAAACACTTTATTTTGCAATCAACACCATCATTAAATATGACAGTCAAGGAAAATGTTATTAATATTTTATTTAGTTTTTCCAGAGGAGTGAAAGAGTACAAAAACTGTCAATATCATCCATTGTCCCAAGTGCTTTTGGCCACTTCCTCAGCCATTTTCAAGGTTTTTTGTTTTGTTTTGGTGTAGCTAGTTTCTTTTCATGTTTTGACTGTCTGGCATATATTATTATACTCAAATTCAAAACCACAGAAATAATAAATGTCACACAGGATATGGGACAATGGACAGTTTTTGCACTCCCACACTCCCACCAAATGGAAAAGTGTAAGAATGTTAGAAAAACTAAATAAAAACAATTAATAAAAAATTTCCTTATCCATCATATTTAACAAATATATATATTAGTAAAACCAGTGTAAAGTAGAATTTATTTTTCAATTTTATTTTTTTTTTTGTTATAACTGAAGGACAAAATAAATATCAGTCCACCCAGATTTTACAAGTACATCTTTTCCATCATAACATGCATTTATGAAAATATCCATCCAATCTATAGATAATAACTGAGTTTAGAAAATAGATGCATGTATGGGACACCCGGTGAGAATCAAATTCAACAGTTATGGTTTTCCATGGTTTGCACACCTTACATTCTAACCACTCCTCTCCAGGATGATATCCTAAATATTGTTTAGCTTTACACAAGGTATATAGAGCACTCAATGAGGACTATACTCACAACAGACAACATGACTAATTGTTTAATAATTACATTCATGATTAGACACTCAGTCCATCAGTGATGCTAAGTTTTTTTATGCCGCTACTGCTTGAGAATATAAAGTATTTATGGGAGAGTGGTTTGCTAAGGAGTCATTCATCTACTGTCTTCTTTGTCAGTTATCATGCAATGCTAGTGATCAGACATTTTAAATCAAGATATCCAGTGATGTAACAAGGAAAAGTGGATTCTCAGAACAAGATAAAATCTTAAAGATCAGAACTAATTTCCAAATGTAGATGCTAAAACTAATTCCTATTATGTTACCTATAACCACATAACATACAATAAATTTTATATTTCAAAAAGCAAAATTTAAATACAGAGAGAGAAAAAATAAGAAAAACCACAATAAAATGAAAAAATAAAAAATAAATAAATAAAACAAATCAAGCATGCAAAAGGTTAAGACTATAAATAATCTAAAACATTAACCCTAAACAAAAGAACTGAAAATGGATGGCTTCCCCTTTTTACCACTACTTGTAAGTTCCAGTCCTCTATAAGGAGTAGTTAAACATGGTCTGAAGATCACTTGAAGCAGAAAACTGACAATCTGTTTAGTGTAGATTTCTATGTCTACACCTTCTATCTATAACTTTTCTATGCCTTATGCTAAGCATTCATCTTCATAAATACAACAAATGCTTGACAATATATGTATTTGCAAAACAACCAAATATTGTAGTTAATACAATTTGATTATAAAAGCATTGTTCTGCTTCAGAGACAGAGATACTACAGAGTCATATAGTTCAACAATGAAAATCAAAATTCTTGACTAAGCAAGATTCTTAGCATGATTGCCAGTTTCAAGTCCATATGATCAGCTGATTTTAATGCCTGATGATAGAATGTCCATGAAACTGATAATCACACTAGGGAACTTACTACAACTGGTATTTTAAGCAGTTTTAACTGTTGGTCTATTTTTTTTTTTTTTAACATGATGTTCACTAAGTGAAAGAGCCATTCAAAATAGTTTACAGAGTATGAAGTACAGTTTATGGAGATATGTAGGGAAGATAACGGATGACCTTGAACAGCTTAAAATTATAGTGATCAGTGAAGCATTCTAACAGTTTCTTTTCTCACACTTCTCACTTGTGGAACTCCCTTCTGGCTCCATGCTCTCTAGCAAGAATTTAAATGCAATTCCAGTTACTATCTAGTGTTCTCCTGAATGTTTTTTTCTTTCTACCAATTACCAAAGTTTCTGTTCCTAATTCCTTCTGTGTTAGTGAATGAACTGCCTTGCTTAGAGTGACTCTGATTAAAAAAAATAATTCCACAAAGCAGCAGTTCATAGAAAGAAGCTATATTGAGTGAAATTAACATCTCACCAATAGAATATGAAGGAATTGAAAATGATTCACTTCAATGTGCATGGTATGATCAGTCTTAGCCACAAATACTTTCCATAGAAATAGTGATAAAGCAGCAAGAAACTTGTAATGTTTTATCTGTAAGAAAGTGATTGCAGGGTGAAAAATAATTTGTCACACACAAGGATGTGGAAATGCATTTAGACTCGGTCAAGACTGGAAAGTGAAGATTAAATAGCCTCTATTTTTTTTCATTCTGTCTCATATATGATAAAATATAGCTTTAAGGTATGCTATATCTATGGGTTAAAGTGCTCAGATTTAGAGATAGAACATATGTAAATATAAAAGTGGACATTGAAGTCAACAACAAGGCAACAGGGTTTCATGCTAAATGTAATTGTCATGGCTTGACAATTGCATTTAACTTGAAACAGATAATCTCCACTTATATATATATATATATATATATATATATATATAATAGCCCTTTTCTGTTAGTGATAGTTCCATTAATTTCTAATGTTTGAAAATTTGTTTCCCCAATTTTCAAGGTATGATGTACAGATTGAGGGCTAAAACTTGCTGAAATATATCTTAGGTAAAAAACGGTAAAATTTGGCAGTTAGATTGTTAAATTTTACTTTTAATTACCGATGTTGCTTTGATAAGATTAACTTATCCATAACCCTATGAATGAACTTTAATGCCATGACTTTTCATAAAATAAGTAGTCATGGTCCTCCACAGCTTCCTTAATATCTATGAATTTATGTGATATTTCTTTGGAAACATAGTGGAATAGTTTCTCACTTGCTTCTCTTCAAACAAACTGGGGCTTTTTGCACAATAAACAACACTCATCAAGAAACAATAATTCATGAAAAATTCTTCTCTAAGGGAGACAAAATATACACTTTTACCCTCAAAGCATATTTTTTTTTTAAGTGTCAGTATGCTGACAATCAGTTTTCCACAGCTTCTTATAATATCTGGAAAGAGTTAATTGCCACGAATGTTCTTGGGAAAGATAAAGATAAGAGAGTGATTTCTCACTATCTTCCCAAGTTTTAAATTCAGTTTTCCTTCTTCTAGAATGGTTTTAAATTCAGTTTTCTTTCTTCTAGAATGGTTACCAACCAAGGTTGGGGAGCCTAATTAACTCTTTTATTTAAACTCTACATGATGGTTTAATGTCTTTTCTAAAGATATCTGTGGGAAGTGTACAATAACTGTATCCTCTGTAATCTGAACTTGATGATTCCATTTTCCACATTATTAACTATTACTCCACTATCACCACCTCTTGGAATAAATTAAAGAAACATATTTTATAGATGTTTTCTAGCAGAACAGAGATAAGTAGGAAATGATTAACTTTTAAGATTCATATCATGTGCTCTATCTATTCAGACATTAAATTTATGGCAAATTTTGACCTTCATGCCTGCAAAAAGATGGAGTGTCAAAAGGACTGTGTTTCCATTGACACGGCTATTATTATAACTACCTTCGATCCTCGGTAATGTTTAATCTTTTAAAAACAATGACTAGAATTGTAATAAAACCTAAAGATATTAAAGTGAATTTATACATTTTTTGTTCTTAAGAATTGACAAAAATAAACACTATTTATTAAATTGTTTACTTAAACTATTATACTGTTTATTGGAATGGTTAGCAAAACATTGGCTAATTGCCAATGGAGTTAAACATTATAAAATGATAAATAAGGATTCTCACATATTTTATTTAATAATTTAGTAAAAGTTTATAAATAAAAAAATGTTTTCAAATTTATTTCTTTATAAACTGGTAAACGATAAATATTGCATTTTATTAATTTTAATTGTATTAGTTTCTAGAAAGAAAATTTTTCTTGTAAATAAACAATCTGACAAACAGTGTTTAATATTTTTATTGTAAATTTTCAAGAATGAAAAAATGTATTAATTCACTTACATTATATTTTAAGGTTTTGTTCCAATTCTAATCACTTTTTAAAATGATAAACATTGCTGAGGAATGGAGGTAGTTAAAATAGTAGTGGTGTCAAAGGAAAAACCGTCCTTTTGACAATCCATATTTTTGCTGGCACAAAGGTTAAATATTGCTAAATGTACATAAGTAGATTGAGATATTTCCATTTATACATGTAATGATGAAAATAGCTATTTCATTTCTATATTATTATGTATAATGTTTGTTATAGGAGGCTGTGATGAGTACAAAGAAAATATTGGATGTGAATATGTGAAAGAGTTGAAGGAATTTAATTCATATTATGAGAATGCTAAGATCCTTACTTCCATCTTCTTAATTATGTCAACAGTATGTGGAAGATTGTAAAAAGAAAAAGATTTTTGAAAATAGGCAATTAGATAAAAAGGACATAATGAAAATAGATAAAAAACAAGAAAAAATGTAAGTGAAAAAAATAAATCTAACAATATGCTGTGGTGAGGAAAAGCTTAGCAAAAATTGAACAGAACATAAAGCACTTGCAGATATTGCACCCTCTGTGATTATATATATATATATATATATATATATATATATATATATATATATATATATATATATATATATATATATATAAATGAAATAAAGAAGCATTGACAGCAAAAAATCATCAACCGGTGCTAACAACAGAAGGTAATAAAAGCAATGGTAAAGTTCAGGAATTACAAGAAGTAGATGACATGCAAGGAAAATGGATTCCCCCTTTACCCAGAAGAAAAAGGAAATATTTGTTCAGAAGTGAGAATAAAAAAAATAAAAAATGTGAAAAGAGATAGCAAGATAATTCTTTAAATGTAAACTTTAACTTAATTTGTTGAATATCTGTAACACTGAAGTTAATTCAATCCTCATTTTTCATGACAAAAAATGTGTAACACACAGCAAGGCAACGATTTAATTCAGCTAGTTGTTTATAAAATGTTTATTTCCTTGACACAATTTACAGTACACTTTTGTCCCTTGGCATTGTTTATTTACAGATTATTATGAAAATAGTATACATATTTATTATTCATTTACAAATTAATATTACATTTAAGAAACCTTTTTATTCAAAAATTTATGAAAACTCAACTCGAATGCAATATTTATTATTTAACATTTTATAAACAACTAGCTGAATTAATCGTGCCTTGCTGTGTGTTACACATTTTTTTGTATGAAAATGAGGATTGATTTTAAATCAGTGTTATAATTTGTGTAGAAAAATAATGCATTTCAGTATTACACAATGATCTTGCCAATATGACCTCCATTTTTTGGCTTTTTCCTCCTATATATTGGATAGAAGACATTCCTTTGTCCATTGTTCAAATTTAAATCAAAGGAAAAAAAAATTTCAGTGGGAGGTTTGTGCACCCAGGGAATCCCCTTTGATCAAAATGAAATATACTTATCCAAGTATCCTAGAAATCATACCCTTGTTCAAACTTAAATTTAATTTAAATGAAAGGGAAAACAAATTTTCACTGGGGGTGGGGAGGTGTCTTCACGGGGACTCGCTTTGATCAAAATGATCTTGCCAATGTGACCTCTATCTTCTGGTTTTCTCCTATATTTTAGACAGGAGTCATTTTCTTGTTCAAATTTAAATTTGATCAAAGGAAAAAACATTCAGATGGTGTAGGGGGGGAATATTCTTATCTAAGTACCCTGGGTAATGTTGTTTCTGAATATATATGGTTATGTGGGGCTATCGGCAAATCCTAAGAGGAGTTTGATAACAAACAGACAGAAACTACAACTATATATATATATATATATATATATATATATATATATATATATATAACTTAACTGATTTAAAATATTTTTCACTACACAGTTCTAATCATGTTTCAAAAATAGAAGCTAAAAGCTTAGAATTTAATTTTGTAATTAAATTAAAGTCATTAGTTCCATTTTATCCTCAAACAAATTTTGGAGTAACTTATTTTTGAATTTACTGGGTTTTAAAGGCATGGCAAAAATCATAATTTTCAGTTTCCAAGGATACAAAGAAATCCATTCATCCAGACAAGGAGTGGTTGCGTGTTCATTTTATTAACTTTTATTGTATCAGTTATTAGTTACATTTGAAAAAGGGTTACGTTTAGGTATGGGTAGGGATGTATTTTTCAGCGAATTCTGACATACGTTAAATGCATGCCGTCTGGATTTTTTTTTTTTAAATTTATTGTTAACGGCAAAAATTCTTACGGCATTTTTTCTATTTGTATACTTAAATATTTTTGGGGGATGTTTAGTTTAGAATACATTATATTTAAAATATTTTCACTTTTAATTTTTAAATATTTATATATATATATATATATATATATATATATATATATATATTATGAAAACAAGATTTTTTTTTTATTCAGTCTAATAAATAAATAATGTTTAATATCTTTTTTGTCAATTCTCAAAAATAAAAAAAAACAATTCTAGTGGTAACAAAATAATCATGTCTTATCTCCCCTCTCACTTGTAACCATCCATTATAATAAAATAAACGTTTTCAGTGTTAAAGCTGAATTAGTCAAATAATGCTTCATAAGTTTCTACTTGGAGTTGTTACTATATTACAATTCTAATCATCGCTTTTTATAACAAACATTGCTGAAGGTGTCAAAAGTGTATACAGCAATAGGAGTGTCAAGGGAATAAACATCATTTTGAAACACTATTTTTTTGTGTGCACCAAGGTTGAACATTATCGAAATTTCAATCTATGTGTATTTAGCAGGAATGAACTATGATTTTCTCAATTTCCTGTCCTTTGTAGCTCTTAGTAAAGTTTGTCTTTCTGTTATCTCTCCTAAACCCTGTTCTACCATCCATTTACTCAAGCATGTTAGGTTACTACTTTCATCTGTCCTTCTTGTTTTGATATGGTTATTTCCTAAGCGTAGCTTAGATGTGGCACATAGCCGAAAGTATGGGGAAACTAGTGAGGAGTGAACTCGCTTTTCAGTCCTAATTGAGCTAGTGAGACAAACTTGTTAACCATTACATTATGACGAGGTGCCCCCTTTTTTCTTTGAATATATCTTGTGGGTGTAATTTTTTTTCAAATTACAACTGTCTTTTTCTGATATAAAGTATAAGTGTCCTTTTTGCTTCCATTTTCTCTAAAACTTTGTTATTGCTCACAGATTTAATCTTTGTTATTCTCACTGTATATAGTAATGCTTGCATGTGTATGCATTTTTAAATGACTTTTTTAATTTTACATTTCTTTTGACTGTAAATATTATTTTTAGCAGGCACATGTGTTTGAGTTGCTATCCTTGCATTTTATATTTTCTTAAACAATGAAATTTAATAACAACCAGCCTAAATTCAAACATCCTAATAAATAAAAAATACAATTATCAACAGGAATCAAACCTGTATGTCTTATTTTTTTCATCAGGGAAACTGCTCCTATAGCCAAAATGCCAATTTGGTCATGGGAGACGTTCTTGATAGAGCAAATTTCAAGTTATTAAGGAATGCATATCTGATTGGGACTTTTATGTATCTGTATCTGCAAGCAGATGTAAAAAGAGCATTTCTATCAGGAGACAAAATATTCTTTAGGAAGACATCTTGATGTAGGCCAGCTGTTAGTAAATTGCACTATTTAAGGAAATAAGACATAAACATGAGTACCCACTAAAAATAATGTTTATAGTGTGTGTGTGTGTATGTATGTGTATATATATATATACACACACACACACACACTGTAAACAATCATAAACAATAATATTCCATCCCAACAATAAAGTACCAGTATACTTATTCATGCTTGAATGCAATTTTCATAATATCTAGATATATATTTTTTTAAATTAATTTTTTAATCCGTTATTATTTTCTTTTACTCTAAACATTATCTTTAGCAGGCACATCTGTTTGAGTTGCTATCTTTGCCTTTTTATTTTCTTAAAACGTTTTAATTAATAACAACCATCCTAGATCAGAAGACCCACATTTTTCTTTGGTTGGGCTTCTTGATCTCATTTGGTTGTTATTAATTATACAGTTTAAGAAAATAAAAATAAGGATAGCAACTCAAACACATGCACCCAGTAAAACTAATGTTTGTAATAATAAGACATGTATGTATATATGTAAATGTATATAGAAGGGGTACAGTATAAATATAGATTATCAAACAAAGCTATCAATATAGATTTATAAACAGACACACAGGTAAAAGGGTGACTGTTTATTGAAACTCTAAGATTAAATATTTTATTGCATTCATCTATTTTTCCACAAGATGTAATGTTCAGATGAAGAATATATCAAATGAAAAGTTGCATTAAAAAAGCAAAGACAAATTGTTAAAATATTTAGAGTAATAGAGATAGATCATGCATGATAAAGATATTGTATATCCAAAGAAGGATTTGAAATATAATCAATCCTGACTTGACATCTCGACTTCAGTCATTTTCTCACTGACATAACATGGCTTCCCTCTGTCTTTACTACAAATATTTTCATAGCAAATGCTCTGATGAGCTTTTTTCCTTGATGCTACAACTACATGAATTTAGGCATGCTACTAAATTGGTATGTAGGTCCCACCCGTTTACTGTTGAAATAGCAAAAGACAACCCCACTTCTACTCCTATAGAATTCTTTTCTTGCACTTCCCACCTGTGGAACTCTTCTGTGTAATTGCTTCACTGATAACTACAATCTTAAAAAAATTTAAATGCAATGTCAATCACCATCTTCTATCTTCTTGAATCCCATTCCTTTTTTGTCCTTTTCTTGATCCTGCCTATTCTGAGTCTTTTCTCTCACTTTCACTTCCTTTAAACTTCTGGTGGGAAATGATTAAAAAAAAAAAAGAAAAGAAAGAGATATGAAATAAATATAATATCTAAATATGCATATCTAATTCCATATAAATTCCTTTATTAATATATTAGGTTGGTGCAAAAATAATTTCGTTTTCTCACATAGCAACATATGTTAGAAAATGAAATTATTTTTGCACCAACCTAATATATTGACATGTATGTATATATATTGTATGGGTATCATCATCAGAATTTGAGCCTGCTGTAAAGTGTGTACACAGCCAAGAGGTATAATGGGTTTTACCCCAACATGTTAACTGTTTTGGCAGGGGATTGGAATTCTTCTAGACTGGTTCACCTATCAAGGGAAGAGGGCCTAGTCTTACCTACTTTATCTAGTGGGAAGTGAATGCAAAATAATTGCATTTTCTATACTGTTATGTTACCCACACATCCACCTGGTGGGGGTGTACCTAGGTGAGAACTTGATTGAATGGGAAATATATATAAGACAACTTTGAAAAAAATTTACTTGACATATTTCACCAAAGAGCAGGTGTAATTTAAAAAAAACTTTTTTTCTTTTTCTGCTTTCATTGGATTAGCAATAAAACATGTTAAATATTTTTCAATATATATATATATATATATATATATATATATATATATATATATATATATATATATATATATATAGCTGGTACCAAGATATATTGGACTCTATCTTTCCCTTAGAAAAGGTTGGTGCTGTGGAGAAGGGAGACTTGATGTATAGCCAACAGCCAGTCTTTCAAAAACCTCTACCCAGGTCTGCACCTTGGAGAGTACACTCCAGTGGCTCCTCACCACCACAACAAAACACAGGAAGCAGTAGTCTACTGATGAGAGAATTCCGAAGATACTTCTGTATGGGGAACTGGCCACTGTCAAAAGGGTGACCTCATCCTTGTTTCAAGAATGTCTGCAAAAAGGACATGAGGTAGATGGACATAGATACTGAAGACCTCAGTATCCACTTTTATATTTACAAATGCTCAATCACTTTTATCCATAAATATAGTATTCCATAAAACTATATTTTTCATATACGGGGTGTGATGGGTAAATTATCGCCATTTTATATTTTTAATTTCACCCATGTGCATTATTTATTTTTTATTTTGCTGATTGCACAGTATAGTAGGATCAGTTGGGAACCATCTGTGAGAAAAAGAGCACCATGGTGCAATTCACTCCACCAAAAATTTGGACCCAACCAACATGCTGTACTGCTTGGCATTCATGCTGGAAGCCCCAATATGAACATTTGGGTGTGTTTGGGTGTCAATCTAAGGACAGTGCAGAGGATTTCAAAAGATCTGGATCAGTCTAATGGTGATTATGAAGGTGTTTGGAGTGGTCACCAGTGATGGTGATTTTATGCCTCCATTTATTTCCCAGAGATCCTCAGACTGGACACAGAGGCCTACATCAAGTGCCTGGAGGAAGTGGTGCTACCCTGGGTCAAGAAAATGGCTGCTGGAAGACCATATTTCTGGCAACAGGACTTTGCACCATGCCATACGAGCAGGAGAACCCAGTCATGGCTGTCAGACAATTTCTGAAACCACATCACTCCTTACATTTGGCTACCTAACTCCCCAGACTGCAACTGCTTTGATTATCATATGTGGGACACAGTTGAGTGAGAAACC
>OZ010572.1:129288893-129496138 GCA_963932145.1 Acanthosepion lycidas
TTTTTTTTTTTTAGTTTATTTTAATATTAATAAAATATGAAATATGAGTTTGGTTTGGTTTGGTTTGTTTTATGGCATATCAACCTTACTGGGTTATTTTAATACCAACAAGATTTTTTATTGCTGGTAATTTTTTTTTTTTTAAAGTATTTTTGGTAAACTTTTTTCCAAAAATATATTGCTGGTAATATTTTTTCCAAAAATGTATTGCTGGTAATAATTTTTTCTTCAAAAATTTATTGCTGGTAATAATTTTTTACAAAAATATTTTGCTGATATTAAAACTTATTTTTACACTTTCATAGTGTTTTGACCCCAGTTTGGGTGTTAACTATTTGCCTATAGCTGGGATCCTAACAGGTGCTACCACCCCGGATCAGGGTGGACCTGAAAGCACCAGCAATTAAGAGGTGGTGCCACACTCCTCAAAACCTCCTGCTCAGGGGCCTTGCAGTTGGATGTAGTTTATTGTCTTACCCAGGATACAAATGTAGTTTAACATCATAACCAGCACAGTGAAATATGAGCAACAAAGTCAAAAACAAAATTTTTTACATATATTTTTTACAGTAAAATCCAATTGCAAAATTACTGCAATGCAGTAGTAATTTTCTTGATGCATTTGTAAAATTATAAAATAATAGTTCTACTACAAAATGTTCATCTTGATAAAATTCTAAAAATTAAAAACTGCATCTACACTAAAAAAATGAATTACTTGGCACCAAAATTGTAGTTGCAAAATTTCATAATACAAAGACATCTTCCTCAGATTTCTTATATGAGTTTTGTAAAAGATAGAATGGATGAAACTTTTCTTAGCTATAAAATTTTCAAATCAGTGAAATTTGACAATGGAAATTAAAGAACTAACTTCTCTTCATCAACTCTCACCATTAGGCTCTTCTTCTGTTTATAGTCAAATTGCACCAAGCTGTGAATCTAATTGTTGAAGTATTGTTTAAGTAGAAATTGTAATTATGTAATTGTGGTGGCTTTATATGGCTTTTCTCTGCATTCAGTCTTTCTCAAACAGCTCTTGAGGCTGATTCTAAATGGGAGGTAACAATATGTTAGGTATAAAATATTTCATGTTGATTTTGCTGATTCAAAGAACTACTCAAGATATTTTGTAAAAAGCACTTTAAGTTTTCAAGAAGTTTTGAGCCCATAATCAAATAATTATGTGTGTTAGAAAATAAAAGGCAGTTTAAAGTGAATGTTATATTTTTTTTTATCTTTTCTGCTAACCTTTACAATTTAGCAAAAGCCTGTGCAGCTCAGGGGTGATGAGATTAACATGTATTCTTATGTTGAAGTGAATCTTAGCACCATTGTCTGAAAGATCTAACCAGAGATTAAATGACAAGAAATCTAATCTCAAACTCCAGCATTTTCTGCAGTGTTCTTGTTAATATCAAGTATTCCATTATCTGCATAGGTTCAAGAGTTGAATTGCCAGATTTTTCAGTTTTTATTTCAGAACTGTCCAGAATATCTTGCAATGTATATTGTCTCTAGATTTAAGACTCTCAGAAGATTTCTATCATTTAGGGAAATCTTTAAAATCATTCTTTTCCTGAAATATTTTTCTATATTATGATTGTCAACAGGTATATATACGGATTTTCCAAGCATAGCTTAGATGTGGCACAAGGCCGAAAGTATAGGGCATCCAGTGAGGATCTAACTCACTGCTCAATAGTTTTATATAGTGTTATGTAAAAGTAAGTGAAACCTAAGATAATATTTAAAATAATTGTCTCTATTTTCAGATAATCAACAAATCTTAATTAATCTATATATTCCTTTATTAAATGAATTAAAACCACTTTCAAAGATTTTATCAAGTTGGAATAAAAAATATTAGTTAAAAATTAAGAGGTGCGAAAAAGTGGCATTCTTTTTTAAATATATAAGCAAACATCAAAAGAACTTCCTGAAGTTTTAAAAAATTGCATAGTTGAAACTTATAATGATGGAGAAGGCTACAAAAAGTTATGATTTGGAGTACACTTCTTCATCATGCAACAAATTATTTATAAATGGAAGGCCTTTGGTATGATGGTATCACAATCAAGAAGTGGCTGTCCACAAAAAAATAACACCAAGAGCAAGATGACATCTAGTTTGGCAAGCCCATGCAAATCTTGCTGTGATATTTGCAATCTTCATTACATACTGGACAATGTTGGAATCAATGTGTATACATCGACAGTGCAAAGGAATCTGATCAAAATGCTGATCTTCATCACAGAATGCCTAGAGAAAGTCACAGTTTATGAAATAGCACAAGCATGCTCACCTCAACTATGCCAAAGCTTATATTAAGCTGGAAACATTCTGGCAGAAGGTTTTATTGTTGAATTTGACCAAGTTAGAACTTTTGGAAGGAACAATAGGTGATAAATCTGATGAGCTCCTAATATGGCTTTTGAAGAGAAGAATTTGATAATAACCATTAAACATGGTGGTGACAGCATTATGATTTGTAGGTGCTTTGCTGCAGTTAGAACAGGCAAAATATTATGCATTGATGGACCAATGGACTCTGCAAGATGCCAAGCAATTTTGAATGAAAATGTCTTGTTCTCAGTTCAAAAGTTGGATTTATGTCAGGGATGGAATTTCCAACAAGACAATGATCTGAGGCATCAAAGCAAATCCACAAAAGAATAGGTTTGTAAAAAGATATTTCAAGTCTTGGAATGACCTACTCAAAGTATTAATCTAAACCCAATTGAAAATCTGTGATTCAAGTAAAAGGAGGCAGTGCATGCAAGAGGTAATATCAAGCAATTGTGGGAGTTTTGCCAAGAGATGTAAAAGATCAGCACTCACTATTGCCAGAAACTTCTTAAAAATCATAGAAAGAGACTGGTTGACATTGTAACCATGAAAATGTCACCAAATATTAAATGTAAGGGTTCACTTCCTTTTTCATATTTTAATTTTTAATTAAAATTTTTATTCCAGCTTGATAAAAGTTTTTGAAAGTAGTTGTAATTGATTTAATGAAGGTTTTTCTTAATGAATATATAATTAAGATTTTTTGATCATCTGGAAAATAAGAGACACTTTTTAAAAATATTATCTTAGATTCACTTACTTTTGTACAGTACTGCATATATTTTTAATCATTTCACCACAAGTAAGGCAAAAATGCCACTAGTACACAGGGGTTATAGGGGTTATATATGTTTGCTTATGAAAGTTTCCATGCATCAATATATAGAGCAGTTTTCAGCACTCTACATTATTTAAATATATTACCTCCCTTAACTTTGTCCTTCAATGATAGTAGTGACAGTCAAGGTAATTTTTTTTATTACCACAGTTGGATATGACAATGCAACTGTGAAATTCAAACAGTATCATATGATGATCAGAATTGCATCCAGTGACAGTATAAACTTTTTGCTTAGTGGACAGAATCACTTACAGAACGTGAAAGTTGGAATGGACATGAAAGTTAATAATTTTTTTGTTTTACTTTACATATCATTATTGTGTTACCTGTGTACTTTCCTTGGGCTTCTATAACTTGATGCCTCCTTTCACTTAAATCAAAACAACACTCCCATTTCTCATATGATGAATTCAATATCTTGTCAGAATTACTGACCAGACAAGGAGTGGTGCATGGAGTAAAACAAGTGATTGTCTGAACGTGACATGTCCAAAGAATATATTGCAGGTGGAAGTATTTGACATCCCTAGACATGATCACATATGCAATTTCAAGAGAGGCATTGTTATGCAACAAAATACTGGTCAAATTCCTTATCCATAAAAATTTCTTGTCTTTTCTGATGCATTATTCAAATGAATTATTCACTGCAGTTTAGTGCACTAACAGTTTGTCCAAATTCCATAAATTTATAATAAACTATCTTGATGTTGGTCTCTGTCCTGGAAACAACTAAATTGTTTTTCATTTGGGATTTTCATAATAAACCAATTTTCCATTGTCAGTTAAGATTTGATCTATAAACAAAATTTTCTGTATTGAATAAAAATTGATGTTTCCTTTGTTAAATTCACATGGAACCAATTTTCCTAGTTTTTTTTATTCTTATTAGACTTTCAATCAATGTACTACAACTGGTTGCAGAACAGTAAACTTGGATGACAATTCAAAGTTTCTTTGAATTTTGCACAAAAGAAACCAATGAATTTTTAGCAAGAGTGAGAAAGAGTTTAGTTCATGTCAGCACAGAACATGAATTCAGCAAATTTCATATTTGGACAGGATGTTTATGTTAACTTTGTACAAATATCTTTTGAAAAGGCATGAAATAAGAGTTCTTTAAAATGTGGCTCACAATTGACTCATTACTAGTAGTATGCCACTATGACTGAAGTAGACAATTTTACCTGTCCAGGTAGTAGGAATGAAAAGAACCAGTTCTGTGTGTGTATATATATATATATATATATATATATATATATATATATATATATATATATATATATATTATTTACAAAAGTTAGTAAGAAACATGTCACTAAAAATATTGTCTATCACTAACCACTACTTTTTCCCATCTCTCTGGCAATATTTGAATTCCACATTGGAAAAAGGACATATCCTTTGAAGCTAAGTCAACTAATCTTATGGCATCTTCATAAAAATGAAAGTACTTCTTAGCCAGGACATGTGCCATCAATCGAAACAAATGCTAATCAGACGGGGCGATGCCTGGTGAATATGACAAGTGGGGTAGGATTTCCCATTTAAGCATTTCCAAATAGGTTTACACCCATTTTGCAACATGTGGCCTAGCATTGTCATATTGCAAAATCACTTTGTTGTGTTTTTGCTCATATAGCAGCTGATTTTTCTTCAATGCTTGGCTTAAACACATCAATTGTAGTCAATAAGAATCCCCTGTGATGGTTTCAGTCAGTTTGAGCAGCTCATAATAAACTACACCCAGCTGATCCCATCAAATGCAGAGCAGAAGCATTGAACCATGGATATTTGGCTTTGCCATCAATGTTGATGCATGGCCAGGCTTACCCCACAATCTTCTATGCTTAAGGTTATCGTAGTGTATCCACTTTTCATCACCAGTCATAATATGATGCAAAAATTCTTTCTGCCATTGGGAGTTACATCTATTGGCTTGTGCATTCAAGAAATCTTAATGAAAATGTGCTCTCTGACAGGTATTAGAACCTGCATCCCCCTTTGTAAGTGAAACCAGCAATTGATCCAATGTGTTTTATCATTTGGCTACAAAGAGCATCACAGTTCAGCAAGGTTCTAGTTTCCCTTTTAAGGAATTTTTTCAGATTAAAAATAAATCCATATATATATATATATATATATATATATATATATATATATATATATATATATTTATGTGTGTGTGTGTGGAAAAATAGATAACTACTAGAAGGTGAAGAGATAGATAGTAAATAGAATGATATATACAGGTTGCTGGGGAAAAAAATGAGGGAACAAAGCTGAAGGAGTGAAAAAATCTCATATAAATTGAAAGGAAGAAAATACATCATATTCCAGTAATCATATGAGGTTCCATCACTCTCAGCTACCATTTCTTTTTCACATCATTGCCTAACATTAGGTTAGCTGTTGTGGTTTCTTGATATAATTCATCAATTGCCACAGCATTACTTTCTCCTCACAAACTCAGTGTGATTCTTAACATTGCTCTACATACATATATCTATATTATACATATATTTGTGAATACAATTTTATGGTTACCTTAGCATAAATATGTAGATTTTCAGACTTGTTCTTTATATATATATATATATATATATATATATATATATATATATGTGTGTGTTCAAATACATTCAATTAAATAAATGCAATTCAACACAATATGTGTGTGTATATGTAGATATTAATATATCTTGTACATACCTAAGAGCATATGTCCAGGTGTAATATGGATACACACACAAACACACACACGTATTTATATATATATATATATATGTTACATACAGAAAGGTGTTGCAAAATTTTCATACTAACCAATAAAACATGATAAACAATTTGATATTTGTCCCTTTTGCCAGATTTTTCAGTACCTTTATATATACCTTCATATGATTATATACATATATATGAAATACATACATCTCCAGATAGAAATATATAATAATATATGTGTGCATATATTTTTTGACACAAGTAAATCTGCGGATATGTATGTATGTCTATATATCTAAATAAATACATAACTGGATGCATATATATGTGTATTTCAATATCTGAAATTAATCTGAAGAACTTTTCATCTTTTAAGAAAGATCAGTCATAAAAATCACCTATGTAGTCAGGAGTAACTTGGTTATTAAAAAAGATTCAATTACTTTACATATTCCAATGAAAATGTAGTTAATTTATTTTTTATTCTGATTTTTTTTTTTTTTAACTCAAAACTCCTTTTCAGAGAGTTTATGATAAGATAGAGAAAGAATAAACCAGTTCTTCTCTTTTAGGAAACTGATTATTTTGTGGATCTAAGAATTTTACCCTTATTATAAAGTTTTATGGGAGGGAAAATAGGGGTGATACCCAGTAAAAGACACAAATTTAGGAACAATGTGGCACAGATATTTAGGCATTTTTGTTTGAAGGGGGAAGTATTGCTTTTTTTTTTAAAAACTATACCATGCAACTATTAAAAGAAAATTTAAAAACACATTTAAAATAAAGAAAGCTCAAGTGCAAAAACTTTGGCAGTCAGTGAAAATCAGAGAAAGAAAATTGTCTTGGTGACTTCTTCCATATATGTAGATGAGTAAAAACATTCACAGAAAATGGTATTGCAATCTTAAAAATATGGTATGCAAAATATTTTTTTCTTCCATTTTTTTTTTCATAATTTAAAAATACACTGTATTAATAATTTAGCATTTTATCAATTCCTTCCAAGCAGCAGCCATTTTATTTTGTAATTTTCTTTTCATTTAGCCATTTTAATTATTGCAGTGCTGGATTTCTGGTTGATTCTATGTTGAGATAATTTTAATTAAAACGGCAATTTCTTAACCCTCAATATTTGTCAATTCTCAGCTTCTAATTTAATCTGTAACTGGGATCGAAGCTATTTTATTAGCACTCAAGGTGATTTCCTTAATATTTGTACCCAATGTCTCTAAAACTTATCCTCACTCAGAACACCCATAGATGATGTGAATAAACATGAAATAAACAGAAAAAGAAAAATACTCCCAACTTGTTTGTTATTAAAATATTCATTATCTTGAAGCATATTTTTGACAATCATGATATCCCTTGTCTTAAAAGTACTTTCTTTATGTCCATTCAGACTCTTGTAAATCCATAGTAATCACTGGCAGAGATATATTTTAAGATGTCACATTTGGTCTGGTGCTCCTGCTATATATTTAGAGATTTTTGTTAAAAAGAAGACTCTGCAATATTATTGGTCCTGACTTGGCATCTCAGCTTCAGTGACTTTCATGTTTCTGTAACATAGCTTCCCTGTGCCTTTTCTATAAATATTTTCATGGCAATTGTTCTGATGAACTTTATTCTATGGTACCTAGACTTTATGAATGTAAGCTCAGTACTAGATTGGTGTCATGGTCTCATCTTTTTACAGCTGAAATTGCTAGAAGTAACTGTAAGTTCTATGCCAACAATTTCTTCTATTGCACCTCTTTCTGGTAGACATCTCACCCAGCTTTTTGCTTCCTAGTCAACTTTGATCTTCAAAAATTTAAATGCAATATCAATCGTTATCTTCTGTTTTTGTAATTCTTGTTCTTTTAATAATAGTTTTCCTCATGTTCTTTAACACTCAGTAAGCCCTTGCATCCTAATAACTTTATTGTCTTGCTTGGGGTGAAATGATTAAAAAAAATAGCTCACATTTGGTTTAAATTTCTTTACTTGTTTTTGTAAAGGCTTACTTATCAAACTGCTAAATATTTTAGCAGTTAATAGAAATATGTCTGCAATATTGGAAAAAATCTTCCGACAAACAAATTATTAGTATGTATTTGATGGTACATTTGAATAAAAATATATAAGAATTGTCATGCAAAATTTTAAGGTTGAATCCCACTGCCTACCTTATCTATTGGAACTGTTATGCTTTGCATATCTCTCTGTGTAGTAGTAGTAGTCATAGAACAGTTCTCAGTGTCCTGAATAGCAACTGGATTTGCTAAGCATAGCCACCCTATGTTCACCAGTTGCCCTCTATTTATACTTGTCTAACTAATTTGCATATGATACTACAGGAACATTAAATATAATTTAATTATTTCCAAGAGCATTTCTAAATATTTCAGGATTCGCTTATAGTCTATAAAAAAAACATAAGTATCAGTATGTTAGTCTGAAGTAATCAATTTGATTAATTTAACCACATCCAAAAATTTGCACCCCAAATTATGCAGCTTACTTCTTAAATACACACATATGAACAAGAATGTTTCAGTCATCCATTACTTGACATAAGTTGAATTTTGATCTGAAATATTCAGTGTCTTGTTTGAACTTTCAGAATTTTGGGAATAAGTAGCTGTCATTACGAAGAAGAAAAATAGATTTTAAAAGGCACAGGATATTAAAAAGTTTTTAGGGTAAATCATGGCTACTAAATCTGAAAATATACTTAATTCTGTTGAATTGACTCTACTTTTCAAGATATTGGACATCAATAAAATAAATTTCAATGATTTAATTTTCTTTTCATGCTAGATTTACTTTCTCTACTCATTGCTCTGTTTATGTCAGGGGAGATAACTATACCCAAGAAAGAGAATTCATCATTTTGAGGACAGAATACTTCTGGACAGGGGGAGAAACAAGATGGCTGCTGTTTCAACACATGCACAAGGATTGATTTTTTTTTGAGACAAAAAATAAATACTGTTTGTATTTACAATACAATTGCTCTTTTATTTTATATCCTTTGTTTATCCTATCAGCCAGATATATAACAGTTTACATTCCTTAAAATTGCATAATTCTTTAGATATTAAAGAGAAACTCTTAGTACCATTGTCCTTGTTACAGATACAAATGACAATATAGATGTCAGAGTGCTCCAGCTAAATTGCTGCTACAAGTATCAGGCTCTGCCAGTGTCACTCTATTTCAAATATATAAAACTTTAATCATGAATTCTAAGCATAAATTTTGTCACAATGGCCCTTTCATTTTCTGCTACTATGGGGTGAATATATGGTAAAAAAAGGATTGTTTCAATGTTCGAGATTTCACCAAAAGAGCATATCAAGCTTTCTTTGGTGTGAATATTGGGGATTAAGATAAGTAATGGGCTTCTCAAAGGTTGTAAGAATTATGCTGAAACTCTTCAGTTTTGGACCAAAGGTAAAGTAAAGTCAATGAAATTTATGGTACGAATGGTGTGGCAAAAGTCCCAAAGTCATCATGATGAACATGTCAGGATGGAACCATTTCAAGAAGTTGTAGCACTATCCTGATATTAAAACTGCAAAACTGCCAGTAGTGATTTTCTTATTCCAGCTTTTACTTCCTTGCCTGATCTTGATCAAGAGGATGACTCTCTGAATATTGCAGAAGCAATGAATGAAACTTCTGGCAGCAACAGCAGTAGTAGAATTTATCATTTTTATGTGGGTGATTTTCCCATAAGTAAAGTTGAATGACTTGGTTAGAGATCCTTCTTTGTCAAAAGAGGCAGTTGAGATATTGGACTCACATCTTAATAAGCATCGTGTTCTTGACTCTAAAGCTAAGATAACATTTTACAGTAACAGAGATGAGGAACTTGTTAGTTATTTTAGTGAAGAAGACAACTTTGTGTTTTGCAAGGCATTCTTTTAGCAATAGGACTGCCTTAGTACAATTCAGCCAATTGGCATTTATTTATTGCCAGCTGTAAACGAAGATTGAAGTGTGTATTGCTGCACAATGGTGCCACATTTGCTTGTATCCCAATTGGCCATTCAGTGATTTTGAAGGAGCACTACACAAGTGTAAAGATTGTTCTACAAAAACTGTGTTATGATAAACAGAAATTGAGAATGTGTGTGGATTTTAAAATAATTAACATTTTGTTAGTACTGCAAGGTGTTTTTTACCAAGTACCCATGTATCTTTTGTCTACTGGATAATAGAGCCAATGTTTAGTACTGGGAAAAGAAGAACTGGCTGATTTATGAAGAGCCTGTTGTGGGAATGAAAAAATGTCATAAATGAACCTCTGTTTAACCATGATCACATCATCCTGCCCCCACTACATATTAAAGTAGGCCTAATGAAACAATTTGTCAAGGCATTAGATCAAGATGGTACATGCTTCAGATATATCTGCTCAGAATTTCCTGGACTGAGTAAAGTGAAACTGAAGGCAGGAATTTTTATGGGACACAAATAAGAAAATTGATTAACAATGAAAGTTTTGTCTTCCGCATGACTGAGATTGAGGCTGCTGCATGAACTTCTTTTGTTGCAGTTGCAAAAGGTTTCATGGGCAAAAAGAATTCAGGTTACTACCAAAATGATGCCAAAAAACTTCCAAGCTCTTGGAGAAAGAATGACTGTGAAAATCCACTCCCAAGGCCAATGGAACACCCACATGATGTCTGATTACTGCTTGAGCCCTATATGTGATTGCACTCAGAAAACTCAAAAATGAAGTCATGCAAGTACAATGACCTTGACAGCTTGTGATATTGGGCTTGTAGTATTATGTTGAATAGGTTAAATTATATATTTTGCGAGTTTACTTGTAAACTTGTCAGTGTAAAATTTGATTGGAAATCATTTTTATAATTTTTCATAAATCTCTTGTAACAAATGAGGATACTATTGGGAACAGTTCTCTTTTTTGTTCATTGTTAAAACAGTAGCATGCTGTAAGTAAATATCACATTTTAATTATTCATATACAATCAGAAAATTTAAATAAAAGTGATACATTTATTCAACATCGTTTGATTACCAATTAATAGCCTAAATAGAATAATCAATGTGGTTTTGTTGAACTATTCATGCACCACTAACACAGTAATCTAATTAGTATCATTGTGTACAGATTTGCAGACAAAAAAATGCATTTCAGCAATATCTTAAAAACTAGAGCCAATTAGACAAAACCAAGGTTTTCCTTGAATTCAATGACCCCAATATACTCCAGAATATACTCCAATCTCACCTAATATGCCAAAGAAATTTTATTGGTCAGTGTTATTTATACTGGCTACCATCGAACTAATATCCTCATCTCTTACAATCACAATGTTTTCACCATTATGTGCTCTAAGATTCAATCTTTATGCTATAACTTGGAGCATTATAATTTTCTTATATCCTCTGCTGCCGCAGCCTTCCTGTCAAGCTTAGCTCCCTCCACTGCCACTTATTTTGTATAGCCTTCCTTTTTTTGCTATGCCTCAATTTTATGAAACATTTAATGTTTTTTATATGGTATTTATATCTATGCTAGGCCTACTGAGAACTCTATCATAGCCTAGCAAATCCCTTCAGGTGTCCTCTGTTTATTATTTATTTTACAAGGTTTGTTGAACATCCTTTTCCTTTAACCTTCTTGGATAGAGCATCAAGTAAGAGATCATCCAATTATAAGTAGTGACCCAGACAAATACCAACAGGAGACAGCCAGCTTCAGCAAACAGGAACTGGAGAATTGGAAAAATGCCATGGTTTGCCTCCCTTATCTCAAGAATGTGTTATTAAGGATTTGAAATATCTGCAGTCCCTAAGACATCAGGACAATATTCAGAAAAAGCTCAACCTTATAGAAATATCTCTTCTAAGTCAACACAGAAGAGAACATGACCATGAACTGCATATTACATCCTTTGTAGTTAGGGTAAAGAATACAATGCTAAGGAATATTGAAAAGCCTTAATTAGAGTCAAACAATGAAAACACGTATGGCTGATCAGGTACGGAAGAAAAAGTGTGGTCACTATCCCTGTGGAATGAAACAAAAATACTAAAAAGTAAGAATTTGAATATCAGATGTCTGAAACAATCAGCACATATGCTAGCTATTACGAACTCCTCAGTATGCCCAGCATAGATATAAATGTCATATGGTACCTATTAATTAAGAAGAAAATGCTAAGTTGTAACTTCAGGATTGTCTCATAGAACAATGACCAAGAGGATTAAAATACTGGTTAGTTAATTTGGTGAAGTAATAATAAATTTAGTCCATGGTTTGGGTAGTAGAGATATACTCAGTAGGACTAATAATTAAGCAAAACAAGATGTCACAAGACATGGACAATAGAATGAAAAAAATCTACCTCTGTAGACTGAATAAAAGGTTCGATTTAAAATTTCCTGAAGATTAGCCATATTGAAAGACACTTGAAGAAGGCTGCACTCATAGCAACAAAGATGAACATATTATTCAGGATGGAAATAACTTTTGATCTATATAACTAATATTCATCTTGAGTACACTGACAAGAAAGGGAATTATGTTAAAAAGTACATATTTAATAAATACTATTTTCATCATTAGGCTGCACCTGTGTGTATGTGTGTGTATGTATACATATGCAAAAAAGAATTTGTGAGAAAATGGATTGTTTTTTGGCAACATAGATCTTTGAGCCTGCAAAAGAACAAAGTGTCAAAAGGACATTTTAACTATTATTTTAACTACCTTCATTCATTGACAATGTTTACTGTTTTAAAAAGCAATTATTAGAATTTTAATAAAATATGATGAAAGTGAATTTATCCATTTTTTTGTTCTTGAAAATTTAGAACAAAAATATTAAAATACTAGTTTTTAAATTGTTCATTTACAGAATAATTTTATATTTAAAACACTTTACAAAATCTAACACATTTATACTAAAATTAAGGCAATACAATATTTATCATTTACCAATTTATAAAGAAATAAATATGAAAATAATTTTTTTATTCATAGATTTATAAAAAATTACTATAGTATCAAAATATATAAACCAACCATATGACAATTATTAGTTGCTATTTTATGAAGTTTGAATCAATTGGCAATTAGCCAATGTTTTACCAACCATTCCAATGAACAATATAATAAATAAATTGTGTAAATAAACAATCTAATTAATAGTATTTATTATTTTTGTTGTCGATTCACAAAAACAAAGTAAATGTATAAATTCACTTTCATATGTTCAGACTTTATTAAAATTCTAATTGTCTCTTTTAAAACAAACGCTGTTGAGGAAGTGAAGGTAGTTAAAATAATAGTGGTGTCAAGGGAAAAACAGTCCTTTTGACACTTGTGTTTTTGTGGGCATGAAGATCCAACTCTGCTTGTTCTTTTTGTTAAGTTTATTTGGATGATATTCCACATGGAATTTAGCTAATCATTTAATTATTTTTTCTCTGTAAAAGTATCTACTCAGAAAGTAAGATTTTTATTTCTGTGATGTGTTTTCAAATACAAATTGCAAGAAAGTAACCAATGGGGAAGGTTCAGTCAAAAACTTACCAATCATCAGTTCAGAGAAGAACCTTACCCTTTGGTGTCACCATATGAAAAGAAATCCACAAATTTTGAGTGACCTTTTGCATCTTTATTTGGCTGAAATCCAATAAATTTTTAATTGTATTGGACTAAGTCTTCCTTATTTCACAACTTATTTTGACCCTTATTTGCATGCTTGCTACTTTTATTAACATGTTTTGCATAGCTTACAGTCATATCACATTGAAACACCAGTTCCTGTATGATCACTGAAGTTAAGCAACATCGATCCTGGTCAGTACCTAGATGGGTGACTATTTGGGAACACCAGGTGTTGTAAGCTTTGATGTGTAGGTGGTATAATGGATAATGACTTGGAGTTGTTAATCAAAGAGCCAAGTACTAATTTCAGTTTGGTTCATTATATTCACTTATGCACAAATACCCTCTGGGAAGGTATAAATTCACCTCTTCTACCCTCCAGCTATGGGTTGATTGCTAAAACTTGTATCACTAAAACCTTATTATCCCCCACCTCCCCATGAAAAATTCTTAAAATCTAATAATATTTTCTGGCTTTAAATAACTTGCAAAGGGTTGATAAGCCATAAAAAATTAATCAATCAATAAGATGTTTTGCACTATCTTTTGTTTTCTCAGTGGGGGTTTAATTAATCTTGGTAGGATATTTTTCTTCATAGGTAGTTCTAGATTCAGCTAACCAGGCTACCAGTGAATCTGATTAAATGCTACATAGACTGATTTCATACAAAATAGTGGATGCACGGGTGGCATAATGGTTATCAACACAGAAAAAAACAGTAAACCAGGTTCACATTCCAGCTGAGACTGCTGTATTCTCTTTGCATTCATGACCTGAGTAAAGAGAATTCATCTTTTTCCTCACCGGATATGGATAAAATAGTTGGTGGCACTGGACTGTCTAGCCTTGATAGAGAAACTAGTCCTGAGTTAGGACAATAAATTTGAAATTGAGAAGAAGTCAACAGGAAACTATGTCATTATCTTCCCAGGAACAATTAATACAGTCATAATTTACACATACTGAATGGAGTGTCAAAATGATGTTTTCTCCCTTGTCACTGCTATAAATTTTAACTACCTTCACTCATTGACAAAGTTTTGCATAGCATGCAGTCATATCGCATTGAAACACTGGTTTCTGTAGATCACCAATGTTTAGCAACATCGAGCCTAAGCAGTATCTAGATGGGTGACTGTTTGGGAATACCAGGAGCTGTAAACTTGGATGTGCAGGCAATTTAATGGATAATGCTCTAAGTGAAGAGAATTCATTTTTTTCCTACCAGCTAGTTACAGAATTAAATAAAGTTATGCAGTGCCATAACTGCTTATGTCTTAAAAGGACATAGCTTTTAAAGGAAGACATGGATTACCAATATCTCTGAGAAAACCTACTTCTTGAGCTACCTCTAAAAATAAAACCTTGTAAATTTAGAGAAGACCAAAGAATGCCAAAATTAAAATTTAGTGATGCAATCAACAAGGATGAAAATAAGAGGCATGGTGGAGTAATGGTTAGCAGCTTGGATTGAGGAATTGGAGGGCTGAGTACAAATTCCAGTCAGCCATCCCAGGGATGAATGCTGTCACATGTACAAGTAAGTAAGAAGAAAAATAAGTCTGAATGACTGATGGATTGATGCCAATGATTATTGCAGAATTTCAGAAAACATTTACTCTTCATTATTTACAGTATTCACTCAAATGATATTTTAAATAATGGTAAAGGGAAACTGATATTATTTCTCTTAAATCACTGACTCCGCAACTGATAAAATAAAGTTTCTAGTAAACAGAAAAATATGTTCAAACCATACATAAAACACAAAATAACTATTAATCATGCAAAAATAGGGGTGGCAAATACGATTAAAAAGTAAACCTCACTTCCAATGTCCATTACCTTGATAGCAGTTTGGTCCCATGTAACCTGGAATACATTCACCTCTGCATTCACCACTGTCTGTGTTGCATTGTTCTGGGTTGATGCAATGACATTCTTTACTGCAATCACTTCCAAACCATCCAGTATTGCAGTCTGAAAATAAAAGACAATCAATTCAGTGTTAAGAATTTCAAGGCAACACAAAAACCAAAATAGAAGAATCAAGAAAAAAATTAGTTGTAATTCTAGTTTTAGAGCATTCCTTAATTTTTCAGAAAAAAAAATTAATGAAATTAGAACACTCACATTATTAAATTATTCCATCTCTCCCATTCTCTCTCTTTTTATATATATATATATATATATATATATATATATATATATATATATATATATATTCTCTCAGATAAAATGTGTATCTGTAGAGGAGACAAAATGAATAAAAAGAGACAAGAAGAAAAGGATATATTTTTCCCATATATATATATATATATATATATATATATATATATATATATATAAACAAAATTCTGACTTTAAAGTCTTACTCTTTATGTTTCAATTTAGTCAAAAGGCTAATATATAATAAATATAACTTTTATTGCCAATATTGTTATCATTTTGTTGGCTTTTTATTCCTCAAATTTTATTAAGTGGCCTATTAAATATATATATATATATATATATATATATATATATATATATATATGTGTGTGTGTGTGTGTGTGTGTGTGCGTGTGTGCATGTGTTTTCATCTTGTCTGGTTTCCTAAGTAAAGATCTCAACAGCCAATTGTGGAAGAGGATGTAACTCCTGGTGCTTACATGCAACCAACACTAGGTCTCTTACCAGGTTGATCTGATTCTCAGTTACTATACATATATATATATATATATATATATGTATGTATCTTTATGCTATGTCTAACCACATCAAGCACTATTATGTTTACATCTCATGTATAAATTTGATGACTATCTGCTTATGCATATATATGATTGCTTATATCTGGTCATTTGATTTATCTATCCCTATATATATATAAGATCAATGATTAAAAAATGTATAAGATCAATGGTTAAAAAAGACTTTGAGCAAGTAAAGCCTGAGGGTCTTGGCAATGGTCATTCTTCCATGAACATTGTGGACTGGCACTACAGAATCACAAACAAAGAATTGTACCAAATTACAGAAACCACATCACTTGAGGACTACCAAGAGCAACAACATCTAAAATGGATAACGCATGTAACTATTAGGTTGGTGCAAAAATAATTTCGTTTTCTAACATATGTTACTATGTGAGAAAACGAAATTATTTTTGCACCAACCTAATAGAAGAGAAAATTATGATATAATAAAGATGTTGGCATTCCACACTGCTTCAAATAAAAGGTTAGGAAGGAAACCCTCATCAGTACTGGAAAGAGCAATAACAGCTACTGGACTTGAGAAACCTATTGTTTTGAGAGAAAGATTTTATAAATTTCAACCAAAAACAGTACTTGCTGCTTGGTCAATAAATTCCAAATGTTTCCTTGTAAGAAAACAGCTAATATTACTATCACCATCTAGATAGCTATAAAATGTTTTCAAGTATGTAGATTTGGTTGAAGACCAACAAAAATTCATTAAGATTTTGTAATTCATTTTCTTCTTTGGTTTGGGCAATTTTTCTGCTTTCTGGGGTTAATTTAAACAAATTGTTCAATGTCTTCTGATTCATTTTGGTTTTCTTAAGATATTCAAGAATACATCTGCAGGTTGAGAGGATTTTTTTTTTTTTAACTATTTCATCTTAATGTATTAGTTTGCAATGTCAGTTTTTGTGTTTTTTAAATTGTGGAACATATGTAATGTTACTAAATTGGATGGAATTTTGTTCATGTTGGATTGTTTGTTTTTATTATTAAACCTTCTACACTTTGTCATTCTCTGCAGTTTATATTGCTAAAAAATGTTTAGAAGTGTGGTCTTAGCAAGATTCCGACAACTAACAGTTTAAGAATAAATATTCAGTTACCATTATTTTGGAATCTTACTAAAACCAGAATTTGAAACATTTTTATGAGTCAGCCTTCTATATTTGACTAGAGAGCTTCTGATGCAGAACACTTATTAAAAAACAACCTAAATTATATTAACTGCAATATCTAATTATTTTATATATATATATATATATATATATATATATATATATATATATATATATATATATATATATATATATATATATATATTATCAAAAAAACTATGACAAAGTGGAAAAAGTTCTTGTGCAATGCATTTCATCCTTTGGAACTTTGTCAGACTAAAGTGATGTCTGCATTAATATGACTACACATGTGCTCAAAGGAAGCAGGATGCTGATAATTTTAAACTTAAATTTAAGTTATTTAAATAGAGGATTATATAAACACAAAAAGATCTTTTACAAAACAACACAACCAATGTGTTAGTTTCCCACCATTATAAGACTGACCATAATTTTGATTAAAAAAAGCTGCACTAATTAAAAGTCAAAGTAATGTACTAAAATCAAAATGTTTAGAAAGCTTTTTAAAATCTAAACTATCCACAGTAATTTCTTACAACATTTCACCTTTCTTCATATATCTATTATTACAATGTGAGATATTTCATAACAAAAGTGATGGAAACAAAAGAAAAGAAGCTAAATTAAATCAGCTAGACTATATACCTAAAATATATACTAAAAAAATTTTTTAATTCTTAGTATCCCCTTTCCTTTGTGTGCATGTGTAGTTGCCTTAATATAAAAATCATTTTACTTCAGTGAAGTACTAAAGGTAAAAACTGTCGTAGTTTTTCCTTGAAATTGTTCTTGATATAGAAAAAATTATATATATATGTGTTTTTGTGTGTGTGTCCTTGGTTGGAGATGAATATAAGTTATTTCAGAAGATTTATTTTTCTCTGGCCTACGCTAGTTTTCTGGTTTCCAAGGAGAATTTTAATTGTCCAATTTCTTTTAAGCACTTTTAATTTTCATAGGCTATTATCAAAGAGTTTTATTTTGTGGTCGACAGATTTGTGTATGCATAGGCATTGTACTTCTTTGGTAGATTTTATGGGTTAATATCTTCAATTAAATTGTATATCTCCAACCAACACAACTGCACAAGAAATACAACATATATTTTAAGCCAGAAATACTTAACCAGAGAAACTGAAAAAAACAACTACAAATCTTAGAAGACCAAACTATAAAAACTAACAATTTCGTATTGATAAAATATCATTTAATTTAGGAAATGACGTACATATTTATTTTGGGGACAAGCATAAATACATTTCAGAACTACTAAGAAAAATATGACATTCCATCACAAATTGATGTGAGAAAGCACAATACTTAGAGAAAACTGAACAGGCAGTCAATGAACGTTAAAGACATGACAGATGAAAACTGATAAAAGAATACAATGTAGATATAGAACAAGCATTTAAAACAACAAATATTCTTATTCTTTAATAATGGCTTTTTGTTATATTCCTTGCTAATAGGAATATATACTTTAAAAACAAGGTGGATAAAATAAGTAAAGATTTATTGTAAAAACCAGTACAATAAGAATAAAGGTAACAGTTATGCACGAGGTCGTCACAAGTCAATCCAGTAGTGAGTGCTGCTATTTGAAGGTCAGTAGTTCTCACGTAAGTTTGAGTCATACTCAACAGATCTCATCTAATCTCTGTAATCTGTTGACTTACAGATACCTATAGTGTAGTTACTCATGGGATTGACAAGTCCATTACAGCACTTTTAAAAGTGGAAAAGGAATGTTTAACAAATTATATGAAAATTTTCCCTGTAAATATATTTCAAACCATAATAAGATTAAATAAAATATAGGTTTATATATTTATCACTGCTATTGGGTAGTAGAATGTTTCCTTGCTATAGTTTACATAACATTTTTATAATTATTTATCTGTGTGTAACTTTGTGTTCATTAATGCTAAGGTTGAGGTGGTACAGTCCTTAACTTTACCTATGTATGAAGCCAAAAAAATAAACTCCCATTCTTGGACATTCTTGTAGAATACAGTAACAACACTTTCACCATCTCATTGCATAAAGAACCCACTAACAGAAACTCTTGCCACTTTAATTTTAAGAGTGAATGCCCAGTTAGATACAAAATAGCAGTGATAAAAAATTTCCTAAAGAGAACAAACAAGAATTCATCCTCTCAGTTACTTTTCCTTAAAGAACTCAACGCAAAACAGATGCTGGATAACAATGGTTTTCCTAGCTGCTTCATCAGCCACCAGATTAGACTATTTCTTTCCAAAGTGAATAATAATGATACTGAACACACAGAAAAAAGCAATAACATAAATATCTTCTACAAAAGCCAAATGCATGTCAACTATGAGCAAGATGAATCTTCACTTAGAAATATTATAAAGAAATACACTAGCTCAGTTGACCAAAACAAAACAAAAAATTAAATTATCTTTTACAAAAAATTTAAAACAGCTAACCTTATTAAAAATAACAACACACCTGCAAAATCAAAACTACAAAGACCCAACATTATTTATGAGTTCAAATGTTCCTTAAGGAAGTGTGTTTTCTGATCAAACCAAACTCATAAATAATTATATTGGTCACACTACTACATACCTATCCAGATGACTTATATTACACCAATCTGACCATGGTTCCATTAGAACTCATTTAAACACCCACACAAGCCTAAAACACTCCATATGAAACACACTAATAGAAAACACAAGCACAATAACATTATTCACATGTAAAAAAAAGATTAAAATTAATGGAAACCCTAATAGGAAAAAAGAAAAAGCCAACACTCACTAACATTAACTACAAACACATCCATAATGTGCCATCTGAATTTGGAAAATGAAACATCTCTATAACTCAGATACATACACACAACCCATACATTCAGTTAAAAAGTAAAAATAAAATCATCCTTGATAATGACTAAAAGTATAACCAAAAGAGCTTGGACTAGCAGAACATTTGGACAGTTTTTACACACTTTGTGTTCAGAAAACAAAACACTTGTAAGAACAAAAGAAAAATTAAATGAAAAGCTTAATTAAAGTACCTTGTCAGTCATTTTTAATGAAACGTGTGTATATATAAATTTCATTAAAAATGACTGAAAAGGTATTGTGTTTAAGTTTTTTTATTTAATTTTTCATGTGTTCTTATAATATTCTTTTCTAGACATAAATTATATAGTAACTGTCCATGTTTGGTATGTCTAGGTTTTTTCAACTATACATTTAGCCATTATCAAGGATGAATTTTATTTTTACATTTAACTGAATGTATGGATTGTTTTGTCTATGTATCTAGAGTTATAGGAATGTTTTATTTTCCAAACACGGTCAGCAGATTGTTGCCATATTCATAGTTGATATTATTGAGTGTTGCCTTTTTCTTGTTTATTAATAGTGCTTTCCTTATTTTTTTACATGTGGATGAGACTATTATATTTGTATTATCAATGAGTATGTTGCAGATGGAGTTTGGTTGGTCTCCATGTCTATTTAAATAAGACCTAATTGAGCACTGGTTAAAAAGCTCAATTAAGTCTCATTTAAGTATGGTGTAGTATAATAGCTTCATCTGACTATGAAAAAATTAAATAAGTAACTTAACTGCAGTACCTTATCAGCCATTTTTATTGAAACTTGTATAAAAGAGAGATTATTGCCCAAATACACACCATATATGTTTGTATATTTAGGCAGCAAATTCTCTTTTAGGCATGTCTGATTAAATAAATTACAAACATTATGTCTGCTTATTTTTAATAAAATCTATTCATACTTTTTGTATATCCATTACTGTAATTTTTTTTTACTTTCAAATGCAAAAAGAAAAATTAAAGCAATGGATATCAAAAAATAGTTTTGTATTACTACTTGCACCCATGAACAATACAGAGTTTTGTATTACTATGTACACCCCTGAAGAGGATCTCAGAAGAAGAGCAAAAATACTTGGGAAATGGAAAATAAAAACGATTTTCATAGTTATAGCCCATTTCTCACATCATTTAAGTGCAATACACAGAAGGTTATCCATGACCATGAATGAATTTTATTAAAAATAAGCAGACATAATGTCTGTAATTTATTTAGACTATATATATATATATATATATATATATATATATATATATATATTAAAAAGAAGAGAAGAGAGGTGCCGTAAACGTTTTTGGTTGTAATGTGGATTTATTTAGAAAAAAATATTATGCTTTGTTTTACATAATGTTACACTACACATGTTTCTGGTCTCATGACCGCCTTCAGGTAAAAGTGGAGATTTCCACATATTTTTAAAAATAATTAATTTTTTCTTTTGCTTTTCAATGTTAAATATTCTCGATATGAGACATTTTCTGTGTTTGTAATCCGAATTTCTTTCTTGAATTGGCAATGAAGAGTTCTGCGCGAAGGGTATGATTGTTAAGCAACTAGGACAATAAACAAAAACTAGAATATATATTTTGTGTGTATGTACACAAACTGGAATATATATATATTCCACTTGTTGTTTATTGTCCTTGCTGCATAACAATCAGCAAAAATCCTTGTTCTCAAGAGTCTGCTATATTTCAACTCTATCATCATTTTACATCTATTGATATTTTAACAATTCTTATCTGTATTATCACTAGAATTCTTAAGATATCTACAATAATCTTTGAAATCAAACAAACCTACAAGACTGTTAATCCTAATGCTCCTTATTACTGTTGTTGTTGTGCAAATAAATTCTATTTAGAATAAAAGCTAGCCAACTTATCTATCCCAAGCTGGTGCAAAGAAATTGAAAAAATAATTCTAAAAAAAATGCTAATACAATTGTATATTGATTTCTCATGGTTAAATTCAATCAGTTCAGAGGAAATTAAATTTTCTATGTTAATCATATCTAATTATACTGAGCTATTCAATGTGATATAGAGTAAGAGAATACTACTGATAACTTCAAGAGAAGTTATAATGATGCAACTTAATACAGAGGATGTAAATATCAAAGTGTATCAAAAATACTTTTGCTTTTTTTTTTTTTTTTTTTTTTACACTGGAGCTTATTTCAAACTCTGACTCCATATCACCATTATTATATACCATAGAATTATCATGATCATTATATACTATAGAATTATCACCATCAAAATATATATGCCATATCATTACCACTATTATTCAGTTGTACATTTGGTTTCAGATATTATAATGGCAGATACATGAATTAAAATTCTGGCAATTTAGTTCCAAAAACCACTGCTCACATATCTGGACATATTTCCAAAATTCTTTATTTAATCATGGGGTAGGATGTTCTCATTTCACTGCCCATGTCTAAGGATATCCCGTCTAGTTCTTATTTTTAGCACAACTCATTTATCACTGCTCTTTTTCCACTGCTCAGCCCAGGGATTGAACTCACAATTATTATGTCACCAAATTCCTGAACCAATGTTTTAATCCACTAGGCTATTGTTCTGTAGGACAAGTCTCTGTGGTGAACTTGGGGCATAAAACCTAACCTGCTGCTGATTTGTATCCAATTAATATATTTATGTGTCTACTTATTTCCTTTTTAAAGAAAATATATGTGTATCTCTTTATATATAAACAATAAAATAAATATTAAAACAAAAAGCATGTCAGTTCCAATCCAGAGGAACGACAGCTAAGAATATCTCCTTGCCAATTTTATAGAGAACTCCTACAGATGCATGCTAAGAGTTCCTCCTAACCAATTAAAATGGACAATTCTCAGTCTCATCCCCCACATTTTTGTTCTTTCTTACCTTGAAATCAGAATGCTATAACCACTTGACTGTATCCCTTTTGAGTGTGAACACAATTCTTACTTTAGTTGCTTTTCTTAATTTTGCCTTCTATTATATATTGTTTGCTTAGTATTATTTTGCCCTGTTCTTTTTCTTCCTATTGTTTGAGAACTTTATAAATTATTTAGCCATGGCCAATTATTCCACATGAGAAGAATGCTGAAAAGTTCTGCTTAATCCATTTCCAAAAACCTGACCAAAAATGTGATATTTTTGAAATGAGATCCTTGTTCAGAGTAACACACATTTAGCATTCCTATCAACTAATTTTGCCTGCTTTGTTACATCCATATAAGAATAAAGCTTTAATTTTATGCAGCATACTCAGCCATTTCTAATGATATTTAACTTATTTTATAATATTTTATCAGCTGAGCACCATGAATAAATATTTTTCATAAATGAAGTGTAGTATGATTGAAGATGAGTGGTGAGCAGTTTTTTCAACATAAATATCAAATTGGTTAATTGCTTTTAAGTCTAATTTTCTGTAATTGTTCTTGTAAATAGAGAAAAGAAAAAGAAATTGTTCTACTGGTTTGAAAAGTGAAAGTGAAAGAGGTGAGAAAGAGGCCTAATTTGTCATCAAACATTGTTCTACTAAGAGAAGCCATTAACCTGTCAGTAAAACAAAGAGATGAGATAAATTGTTATATTGTTTGCTGTCTTGGTTCTTGTTCCATTTTTTTTTTCTTATTCTCTTCTTTCATGTTTCATTCTGTTTTGTTTTTAATTTGTTTCTGTGATATGGATTGAGGGATTAGCAGGTGTTCCAGAATTTGAGTGAAATTCTCAAAAGACTAAAAAAAAAAAAAAAAATACAAAAAAAAATTAAGAAAGAGAGGAACTCAAAGGAATAAAGATGGAATTGGAGGTAAAAACATTTATGAAGTCTGAAGATGTCTGAAAATGATTTCTTGGAGGAGAGAATTAAAGTGTGATACTGAGTGTGTGTATAAAAAAAATGAAATGTAAATTGAGATAACAATTAAAATGACATTGACAATGAAATTGAGTTGAGGAAAGAAAGAAAAATGTAATCTTTACATGAAAAACAATGATATGGAAAGTATTTATTAAGCTCAGCTTTGTCTACTGAAATGGTAATCAAACTTACAACACTAGTAATAGTTTGTAAGAGTAAATTGGTAACTATCACACTATAGCAGAAATCCAAAATAGTGAGTCACTTATAACTAAACTCAATAAATATCAGATGTCTGCAAGACTATTTTGGCATGTAGGATTAGATAGCAGATGCACAGCATAAGTCAGATTTGAAGAAGTCATACCCACAATGGTTAGACAATGAACAAATACATTTTAAATCTTTAAATGAAGAAATTTTATAAAGCTTAAATAATTCCAAGTAAGTGCAAAAGTAAAAACTGGTTTTCAACTATTTTTTCAGTCTCTAGTTTAAACCCTCTCCCCACAAAAAAAAACAGAATCATGGGTATGACTATAAACTACATCCAGCAACAAGGCTTCTGACTGGAAGATTGGAGGTTTTGAAAAATGTCAAACCACCTCTTAATTGCTTTTGCTCTCAGTATCACCCTGACCTGGACTGGTAACACTGGTTAGGGTCACAGCTATGGGTAAATAGCAAACACCCAAACAGTAACAAAACCATATGAAAATATAAAAATACAATTTTATAGTAAAAATACCAGCATTACAATTTTATATAAAAAAAATTACCAACACTATATATTTATAGTAAAATTAGCATCAATACATCAATCAACATGAACTCTTTCACGACATTAATCCATATAATATCTTTTAATTTCTTAAAGAAATGAAACTGTATTCCAAAAGATGACTGGTATGATAAAGGGTGTTGTGTATAGCAAAAATGTTTGAGACATTGAAAAACTCAAGAACAGAATAAATAAAATAATATAATATAATATAAAACTATAAATATAGTATATAAAACATTCCCCGTGAAATGTGTCAAGGCACTAAATTGTACTCGCTGGTTTTTGTGCATCAATGCTGGTGGACAGGTGGAGTCTGTTCAATAAATTCTGAATAAATGATTCCTCTTATACTGGTGTTAACATAATTTTGACTCACTCAGTATAAAAGGACTCCCTAAAAATGAAACCGCTTCTGTGGATTTAACAACCATCAGGAATACAGAGAAGCAACTGATAAGGTGACATGAATGTTCCAAATCTATCAAGCTACTTCCCTTGCAGAAACAAGTTGAAAAAAAAAATATCAACAGAAAGAAAGCTTTGTAAGGTTGGGGCCAATACCAGCTCTTCAGCTCTCTCTTCCTCACTAACAACCTAAGAGTCAGCAATGGTTTATATCAGACATTCCCAAATATTTGCCATCCTGAGTATGATGATAAACTACATCCGTGTCATGGCTAAGACAATAAACTACATCCAACAGCAAGGCCTTTAGTCAGGAGTATGGAACCATCTCTTAATTGCTGGTGTTCCCAGGTCCACCCTGACCCAGGAGGATAGCACCTGTCAGGGTCCCAGCTATGAGCAAATAGTTACACCCACCCAAAAGGGGTCAAAACACCATGAAAGTATAAAAATAGGCATTATTACCAGCAATACATTTTTGAAAAAAAAATATTACCAGCAATACAGTTTTGAAAAAAAAATATTACCAGCAATACAGTTTTGAAAAAAAAAATATTACCAGCAATAGATTTTTGAAAAAAAAAATATTACCAGCAATACAGTTTTGAAAAAAAAATATTACCAGCAATACATTTTTGAAAAAAAAATATTACCAGCAAAAAAACTTGTCAGCATTAAATGACTCATTGAGGTTGATATGCTGTAAAACAAAACAAACCAAACCCAAATATTTGTTCCTGATAATACAAATCTGCACCACCAATCACTTCCTGAGTTTATTTTACAATTGACAGCATAGCCAAGCTTGTTATGTTTTCATGTGCATTAAATGCAATTTACAATAATTCAAAAATTAAGAAGTTGGAAGACAATGCACAGCATCCTATAATGCAATCATACAATTAAGATTATATAACACAGCTACCTGCATATAGGCTCAACAGATCCTTATAATGATACTGAGAGATGATTGTTAGAATGGAAGAACCATCAATTTAACCTCAGTTCTCAGGTTTTATTTTCTGTGCTACTGATACTGCATGAATACACAATATCCATGAGGGAATATATACAAGGCCTGATCAAATAGTAGACATGTTTACCTGATGATGATGGAAATAAACATTGAAATTTTAATACAAACAACATTTGTATACAACTTATTTGGACTGATATTCTCATACTTGGTTTTATTATGACATTTCAGCTGGTGCAACTTTCCTTGATACATTGACTGAATTAATAACACTATGAAAAGTGTGAATATTCATCGAAATAGTTTCAGGACGGGCTTACAGCCATACCATGTTGAAGGGCCAGTTCACATATAACACCTCATAACCAGCTGTTTCAATTAGATAGAACTCATCAACACTGGGAGACAGTCCATCTAAATGATTTTAAACCTCTACTACCTTGTGGCCAAATCCAAACACAGAAAAGCCTATGAAAGTAAATCCTGGTTGGAGCCCTGGAGGCAGTTGGCTGTCAAAACTGACAACATTCCAGCAACTCCTGAAGTCAAGTCAGCCCCAAATGTAGTACCCTGTATTCCTCTGGATCTTTTCAGTATGAGCAAGAGGCGGACTATATGGTCTGGGCAGTGCATGGACACCATATACCAGGTCTGCCTCACTCAACTTTCACCACCAAAGGATTGAAATTTGACCAAACTGGGAGCTACCAATATCTCATGAGATAAACAAATACCTATATATTATGATTATAGAATTTATGTGAAGATTATTTACAAATTCCACAGTGTACTTATGAAATATATTAAATAGAAATTAAATCTTGAGAAAAATATTCCTTGCTCAATTGCATTTTTTTTTCTCCACTATTGCTTTAAAACCAGGCATTTTTATAATGGCTTAGCAGTGAAAGAAAATAACAAAAAGTTATTGGTGGCTAAATACTGGTTGCAGTTGACTTTAAATGACATTAACATATTGTAGTCATAAAATGAGAGTCAGAAGAGATCAAAAAAGGAGGTGCTATGAAACGTGTATATTTCAAGATCTGAAGAAGAAGGAATCAAAATATACAGGTTTCAGGCATGGAATCCTTTTAAGGGAACATTGAAAGCAAAATAATATAAAAAGTATATATGTAAAAACATACATATTATTCTTTATGCATTATTGCACTGTAATGTCACGATCGAGATTCTGAGAGGTAATTGGGCAAAAAGATACTAAAAAAACAGTTTTCCCCACTAATGGAAATCATTTATCTCACATAAACACAATGAACGAAAAGGAATTCTGTGCTTGAACTAAAGTTTTCATTATGAATGAAGGAATAGTAAAGGATGTCTCTAAAATGTGTTATGTATGAATGTCATCAGTTAAAAAAAAAGTATCTGTATTGCCTAAACAATGACAGAAAGAAAACTGCTAACTGATAAAACTACATTCAGAGGACTGACAATAAATATAGGGAAGATTAGATTCCTGCCTTTCTTAAAAGTAGTCATGAAAAAATAATTATTGCTTGCTACTTCTTAAACGAATATTTTACAAGGACATAATTTTGTAAAACCAAGAGTGAATGAAACTTACTGCCAATTACATTTGGATTAATATCCTCATCTTTGTTGATGTTAGTGCAATGTTTCAGCCATTGCAACCTATTGTCTTCTTCAGGAGTTTGCTAATTTGGGTAACCTTCATGGAATTTTGAAGTGAACCCTTTATTTAATGTACAGAGTTAGATTATTCTTGTTATTGCTAGCTTTGTTTCTACTGAGCCTATACTACCTAACCCAAATTAGTTTGAATATAAATAATGATAACTTCTTATCCCAAAAAATCAAACAGAAACTTACAGCCAATTACTTATTTTTGTACAGTACGGTTCACCCTGTTCATGGCTCAATGGTTCCTCAAAAGAGTTACATTAAGAACCTGTTTATGTGATTAGGGGAGGAAAATAACAGTTAACCCTAGGCTTGAACAAGTTAAGATTGTAATAATCAGAGAAATATTGTCTTGAGAGTTAGATCCAAAAAGCAGTGGTTTGCTGGAAGAATCTATTTGAGTGGAACTTATTTCCCTCCTTACAGAGAGAATAGTGGTGGTTTGCTACTCTGTGAGTGGTATGGCAGGTCATAACCATGAATATTAAAACCAGCAGAATCAAAGAATGTAATTCGTCTGAGAACTTTCCATAGAAGTAGTGATAGAACAGGGAAAGGCTTGTCACATTCTGCCTGTGAGAGTGACGTTGGAGGGTGGAAAATAATTTGTCACTGACAAGGTCTCTGTGATGATTTTGGGTTAACAAGAATAGAGTGAGAGGACAGGGAAGCTCTGGCCAAATATGAAAACAATACTACATCTTGTTAGATTATCCTTCTTACTTGCACAATGCAGACAAACTTCAGTGAGATTTTAAAATAAAACAATGGAACTGATATAAATATTTTTGATTTGATATAAACCTAAAATTACTTTTGGAGAGAGCAGATCATTAAATGGCACATACTTTGATACCAGCATTTCACTCATAACCTGATGTCTACAACCAATTCTTTCTGCTGCAGATATTTTTAAAGTATTCTCATTAAAAAACAAACAATTATGTCAAATTCTATATATTATGGGAATACAGATAAACAGTTTCTTTTTCTACTAACTTGATTATATATACATATACAAGTAAAAGCAAAATAAAATCAGCTGATTGCTGATTTCTTGGTTCTTTAAGCTTATAATAAAAGTATTGTTATCTTTACATGCCTTTACTCCACAAATGATTTCATGATTTTTATCTAAAACTGTAACTCCACTATAATATTGTTATAAATAAGGATATAACAAAAGTATTATAGTTTTTACTGTAAACATCTTTGGTACCTCGACTGCTTAATTTAATTGCACTACTAGATTGGTATTTAGGTTTTACTGTTGAATTAGCTAAATTTAACCCTAAATTTTATTCTAATACTTTTATGCCTTTCTTTTATATCTTCTCCTTTACCACTAATGGCAGCCCACCCTTATTCTTCTATGTACCATGTATCTTCAGTACATTGGTGATCATGGTTCTCCCAAATATCCTGTTCTTTGTAGCTCTTAATAAATAAAGTAGGATTGTCCAATAAGAGCTTTGTCATCATAAGCTTGTGTTTTGACTGGGCAATCCTCCTATTATATGGATACATCAAACCACAGAAAGCAAGGTTTTTATCCTTCAAAAGGTTACCATTTTATGAAAATTATCATGTGGAGGACAGTTATATTTTTATTTTTAACAATAAGACTGTTCTGTATCAGATAATTTTGCTATTTTCCTTGTGATCAGATATTTGTTTACAGAGAATGCTGTTTTGTTGAATATACAACTTTACTGCAATAAATGCCACATCAAAGAAAACCAAAAAAATAATAATTAATCCATTATTCATGTTACAGATCTCAGAGTAACAAAGTAAATCAGTTGAAACAAAAATTCTGAAAATAAGTAGTATAGTTTGCCGATTTTTAGTGCAATATAAGAACTTCCTTCCAAATACTTTTTAAACCTTTGTAAATGACTTATTTAAAAGTTAATAGCCTTATTGCAATACACTTGGAACACTATTTAAGCTGGAGTCTACTTGGAAAATTACCAAAGATTTAACTGACTATATAATCTATAATAATTCTCTTGTGTGTGTCTGTGTGCATATACACATCTATTTGAATATGCATGCAGCACAATTATAATTGATTGATATGAAATATCTGAACAAAGTATGTAAGATGGAATACATGAAAACCAGTTGTAATTTGATTTTTTTTTTATTTTCTTGTTGATATTTTATTTCTATTACCTGAGCATTAGCAAAACAACTGACAAAAAAAATCTAAAGAAAATTCATTACCATGGCAACCCATGGCAACATAAAAATGCTGTAGTCAATTTGAAAAATTCAAATAAAAAGTTAACCAAATTTATGGAATGATTATATATGCAGAAAGAGGAATTAGTGGGTAAGATAAAATTCTGACAAAATCTGGTTTATTTACTTTATACTAATGCCCTTGGAAAAGCTCTCCAGCTATGGGTTAAATAGCATGGTAGTATTCTATTTGCCTTGGATACCAGAATGTCTATAAAAGGAAAAGTGAATTCAAACCTATGTAAAAAGCAACACAGACTAGATTTCTTTAACCATGGTAAGGAATCAATCTCAGAGAAGGATAACTATTAATTCAAAATTCACCTGAAGAGATTAGGGTCCACATTATGCCCTAGATGCACCTGCTGCTGCTGCTATTGCAGTACATGTAGTGCCCCAATGATCCTACAGTGTTAATGAGATTTGAAACCATTATATATTAGCAAGATCTATATAAATTACATGGATTTACTAATAAATTTTTTAATGCTTCTTTCCATACTTTTGAAAAACCCGTGATCATTCCAAGATATTTATGAGAAAAGTAGCATAGGCCCTCTTAAAAATACTGAAGTGCCCTCAACAGATGGTTAGGTCACAAAACATTATCTAACCTGGCACTACAAACAACTACCTTTATCAAAGATGACACCACACCTTCAAATCCTTCTCAGTGTGGCAATTTCTTTTTGTCTATGTTTCTGTCAGTTTGCAATAGAAATTCATTGTGAATTGATCCCTCATGGTGGCATTTAGAGAGTTACTTCCCTTAGTCAATAACAAATTTATGAAGATTAAAAAAAAAATAACTTCAAAAGGTTGCTCACAGTTCAACGGTAAACTTGACCTCATCAGATTGTTATGTTAGGAAACATGATTTAACCCCTCACTAAAAATAACTGCTTTTGTCTAAGATAACCTTCTAATCTCTCTCAGTGTTGCACTCTCTTTTTCTTTATTTCTCTCTGTTATACAATCTTTGTCCAAGTCTCCTTACTTTTTTCTCTCAATCAAGCATAACAACTGTATTAATATATAGATATACAATTAATAGTGTACTGATGAAAACAATATTTACACTTCTTTTTTTTTTTTTTTTTTTTTTACAAATTTACTTATAAAGTTTCAGTGAAGAAACTGAATTTCAGATGAAGTTCATGAATATGCATCAGGGTATGGAATTACTGATCCACCAAGATCTATAATCTTAAAGGTTTTCAGCATTTTCTTGAGAAAATACTTGATTTATAATAATCGTGACAATCATAATCCAGTTATCAAAATATTTTCCCTAATTTTCAGTGACTTACACCACCTTTAGCTAAATTATATGTTCCTCCATAAAATAAGGATTCCAGTTTCAACTTTGATAAAATATTTGAAGAAATTTTTGATATCTTAATTTTGAAGGAACTAATGACCAGATGAAGAGCAAACAAAACAAATCTGAAGAACCAAATATATATACTGATGCATGTTTCATTAAATAATATAAACAAGTTTTGTTTAATTGCACACAATATATATATATATATATATATATATATATACATATATATATATATACAATTTGTTGTGTGTGTGTGTGGGTGTAGGCACACATGCATATAAGGATGGATCAATAAATCTGTACCCTAACATGAATTATTAGCAGCATTTTGAAATTCTCCAAATTATGATAATAAAATAAACACATCCCATCTCCTATCTCACTTGTAACCATCCGCTATAATAAAATAAATGTTTTCTGTGCTAAAGCTCAATTAGTCAAATAAACTTTCAGAAGCTTCTTCTTAGAGTTGCTGCTATATTATACTTATACAATATTTAATCTGTGATTAATTCCACATTTTGTTTGGACAAACAAACTTGTTGATAAGTTAATACATTCTTTATCCTTTATCAAATATACAGTCCATTGGAAAAGAGAAAGAACATTGTCACATTTAAATAATGTGAAAAGCAAAAAGTAGTCATTTATATACTAAGTCGAACAATCTATGTCTGCAGAGCTAGGTACATGAGCATAAGTATATCATCATACAAATACTGAGACAATTCTAAATTATATGCAGGTGAATTCTATCACACTGTTTTTCCTAATCAAAGAAAAACCACATGGTGTTGAAATCTATTATTACAGAAATTTGCAAAATGGTTATTTCAGTAATAAGAGGAAATGAGAGAAATTTTCTCTAACCTAATTTCTTGCCTAGCAGAAATTGGCAGCATTGTTTTTGGTCAAATATCTTTTACTTGTTCACTGAAACATATTCAACTTTACAAACTGAGTGCTTGCCTTCTTTGGGAGAGAAACTGAGAGAAGCAGATGACCTCTATGAACTAGGAACTCTATTTTTCTTATTTTTTTTTTGTAGATTTATCATATTTTTTTCTTTTTTTTTGTAAAAAAAAAAAAGAATCAAATTGCACGATTCTTTTGTGTCCTTGTGCATCTGTTTGCATTCATGCTGAGAGTTGAATAAAAGGAAAACATTTCAAATGAATGAAATGCTGTTGAAGTTAATATCTGCAATTTTTTTCAATTTCCTCACTCTCCAGAAGTGACAAATGGATCAGCTGAAACAAGGACAGAAAGTGGTTTAACAGTCCAAGCAAAATTTTCAAGTCCTCCTATATGATAGCAAATGAAGAGACTTGAAGCAACAGAAATGTGCTTCTACAGAGGGAGACAGAAAATATTGGGAACAACAACAAAGTTTTAGAGAAAATTAAATAAGAAAGAGCACTTATAGTTAACACCAGAAAAATATAGTTGAAATTTATAGGGCACATAATGAGGAAATAGAGCTTGGAAAATTTGATACTCACAGGGTCATGTGTGCTCTAAAAGAAATAATATAAAAAAAAGTAAAGAGAACAACAGAAAACCAACTAAGTTTGTTATGGTAAACAAAAGAGTTTTTAAAACTTTCTGTAATTTGTTTAGTGAACTAAAAAGAAAAAAAACAAAGGCTTACTGGCAAGAAGTTAAAAATACTTCAAAGTAACTTCAGTCAGCTGGTTTCTTTTAGCATACACTTAAACATTCTGTCACTGAACAGTAGTAAATGAACTGCTCTGAAGCAAATTTTTACAATAACTGACTTACCAGCCAACTCCTTAATTTTGGTGCCAACCAACAAATACAAATACCTGAATGAAAACCTCCACTTTGTCAGGTTATCTGACCACATCACTGAGTTCTTTGAAGTCTTTGATCTAAATGACCCAGAACTTGGAGGAATTTCCTTTGTAAAAATAGATTCCCTTAACACAGGACATATTGAAAGGAAGAAGGATAGAGAAAAAAAGAACTACCTAGCAGGCATGAGCTTGATGGCAGAACAAGGTTTAGGAAAGTGAGCAAAAAGACAAAATTTATTAAGTATTACAAAGTACAGGAAATTGTGAAGAGCTATGATTGACAACATCCTGAAGGGACTTGACATAAAAGAAGAACGATGCTAAAATGACACTAGATAGAGAGACAGTATGTGACAAATATTCACCACTAAATTAAGTGCACTGAAGAAAAGATTATGTTGAAAAACATTTGTTGTGAAATATATGAGGGGATGCTGAAAAGTTCTCGGCTTGACCCATTTCCAAAAATCTGACCAAAAGACCAAACATCAGAATTTTCTTTTGAATGCCCTCTTGATTGCAGATAATTTTGTAGACAAAAGAAAAATTCACTTTGATAGCATTTCATACCTTTGAAATGTTTTTCTATTCCACTCTGAACAGGAATGAAAACAGATGCACAAGGACACACAAAGAGTTAAGCAATCTGAGTGGGGTTTTTTTACAACAAAAAAGAAAATATGATGAAACTGAAAAAAAAAAAAAAAAAATGAGAAAATAAAGTTCCTAGTCCAAGGAGGTCATCTGCTTCTCTCAATTTTTCTTGCATAGAAGGCAAGCAGAATATGTTTCAGTGAACAAGTAAAAGATATTTGACCAAAAACAAAGCTGCCAATTTCTGCTAAGCAAGAAATTAGGTTAGAGAAAATTTCTTTCAATTTCTCTTATTACTGAAATAACCATGTTTCAGAATTCTGTAAGCTGCTGTCTTGGATTCTGCAATGGGAGAAAAGGTGAATAAAAACGTGGGCATAATCATTTGTGTAAAAAGACTAATATATCAGTATGATTAAAACAGACGGTAAAAATATGCTGTGTGTGTATCTATTATGTAAGTGCACTGGATGTTGTGAAACAATAGTTTAATACTATGAGTATATATTTTTGCAAAAATGCATGCAAAGAAAAGATGAAGAAGATTATGCATATGGGGATAGAGAGTATAAACTGCATGTTTACTTAGCTTTAATACTGAATGGTATAAGAAAGGTTACTGGAATGTTCTCAGCACAACCTACATCCCAAAATCTGAAAACATGACCAAACATCAAAATATTGGAATCCCTTCTTGGTATGACTGAGAACTTTTGAACACCCTCAACATACCACTAATTAGATGCATACTTCTGTCTATATTTCTGAGATAAGTTATGATAACTATTTACACTATTTACATTGCTCAGACAGTTGTCCTCATCTTTATTGTCATATTCATATTTTGGCCACTGTACATTCCAGCCTTTCTCAAATGATATACATTGGAATTTCAAACTGAACCCTTTATTTCATTCACTGGGGTAGAGTGTTCTAGTTCCATGTGCCATGCCTTTTCTGGATATCTCAGTTTCAGTTAATTCCCTTTAATAACTCAACTCTCCAAATTTTTGTTCACCTCTAGCCAGGTATTGAACTCACATTGACATTATTTCAACCAACGTTTTTATCCACTGGGCCATATAAATAGTGTAAATAGATACATACTTGTTTTCTAATATCATAAAAAAATGGTTTCAGTATTGAAATTTATATTTTCAAAATGAGTCATCAAGTAATCATAATAATCAAATCATAGATTTATTTATTATCTCCTTTAAGAAAGAATTTTGATCTTCAAATCTTTAAAATAAAAATGTCCAAAGAAAGCTAAAATTAAAAAAAAAAAGAAAAAAAGATCTCTCCTCTCCCCCCCTTACTAATGAAATTTTATGTTGTTAACTTATTTGCCTTCAAGCATGAAGTGATATTTCCTGTTGTGAAAACCTCAGAATATTTCATTTCTAAGATGAGAAGATCTGGTTGCATAACTGATAAATATATAAAGTTTGTCTAAATTTCTGGAATGAAGTTATCATTATTTACAGTATAGTCTGACTATTATCCTCATCTTGTTATTATGTTTCAGCATTCAGAATTCCCTGTAGGTTACCCAGATCGATTGTGGCCATTGTGCTAACCACCACAAAGATGAGGACAATACATCCGAATATAAATAGTGATATAAATTAAGATTGTGTTTATATAACCACATACATCAGGGTGTTCTAAAAATTCAAGGCTTGGTCAAAGAAAAGAAAAAAAAAAAAACTCAGGAGAAGTTGATCAGGCTGAAAATTTTTCAGTACCTACATGATTATCTGAGGGTTGGGGGATAAGTACCAAAACCTGATTGGTTGCCTAAAACTGCAGGTAATACCAGAACCTATATTTACCATGTTTATTTAGATATTTATATACCTATAAAAAGTTTTATTTATAAATTAGGTACAATAAATATTTAATAATAGAACAATTATAATAATTTATTGTGACAAAAATTATGTGACAAAAGATTCATCCTTTCCTTATTAAATCAAGCATTTTCACTTAAAGGTTGCACTTCACATCTTTTCATTGTCACATTCAAACTGCTTGAACTTTCAACCATCAAAATTTATCAGCTGTTTATTTCTAATGTGGATCATAGATGACAGAAACAGTAGAACTGAAAATTATGAATATAGGGAAACCACTGTAGGTACATGTTTGTATCTTCAGGGTAGGGATTGAAAGCTCACAAAGAATATATATATCTGATAGTTATTTAATCAGATTTAGATAAGTTTGTCTGACTGCAAACTTCTCATATAACTGCCACTTCTTTACAGAAGAAAGCCATTTCTTCAACACTGAGCTCAGAACTGACAGCTGACTCCTGCATACCTTTTTACACATGTGACACATAAGAGGCTTTCTCCTTTTATACTCCCATGTGTCTGAGAGCAAACCTGCTAATTTTATCACAACACTAAGTTCCTTGCAGACTTGTGGACATTAAGTTTGTGGAACTGAACTTCCATATATCAGCATAGACTGTGCCTCTTCTGCTGTAACCCTCTACCTCGAGTGGCTCTTAAGCCTTTTACAGGATGAGCACCATCATAAAAAGAAAAAAATAGTTCCATATGCACAGAAACCTTTTTTTTTAATTCAGTATGTATGATCAGTCATCTTAACACCATCAGGAAATTGCCATGAAACCACCAATTCCCCACCACACCTACAATTCCAGTCCAAAGACTTACAACACCTTTGATTCATCCATTTGGCTCATCAAGTGTAGCAAAGAACGCATCAGAGAAAAAAAAAGACGACATTTTCATGTATTATATTGCATATTTCATTCAATTTTCCTCATGGACGTCTTTTAAAGAAAGCCTAGTCATCAATCTCACAGGTTTTACCATTTAATTTAGGGCCAAGATCCTGTCGTTTTTTTATTTTTTTTTTACACATTTTCTCACTATCAGAATGCCTAAAAAATTGCAGTTTTACAGTGACAGATTTTTTACAACTCCTCTCTTTAATTTGACCATATCAGACCTGCCTTAGACCCATCCATTTCAGTGATTTTAGCAGCTAATCAATTTCACAAATTTTTAGAGTTGTTTGATCTTTTACAAGCTCTGAAGTTATTATCCATTTCTCATTATTTGTTAAATAAAAAAAAAAGATTCATTAATCCAACTGAAAACTCATGACATGGTTATTAATTTTAGACTTTGAATTTTAATAGATTTCATATGAATGAGTTGTGTTTGTTGACATATACCCAAGAACCAAACAGATTATAACTGCAATGATATTCAGTAAATAAACCTTTGGATTACAATAAGAATTTATTTCATCTTTCAATAAAGCAATCAGTTAAATATGTGTGTGTGGTGTGTGTAAAAATTCAGATGAAAAATATATCTGTAACAAAGATAGTGAAGAATGAATGAAGACAAAAGGAAAACATTTCTTTACTGACACATTTTATCCACTGATGAACTTTATCAAGAGGATGAAACATGCAAGGAAAGAAACATTTTCCTTTTGTTTATTTTTATATATGTATATATGTATGTAACACTACAGTTCAAAACCTGAAGTCAACCACAGAATTAGCATGGAATGAACTTGATAGAATAGTGAAAAAAAAACATGGATAGAGATCTTAGAGACATTAAAAAAAGAATGTAATCAATTATCAAGCTTATAATTTGAGAAACTTTTGCAACAAATGCCAAAAATTTGTGTTGCCTTAATTAATGCTGAAAGAGGATATTTTGATTAGAACAAAATTTCATCATAAAATGCTTTTTTTTTTGTCATAATTAAAATGTCTAATAAAATAATCATGTCTCACTTTTTTTTAACCATGCATGATAATTTTTGCTGATTTAAAGTACAAAACAACTTCTTTTTGTGGTCAATTTAATAACTTACCAAGGGTGACTTTAAACTTTTGAACTGTCATATATATGTGTGTGTGTGTGTATATATATATATATATATATATATTTTAATATATTTTCTGTTTATACATTATTTTTATAGATAAAATGTATTTAAGTAAATGCTGTTTTTTAATTAAATATTATTAATTACATTTAATGAATTAAAAAATAGAGCATTTACTTAAATAAATTATGACTATAAAAATAATGTGCAAACAGAAAATATATTAAAATAATTGTCAAACTTAATCCATTTCATAATATATATTTTCTACTACTCCAAATATTTTTTGTGGAGACCTATGTTTGAGTAGAAGCCCCGTTTTTTAAATGGTGTGAGTTGTGTCTACCAGACTCAACATTTGAGAGATTTAAGAAAAAAAGATATGATCTGTGATAGTTTCAAAACTGTATGGCCTTTGTAGGAGAAAATTCTCAACCAGAGAGAACATGACAGCATGCTAAATTTTTATCAGAAATTTCCACTGTACAATGATCGATTTATGTGATTAATATTCATCACAGAATTAATGAAAAGAAAGAATATTATATTGAAAAAACTTATATTCATTGTTTAAAATAATTGTTTTTAGGTAAGCTACTGACTTCCTTATTCTCACACATATATATGCAGATATGAAAAATGGGAACATGGCAGAGTGGTTAGAATGTTTGCTTTCTGACCATGAGACCCAAGTTCAAACCATGGTCAATTTGTTAGGATGGTGATTTCTTGATGTTATTAGTGTGTAGGGGGTGATCACAGCATACAGCACCTTTGAAAAGTGCCTGAAAACCACAACATGGGTTGACACAAGCATTATAAGTGAAATTGGGTAGACAGAACCATTGGAAGCCACTGTTAGTTGTGCTAGCACAAAGTCACAAGTCATTATGACCGAGGGTTTGAGCATGCTAGCCTTGTTCAGACTGTTGATCACCCAAGATAACGTGCCCTGTCCCAGAAACTGTAACTCAGCTCCACTTAGCATAGATGTAGTATAAATCACAGGTTGGAACTGTGGGTGTTGAACAAACACAAATGTGCCTCAGCAGGCATCTGCAATGGGGAATAGATTACTGCCCTAGTAGACTGGCATCCTTGGATACAAGTGGGTGCACCATTTAGATTTTATATATATATATATATATATATATATATATATATATATATATATATATATATATATATACATACATACATACCTACCATAGAGACATCACATTGGTTTTAGAAAATGACTGAGATGCTTGAAAGTACCAAAAATGATCTTTGCACAGTTTATCTACAATTTTAATCCAAAGACAACACTTTATTTGAAAATTAGAAAAATACATTAAAGAAAATTAAAAAAGCAGACCTTGTCTATTCTCTTTAAATCAAAACTGAATGAATACTTTGTAAATATATATATATATATATATATATATATATATATATATATATATAAATGAGAAAGAAAAAGAGAAATAAATGAACACAGGAAAATTATGAATGTTATTGAGAATAATGAAGAAAACTAGTTGAGTAACATCTGAATTTCGTTTTTTTATAATTTCACCCCAAGCAAGACAATAAAGCTACTAAGATGCAATGTTTTACTGAGTATAAAAGAATATGAGAAAAAGAAAAGCATTATTAAGGAGAGAGAACAATAAAAGAACAAGAATTAAGACAGAAGATAAAGATTGACATTGAATTAAAAATTCACTAGAAAGCAACAAGCCAGAAGTGAGTTCCACAAAGTGTGAGAGAAGAAACTGTTGGCATAAAATTTATGGTTACTACTAACCATTTAAATAGTAAAATGAGGAGACCTAGTTGCCAATCTAGTACTGCACTTAAATTCATTGGGGTATCAAAGAGGAAAGCTCATGAGAACAATTACCATGAAAATATTTATAGAAAAAGCACAGGAAAGCTACATTATGGCTGTAGGAAAATGACTGAAACTGAGATGCCAATTCAAGACCAATAACATTGCAGATTCTTTTTTGTATTTTATAAAGAATTTCTAATAACATAGTAGAAGCACCAGACCAGATGTAGCGGAAATATACAATGCATGGATTAATTATAAAGGTGTAAGATAGATTCTGTGAGAATAATTGTCTTATACAATGTAGTGAATAAAATTTCCTAGCAGCAGACCTTGAAATTGATTCAATATAATCTTTCCACTTACATCAGTGGAAAATTTCAGCCAAAGAAGGCACAATGAGTCACTCATAATGAGGTTAGCATCAGCCATGTTAATGGACAGCTAAGTTCTTTCTCTCTTTACATACTGTGTCTTCTCAGAATATACATGATCATGGTTCTCCACAATTTCCTGTCCCTTGCAGCTCTAAATAAATTCTGTGTTTTCATTGTTTCTAAATTCTGTTCTACCATACATTTTCTCAAGCTTGTCAAGTATGTTACACATTGTTTTTCTCTGCTCTTCTTGCCCTCCATTCATCCTGTGAGTAACAGATTTTCGAAGCCCTCCTTCCTAATTATGTGCTCCAGAAATTTCAGCTGTTTATTCCTGATGTTAAGTATAAGTTTCCTTTTTGTCTTCATTCTCTCAAAAACCTTGTAGTTGCTCACATGTTCAGTCCATGGCATCCTCAGCATCCTTGTGTAGAATGACATTTCTGTTGCTTCAAGTCTCTTCTTCATCTTTGATGAAATTGTCCAGCATTTGCTAACATACATAGGACACATATCACATAATAGTTCAGTACACTTTTCTTTGTTTCTGACAAGGTTTTTCTATCTCTTAATATGCTGCTTAGCTTTTGGAATCCATCTTTAGTTATACCAGTTATTTGGGTTTCAGTATCACATTTTATGTCCTCTGTTAGAACATGTCCCAAATTTTTGTGCTTGGTTGATTTTGGTATCTCTGATTTGTAATTTGCATTTTGGGCTCATCCTTTTGCTGACTACCATGCATTCTGTCTTCTTGCAGTTTATGTTTAGTCCTTTCTTCTCACTTTCCTCCATTACTTTCTGAAGGAGCTCTTGTAGTTTTCTTTCTGTGTCTGCTATCAACATTGTGTCATCTGCATATCTTATGTTGTTAATATTGTGGCTGCTAATACTGAAAGAGCAGTTTCATTTTGGAGGCATTAAAAAGCCATTGAAAACTTAAAAAAAGTCCCCTACAAAATACACTTCTTGTATAATTTTCACATATTCCATAAAGGCTTAATGCCATTCAAAGTAGAAACTTGAGAAAATCACTGAAATGTGAAACATATTTCCACCCTGAATCGGTATATTAAAATATCAATGTGAAACTTGCAAATCATGTTACTGTTTAATCATCAGTTGGACATTTTGGTTATTACAATGGAAACATTAATGTTCTTGAATATACAGTACAACAGCTGTGAGCTATATCAGTACTTATCTCTCACTCTTATGTATTTACTACTATGCATTCATATATATATATATATATATATATATATATATATATATATATATATTGGATACTTAGGTCTATCAATAAGTCTGGTCTAATGAGTAAAACATTATTCATTTTATACAACAGGTATAAACAAATTTTCAACAATCTCCATTATCAATGTATTCATCCCCACACTTTATTAATTATACTAGTCTAACAGTGAGACTTTCATGTCCAAATTTAGATAACAACTGTGTCAAGCTATGAACTGATGAATCCACTGTGTTTGTAAGTAAATTATATATTTCCAGAAAGTTTCTGACCATCTTGAACAGCCTTCTTCAGGGCCAGTGCAAGGTTTTTGTGAATCTATACCCACACTTGACAATGTCATAATTTTTATAAGGTAATTTTATATTGTGTTTGTTTTTGAAAACTAATACATACATACATACATACATACATACATATATATATATATATATATATATATATATAAACATTGGCATTTCAACATGGTATCATGCTTAGCAAACTTGTCTTGCTAGATCAATTATGACCGAGTGGTGAGTTCAATCTTCACTGGGAGTTCAATACTTTTGTCTTTTTGCCAAATCTAAGCTACATTTACAAAATTTATATATATATATATATATATATATATCTGTTTTTGAGTACATTGACAAATATGGAAAAAATTATCACAGTGTAATGAATTTCGAAATACAAAAAGACAGATATAGAATATACTCAAATATAGAATTATACATACAGAAAGTGTAAAGCTGGAAAGTTATCAATCTGACATACTTTCTAAAATATGATCAAGTAACTAAACATCAGATTTTCTGGGATGACTTTTTTTTGTCAGGCCAGAATCTTTTCAGCACTGCAGGCTATATACTGACAACATACATATGTAACCACTTTTATTCCGATCAATAAATGTACTCCCAGACATTTGCATATTGATGCACACAGCAATGGAGACATGCACATTCTGTTAAGATAATTGTCTGCATTTTATTTATTGTTCAATAATCTTTCTGTCTATTAGCAAAAAAAATATGCAATAATTTACCAAAATAATTACTTTGGTATTAAATAAAAATGTCAAATTATACAAAAAAAGGCATTAGAAAAGGAAATCGGTCAGAGGGGAAAAAAAGAAGTATTTTGGCAAGTAAATGAATTTTATGTTGAAGATATTTATTAATTTTTATTTTTTAGTTTTGAGATTCCATTTGACTGTAATTCAACAAAATTGCTTCCACTACCAATATTTTCTTGGTGGGTCAACTGTGTGCCTTTCTCTTACAAGCCTTCTGAATGGTGTATGCAATCTACAGTTTCTGTCTTTATACAATTTCCCTTGGAAGAATATAATCTGATAAGCTAATTTAGCATAGAATAGTATAACCTGGTGACAGATATTGCTAAACTATAAACTTAACTAAATCAAAATAAACCACTGAGTAAAGTCTTTACCCTGGAGTAAACCAATTTAAAAATAAGGGTTGCTTAATCTTCATGCAAGAACTTGCACTCAGGTTTCTTAAATTTTTATGCTTTGGTTGAATAAATTATAGGAATTAAATCCTATATATCTCTATATATTTTTTCAATCAATAAAATCCCATCAGAAGGTTTGTTTGATAAACAATCATTACAAGGGCAAATACTGACAAAATACTTGCAGGATTAGTTGTAGACCTACCATGTGTTATTTCAAGACCAGTTAGAAAATAATAATAACTCCCTTCACCACTCCTGCAAATTCATGAAAAAGGTTTTCATGAACTACTGTGAAATTATTTTCTAATCAATGGAGGCCTTGAATTCAAAAAGTTCACACCTCTATGCAAAGTCAGATTTTGGATCCCCCTTAGGGATATAAAAATAGAAGTATATTGTTTCTCTGTCTGTCTATATCTCTGAGATGTGGTATTATGATTACTTTCATTATTTGCATTATTTGGACTGTTATCCTCATGTTCATTGCCATATTCACACCATTTCAGCAAAAGGGAAATAACTGAGACACCTGAAAGAGGCCTGGCACATGGAACTAGAACAATCTACCCCAGTGGATGAAATAAAGTGTTTGTGATAAAATCACCTGAAGAAGGCCAGAGAATGCAATGTCTGAAACATTGTGAATATGGCAATGAAGATGAAGATAACAGTCTGAATAATGTAAAGAATGCTTCTCTGTGGTTCAAAACTATTTCAGAGGTCAGTTTGATCTACACATGCATGTACACATACCCATGGATACAATGAAGAGATGACAACCAGCAGCCGCCAACTAAAGCTTGGTCTACAAATTCACAAACACATTAGGCTGTCATAAAACAAGTCTGTTCACACATCTCACTACAAACACTCAATTACTTGGTAAAGCAAACTTCACTGCAAGGAAAATTGAATATTTTATTGTTATTGTATATCTGAAAAGAATATATAAATGTAATTTCAAATAACATTCTGCTTCTACATTAGAAAACAGCCTTTTTTATGTTTCATTCAAAAGATGAGTTGTTTTCCAATGTTTGGAATCTCAACACTCAGATAACAACAGAACCCTAGTTAAATGGATCCCAACAAAATCAAAAGAAAAGACATTTCAATATAAACAAACTTGTTGAATTAGTGGTATTCTTAAATTACAGTATAAAATAATGTATTTAGTAAATCTTTGTTTAATTTTAATTTTTCCTTTGATTTTTTTTGATTTTTCTTATTCTTTTAATTACTTAACCTACACCAATGTCAGTAGCAGAGTTGTTAAGGTTTTCCATCTATATTATTCTTCACCAAATACATGTCTCAAAATCACTCAAGGTAGAAGGTTACTGAATGAAATTGTTCTAAGGATGTAAAGGGAGGAGGAAGATGTGCATATTATGTGGATATGTAGGGTAGATAGCAGTTGACCCTAGACTTGGTTTGGTTTGTTTTGTTTTATGGCATATCAACCTCAATGGGTTATTGGATGCCGACAAAATTTTCTTCAAAAATCTATTTCTGGGAATATTTTTTCCTTGAAGAAATCTATAGCTGGTCATATTTTTTCCAAAAAAATGTATAGCTATTTGTATTGCTGGTATTTTTTTTTTTAAATATTGCTGATAATTTTTCCTTCAAAAATTATTGCTGGTAATAATTTTTTTTTTTTATTACAAAGTATTTCTGGTATTAAAACCTATTTTTACACAAGTTTGAGCGTTAACTATTTGCCCATAGCTGGGGCCCTAACAAGTGCTACCACCCCGGGTCAGGGTAGACCTGGGAACACCAGCAATCAAGAGGTGGTTCCACACTCCTCAAAACCTCCTGATAAGAGACCTTGCTGTTGGACGTAGTTTATTGTCTTACCCAGGACATGGATTAGTTTAACGTCATATCCATGACCCCCCAAGACTTGGTGTGATTAACATTGTAATGGTTCAGTACCAAACTCAACGAATCAAGCCAGACTGAAAAATTAGCCAATGAAACAGATTTTAAAAAAAAAAAAAAATACTATGCAAACACCTATAGAAAAGGTTTGACTGACAGAGAACAAAAACAAACTAATGGTATGTTTTGACCAATCAAGACTGTATGATGTCCTTGTGCCAAAATTACTATAATTCAACAAGAACACATTATAAAATTCTTGAAATTTTTTTCTTAAGTGTTATAATTTCATGAATATTAAGATATTTATCTTTGAATGTTTATTATGTGGCATAAAATTGGTTTTCCTAATACTACTCAGGAAAATATTTGATGTCTTTAAAAAAAAAAATCAAAGATATTGCTATTCAAAGAAGAGGATCATAAAATAGAAAAGAAAAAGCATATTATGCTTTGTCTTTCAAAATCTGAAACCTTTCTTTAGGCTTTACTTCAAAGTTTACAGAAACTTTCCAAAATTTAGCAGAGAAAAAAAAAAAAAAACTGTCAAAAAAACTTTCAAGACCAATTTTTTTCATCAATAAAATATTTGAGAATTTACCTTGTAAAAATGTTATTAAAAGAAAAGAAATATAAACTCAAAGTGGGAAAGAGGCAGTTTTCTCTCTTTTTTTCCATTTTCATCCATGTCAACTTAATGTTCTTTTTGTCTGATTGCAAACATTCCTCTTCTGCATGTGTTTAAATAAAAAAGATAAAATACAAAATGCTGTTGATTGATTATCAACTGTTTAAGCCTGAAGCTAAAGTTTATATAGATTTTTGGCAATCAGGTAAGTAATACATACCTTCGGTCATGTATGCTGAGAGATAGATATGACAGATAGAAAGCGAAAATACAAACATAAGAAAACAAAATACTCTGCTCAACAATATATATATATATATATATATATATATATATATATATATAATGAATTTGTATACAGTGACTATTACTTCTGCTGATGCAAGACACTTCGTTAAGATGAATCAAGTTCTCCAATCACTGGCATGTTTACCTAAAAAAAATACATCTAAATTCACCTTCATCCCTGCTGTGTGCCAATGGCTTAGGGATAAAGTCTCTGACTGATACCAAATCAGTTGGGTTTTGATCCAAGCTTGAGGCAATTGGATGACTAGCCACACTGATGAGCTGTGAAACAGCAAAACAGTATGTCTGTGGATGACAATATATAATTTTATACCAGCAAGATTTATATACTTGAATACACTTCACACCATTTTGTATTTTCAAAATCAATTATGCAGATACATACATACATATATATATATATATATATATATATATATTAGATAAAACATAATAGCTTTAACAGTTCACTTTTAATACTCAGAAAAATCAACACACATGATAATTTTATGAAGAGCTATTATCATTCCAAGTACTGACTGGATTAGTGAAGATATTTTTATTCTGTGGTTTCTTTTTTCATTTTCTATAGTCTTCTTCTATACCTGAATAAGTCTGTAAAACAAAACTGAAACACATACTAAATTAACAAGAAAAGAAGCCCCCCACAGAAAAAAAGAAGGATTATAATAGGTTGAATAATTCCTTGAATTAACATACACACACACACACTCTCTTTTATTTATATATATATATTATATATGTATATATATATATATATATGTGTGTGTGTGTGTGTCTGTGTATGAGAGATAATATATATTTTTATAGATCAAGAACAGTATTGTGGAAATTGCATAACAAAGTGGGAAAGTTCACTAGTGATGGATTTCATCCTTCAGAACTTTATTGAACTAAATTTGTTATGTTGGTAGGACTACACATGTGCACAAGAAAGGGGTGCTAAGAATTTTAGAATTGTTTGTTTTTTATCAGCCAAATTCATTTAGAGACCTTTTTCTTTTTCTTTCTATCACTTTTCTAAGTAGTAATCCCACACTGTCATATTAGAAGATCAGCTAGGGTGTAAATTTACTGTAGGTGAACTTGCGATAAAGGCATTCTAGATATTTACACCATATTCCGTGTCTCGTATATAAGAGTTTGTCATTGTTTTGAAATTTTTCATGCAACAAAAACAGACTATCATTATTGTTTTGTCCGTGTATTGTTTGATATATTAAGATGTAATTGTCATCTTTGATAATGGCTTATGTAAGCTGAAAGCTTAGATAGGATTAAAACATGTATCAATATGGTGATTTCCTTTCGTCTTTCAATGATAATGTTATTAAGCTTATCAGACAATATGAAAGAAACTTACTTAAAATAAATAGACAAAACTTGTCTATATTATTTAATGAAACATACATATATACATATATATATATATATATATATATATATATATATATATATATGTAAGTGGTCATTGAAGTCAACAGCAGCAATAGTGTTTCATGCTTGAAGCCTGACAATTGTGCATAAGCATGAAACAGGCTTTTACCTTTGGATGTTGACTTCAGTTTCCACTTTTATATTTATATACACTCTATCCCTGATATTGAGGCACTTTAGCCCAGAAATATAGTTTATCTTATAACTATATATCAGAGGTGAATTACAAAGACAAACTTATTGTAACTGATAAATTTGTCTTTGTAATTCACCTCTGAGGATGATCTTGGAGGTGATCAAAAGTACTTAGGGAGGAAAAACTACAGCACCTTTCTTGATGAATTTCATCTTAACATGAAACTGATTAGAGAACTGGAAAGGATCATTTAAAAAAAATAGATATGGTATATCTATATTATTCAATGAAACATGTTTAAATAAATATTATATATGGTAATTTTTTAGATTGACCCAAAAAGTATTTGTTTTGTACCTTAAATAAGAGAAAATTATTATACTGGGTTTAAAAAGATGTGCGACATGAATTTTATTGGAAATTTTATTATGTCAAAAAGAAAAAGCATTTTATGATTAAATTTTGCTCTCATCAAAATATCCTCATTTAGACGATTACTCAGCACAAACTTTTGGCATTTGTTGCAAAAAGTTTCTCAAAGTATAAGCTAATTCTGGGGGTGGCTTCAAACTTTTGAGCTGTAGTATGAGTGTATGGTATGGATGTTTTTATATATTATACTTTATTTTCCATAAAGTAATATATATATATATATATATATATATATATATATATATATATTACTTAATGGAAAATAAAGTATAATATATAAAAACATCTATATCATAACACACATATATATATATATATATATATATATATAATAGACACATAAGTTTCACTTGAGGTTTTGAGTGAAATTCAGTCTTAATAGGTGTTCTATACAAGGAATCTCATTCATTTTTACCTGCTGTCTAACAATCTTTTTGTTTAAAAACACTGTTTGGATCATAAGATTCTTTAAGAACTCATGAGTGCAGTAATACGAAAAATACTAAAAAAATATTTGTACAAAAGTCAGTTCAAAAGTATTAATAGAATAAAGCTTACAAATCAATGTCTTTCTCAAAATGTCAAATTTCATTCACTTGATTCATTTTAAACAGTAGTAACTCAGAATAAGAAGAATTGTTGCAAACCATGCCAACTCGTTTCACATGGACAACACTTTGATTTTAATGGAATATATACATCACAAGAAAATCTGTTAATGCCAATAATTTGGTAGAAATGCAGAGGACAGTGAATTTATTAAATAGTCTCACAATAATTTTATATGTATTAAACACTTAAAATGGGACTAAAGCAAAATGTGATAGCATTTATAAGTCATTATTGCAATAAAGACACAATTTCAAACTCTGAAATGCACTGATGCTCATATATGTGGCAGTTTATGCCAAAATTTGCTTTGCAAATTTGTGAGCTCTTGTTCCAACCAGTCACTTGTGGAGCTGTCAAAGCTAACTAAGAAATTAAAGTGCTAGGAATGTATGATAATCTATTTCTAATTTGTTTCCTCATCAGCTTATTATTCTCCATTGTGAAATTAAATGTGGAAGAGAAAGAGATAAATTATTTCTAATCTCACTAACAAATGGTGTGAACTTTACTAATGGGTGCCATGCTGTTTATTCAAAGATATGCACGCAGATACAGACATCCATAAACAGTGTACAGCATAAGAAATAAGTAAGCATGCAAAATTATCTGCATAAATTTGAACATGAATGCAACCATATATTTTAACAGCTGACTTAATTATTGTGCATTTTGTATTTTGACAAGTCTATGTCCATTGGGCAATTTTTTTAAATATGGAAGTATTAAAATGAAGTGTTTTCACTGTTATAGTTTCATAAGTAGTTTCTCATTTCTGTCACTTTTCATCTCTGACTACTCTCTTGACAGCTTGAAAATGAGAATAAAAAGCCAACAAAGAGTCTAACGAGAACTAAATTTACATCTCACACATTTAGTAGCTTAAGGTTCCATTGGCCTATTGTTGTGGAATAACTGAACACCTCCACAAGATGGACTGGTGTAAGACTATGTAAAAAACACTCTCTCTTACTGAGGGAGAGGAGGAAGCTTTCTCTTCCTCTTTCTCTCTTGTCAAACTCTCTGCTCCAGGTGGAAAACCCAGACGATATTATGCCAAAGGGCAGAGTTTCATTTGGGGAGGTAGACAAACACGACCCTGTGCATACAGAGTCTATGGACAGTTTTTGCCTGATCTTATTAGCTTTGAATGCTCCATGTTAAAGACTGACCTTGTGTGGAGGTTGGTAAATAAAGTGGATTTAACAATTAACTATTTATTACATTAGTCCATGTTCTCAACTGTGTACCATATTATTCTCCAGAATAAACTACTTCTTACTTTCTATGTGTGTGTGTGTGTGTGTGTGTGTGTGTGTGTGAACCTTTCCTATTTATGACACAACATCTATCTTCTTCTACATGCTATCCCCATTCAGGTCATTGATGATCATGACACTCCACAAATTCCTGTCATTTGTAGCTCAATAAATTTTGACATTTTGTTATCTCTCCTAAGCACTTTCCTGTCATTCATCTATACAATCTCATTAGGTAAGTTATGAACTGTTTTTCTCTGTCCCTATTGTCTTCAATATGTCCAGTGAGTATCAAATTTTCCAAACCTATCCTCATTATGTGCCCAACAAATTTAACTTGTTCTGATGTTAAGTATAAGTATCCTTTTTATTTCCATTGAATTCTCAGCATCCTTCTGTAGAGTGACATTTCTGTTGCTTCAAGTCTTTTCTTCATCTGTGAGATTTTCCAGTATTCCCTGCCATATTGAAATACTGATATTATGTAACAGTTCAGTACTCTTTTCTTTATTTCTCATGAAATTTTCCTATTTCTTAATACTTTGCTTAGCTTTTGGAAGACATCTTTCACTATCCCAATGCACCTTCAGATTTCAGTGTTGCATTTATCATCCTCTGTGAAAACACTTCCCAGATACTTAAATTGTTCTATGTGTTTGATCTTGGTATCTCTAATTATGTATTTTATCTTCTTTCAATTGATATTTAGTCCTTTCTTCTCACTTTCCTTCACTACCTTCTGTAGTTTCATCACACTGTAATCATCTGTATATATTGGTAAGATTATGGCTGCCAATAATGAATGCTGGTAGAACACCTAATTCACTTGGAATCGCATTGTTGTAAAGGTTGAATAAGTCCAGTGGGAAAACACATTCTTGTCTGAAAACCCTTGTGTATTTTCTTAATTTATTTTCTGTCTGTAGGTGTTTTGCTCCTAATGTAGTTTCTGGATTATTCTAATATCTTTAACAAATACACCATGGTTGCCTAGCAGTTCCAACAGTTCTTTGTGACGTACTTTATCAAACACTTTTGCATAATTTATAAAACATAGGTATACATCCTTTTTGCAATGGACTATAGTATTGTGATGAATAGCTTGGCTATTTTATACACATAGATAAGTGCAAGCATGTATATTAATATATAGATTTATTTTTTATAATTTGAATCATTAAAAATTAATAGCCTTTAACAAATGAAAGCAAAATAGACTCATTAAATAAATGTATCTGAATGATTTACAAGATTTTAATGTATTGTTCTTCTAAGTCATTCAAAAATGGTTGTCTAGTTGTAATCCCCTCCTGCAGAACCTGGAAAGCAGCCAATCAGGAAAGCGCCATCGATTCCTTTCAATTCCAAGGAATCAGACATCAAGTAGTGTACACTGCAATTTTGGATTTAATCTTGATCCAGCTTAGTTTGATCCTCCATAGATGATCCAAGATTAACTGAATCTTGCAAACATATACAGCACCAGTTTGCAGACAGTGCAATCCACTGACTACAGATACTAAGGTATCATATAAATACCATTTCTTCTGTCTGTGGAGGGTTGTGACACAATGCTTTTGATTTAATATTATAAAGCTAAGGAAAAATTTTTTAAAAATCCCCTGCCAAAATAATCTCATAATCTGTGACTAAGGCTTCTCAATAGTACATATCAAGGGAAAGATTACTCGGAATTTATTCTTACCATGAGAAGTCTGTTTTTTTTAAAGCTTCTTGGCAGTGAATTCCTCAAGATTAAATTTGACCATTTTTCTATTATTAGTAATTTTAGTTATCCACAGCTATAAAGTAAATTTACAATCTTTCATTTTTGATTGTGGTTTTTGCTTTTGTAATCAGTGTTGCACTTTTAATCCTCTGTTGAAAAACTTGCCAGATACTTAAACTTTTGCAATTGTTTAATTTTCTATCTCCAATTTTTAATTTGCATCTGTGATGAACTATTACATAGAAGCAAGTGAGTCAGAGTGGCTTGCAAAGGAAAATAAGTTTCTTACCTCAATACATATGTAGCATTTTATTCCTTGAAAATGGCATTAATTTCCCCTCCCTACTTTAGATTATTCCAAAAGTGTATATTCTGTAATGGTAGCTTTTGTACAGCTCAGGATGGTTCAACTAATAGACTGGAGGATGCCATTTGACTGGTTAACTGAGGACAAAGTGAAGAATGCTAATTGGTCAGTCAGCCATGGTATTGGTATGATAAAAGAAGGCTGAAGAAGTGAGAAGGAGAGTGATTTTTATGTCAGTGATATATGCGGGAAATCAAAAATGGTGAATTGAAAAAGAAGTATTTGGTATTGTACGAGCGATGTCAGAGGAATAAAAGCTCATTTAAACTCTTTTGTCATTTGGAAGGTAGGCTCTGTGATGAAGAACATAAGAGGTTATAATGTTAGCATCTATCAGCAGAAGCAGATATTACTTTGGTATGGAGTAATACATTTAAACTTGAGATAAAACAAAGAGAAAAGTGGAAATATAATTACAAGCAACAATTCATCTGTTCAGTAAAGCTTTTTATAGCCAATGCTTTTTAATCATTTCACCCCAGAAAAAGTCAATAAAACCACTAAGATGCAAGGGGTTAATGAGTGTTAGAGAATGAGAAAAATATACTAATAAGGAGAGAGAGAACAAGAATTAAGAAGACATTGCATTTAAATTTTTGAAGATCAAAGTTGACTGGAAAGCAAGAAACCAGAAAAGAGTTCCACAAGTAAGAAGTATGATAGAAAAAACTGTTAGCATAGAACTTATGGTTTCATCTAGCCATTTCAAATGTAAAATGAGACTTTGCTGTCAATCTACTATTGTGCTTAAATTCATAAAGTTCAGTTACCATAGAGGAAAGTTCATCAGGACAATTACCATGAAAGTATTTATAGAAAAGGCATAGGGACACTATGTTATGGCAAGTGGGAAAGTAACTGAAGCAGAGATGCCAGGCCAGGACCAATAATATTGTAGATTCTTTGTTTTTTGTTTTTTTTTTATCAAAAATCTCTAAATATATAGCAGGAGCACCAGACTATATGTATTAGGTTGGTGCAAAAATAATGATGTAATAATGTTGTTTTTTGACATTAAATAATACGTCAAAAAACAACATTATTACATCATTATTTTTGCACCAACCTAATAGCAGCTATATTTGTACCAGGGATGAATGGTAGACTTTTAAATGTGTAAGATAGATTCTGGTGAGTTAAACTGTCTAGCACAACACAGTGAACCAACTTTCATAGCTTTCCTTAAAGTTTACACCTAGAAAATTAAGGAATGACATGTGAGTTTGAATTTTGTCAAAATCTACTTTATTTTTTGAACATATTTGAAAAATTATAAGATGGCTAAAAATGATAAAAAAATGAAGTAAACCTGGAAATTGTAAAAAAAAATATATATAATCATGAAAATGTTTCATCTAAGAATCAGTTTTAGATCACAGGAATTGAAAATGCAATTAGTTCAAAATAACATCACATGCAATGGTTAAATAGAAAAGTTTGTATCAAATATTTATATGGGTATTACATATTTTTTATGCATATTAAATATTTTATACACAGTTTAATATACTATCTCCTCTGTAGGAAGATATTTTATTTAATGTGGTTAGTTTTTGGATAAAACTGTCCAAATGTTTTTTTTTTCAAGTGCTTTATGCTATACATTTAGCCATTTTTATGGTTGAAATATATTAACTGTTAACTAGAAATATATTGTTGAATGATGTATAGATGTACAAAATGTTTCATTTTCAAAACACAGTCAAGATATTGGACAGATTTTATATTATTTATCTAATGAAAATAAAAATAATTATAAGATTACATGAAAAATATAAAAAAATGAAAGTACCTTCTCTGTCATATTTAATGAAACTTGCATGAAAGAAGGATTGATGCCTAAGTACACAATTTCATGCATATATATATATATATATATATATATATATATATATATATATATATATATATATATATGTGTGTGTGTGTGTGTGTGTGCGTGTGCAGTACTTATGGAAAGTGCTCAATATCAGTGATAGACCTAGGAAATGATATAAAATTGTTTTGCAGCTTCATTCATTTGATCCAACCAACTTTTACACCAAGAATTTTTTCTGTTTTTTTTTTTTTGTACAAGTTTATAAGAACTTCAATGATCATTACTCTTTGGATCAAATGTGTTTATCCATGAACTATTTTAGGAGTGGGTTAGAATATCCCACAGTATTATTATGCAGCTAATCATTGGAATTATTATTTATAGAAATTAACTGGCGTTATATTTTGGGAAGTATGTATTCCATTAACATCTAAGCATTTTCCACTGAAAATCAGGTGATAAGGATTGCAAAATGTCTTTTCGGGAGATATTGAACCTGATTTTTGACTGTTTACTTTATGAGTGGGTGTCAAGAAGTTCAGTGCCTGACTCACTTCCCAAAATCTGACTGAATGACTAAAGATCAGAATTTTTCACATCCTCTTTTTGATGAACCTGAAAGTATTTCAATGACTACATCTGAGTTGATGGGGCTTAATAAACTGAAATTGGATTCAAATAAAAATAATGAGAATGTTACAAGTGATGTCAATGTTCTTTATCAAGGCTGGGAACTGTGTTTTGTATTTGGCAAATTTCCAAACCAATCATAATCAAGTCGTCATTAGATGATTAGAGCTTACATTACAACTCATTTCATGCTAAAAAATCAATTTGAATGTGTGTGTTTTTAGAAATATTTTTATCATTTAAACCTTGATCTTTGAAGATCAAAGGTCAATAAAAAAAAGACGTAACTTTCTATTGATTTTTAATCTTTAAATGAATCAATCCAAGGTTCAAGCAAAGAATTCAGTTTTGCTTGTAAATCAATTTTCGCTAGTAGAGAAACATCAATATAAATGTTAGAAACATAAAAATCCCTGAAGGTCAACTTCTGGTTAATAAAAAAAATTGATAACTGAATGTTGTTAGCATTTTTCCCTTCAGTTAAGGTAATGAAAGATCAGAAGCATGGAAAAAAACAGTTCCAAGTTTGGAGAAAAAATTTTTTTTTTTTAGATCTGAAGACTTTGTACAAAGAAAAAGAAATAACACAATTTTTGGTTTTGGAAAAAGTTGACAGAGATATGTTCATCAGACATGAATATTCTCTATTTTACAAGTAGATTGACTGAAAATTTTTCTTTTGTCAAGGTGGAAATATTTTCTAAGCTTTTGAGGGATCAGGCAAAATGAAGCTATTCTTGCTGATAGAACTAACAAATAAAAACAACTTAGAAAAGCTGTGAATGTAGAATGGCCATATTTATTCCTCAGAATAGGTTTGTCTAAAAGGAACATGAAATCAGGTACAACAGAGCCAAAACAGAAAATATGACTTGAGTTTAGACAAACAAAATAGAAGGTATAAATACTAATCAGAATCCATCCTTAAAAATCTAAAGCATAAAATAATCTTGGACACTGGGATTCAAATACATTAACCCATGAAACTTGACATACAAAGTGATGCTATTTAAAAAAAAAAAAAAAAAAAAAAAAAAAAACTGTGTTAAGTTAAACTACAGCATACATGCTTGAGTTATATGGTATACACTGACCAATATGAAAGCATAAACAACAGAAAATTTTCATTTTAAGGAGATCCAAACATGCATTAGCCTAGGAAAAGCAGCATTCAAAAAGTTAAACAAGGCATTGAGAAATGGAAAAAGTTTGTTAAAAAGCAAAAAAAAAATTTTTTCAAAAATGCTTGATTGCTATCCATCCTATTATATGGTAGTGAATGTTGGACAATCTCCCCACAGGTGAGTAAAAAAAACAACTAGAGGCAGCAGAAATATGGTTTAACAGAAATATAGTGAAAATTTCATGGATGAAGCAAGTAAGGAAAAAGGAAGTTTTAAAGAAAACAGCAATGGAAACAGCATTTAGAATCAGGAAAAGATAGATGAATTTCTTTGGATGCACAATGAGGAAGGAGGGCTTAGAAAACTTAACCCCTGTGGGCATATTGAGGGCAAGAGAGATAAGGGCAGGCAGCCAGCCACTTACCTGATAAGTTTGTATGAATAGATGGTGTAATGGCATGGGGACCTTAGCAAAGAGGGAAAAATTGCTGAGAATTACATGAGCTATAAAGTTGTGGTTAGCCATGATCGCTTATGTTCTGAGGAGTGTGACACATAGAATTTAGACATTACTTGAAGTAGACATTTTTCTGAGGTGTTATAAAATTCTTAGTTAAATAACAAAAAAAAAAAATCAAGCAAAGCAAATTCAAATATTTGATTAAAATAAAATAAACAACTACCAATTCTTTCTGCATATTAACTGAAGTTTATGAAGGGAAATTCTTGTCACATGCAGGTGTGTTTGCATGATGCAAGAGAATTTAAGAAACTCAACAGGATCTTGAAAATAATGAATGTTATCGATTATTGCACAAAGTTTGTTCAACAATCTCTGCTGGAAGAAACTATTTCTGCAAACATTCTGATGAAGATTCCTTTATTATTTAAAATAATTTATTTAATTTTTGAACATTCTCACTGCTTTTTGATTTGCATGGGCATTCACGGCACACATCAATGAAATCTCTGAGACAATCATGCATATGACAGGCATTCTTCCCAATAAAATTCAGTTTGCATACAAAAGAATTTGGTAGCCATTTTGTTCAATTTCATAAGTTTCAAACTGATACATTGCTTTATTTCTGAACTGATCATTTATACAAGATATAAAAAAAAAATCTTGTCTGCTTCAAGTGATACATAACAATATAACTGATCTGAAAATTTTCAGGAATTGTTTGTTTGCAGATTAGTCAATGTATAAGATGTGGTTTACTTATGCCTACTGCAATTTGAAACAAAGAGTCACACTTGCATATAAACCTATGTGCTGCTGCTGCTACTACTTCTTCTATATGCAGCACCCCATCAGGATTTAGATAATCATGGTTCTATACAACTTCCTGTCTCATGTGGCTCTTAGCAGTTCTTCCCCCTTTGATAAAGATCTCATCCCTTTTTCACCATCCTTTCCCATAAGCTCATCAGATAAGTGCTCCAAACTGCCTTCTATTGCTTTTGTCCTCAGTATGCACATCTTTCTAATTCCTTGTCAAAGGAATTTCAGTTGTCTTTTTCTGATTCTGAGTATAAGTATTCTTTCTGTTGCCATTTTTCCCCATGTTCACTGCCATATGATAGGATGGATATCACATAGTAATTTTCTTTGCTTCTAATAAAACTTTTCCATTTATCAGCACCTTGCCTAGCTTTTGGAATGCATCTTTCAGTTGTCCAATAGCTGTTTGGATCTCCCTGTTGCATTTTCCATCCTCTTCCAAGATTATTTAAACTTGCTTGATGTTTATATCACCAATTTGTAACTCACATCTTGGGCTTTTTCTCTTGTTCATGATCATACTTGCCATCTTCTTATAGTTGACAGTTAGCTATTTTTTCTTGCTTTCTTCAACTACTATGTCTATGAAATCTTGTAGTTTTCTTTCCAAGTCAGCCATCAACACAGTGTCATCTGTATGTTATATTCTTAATATTACACCCACTAATAAAAAAAATACTGATAGGGTCTCCAGTTCCCTTAGGATAACATAGTTGTAAAGGTTAAATAAATTTGGTGAGAAGACACATCCTTGTCTTACACCACTTTCTGTTTTTGTGCAGCTACTCAATTCATTTTCTATCCATATGCAGGTAGTTTATCCCCAGTATAAGTTCTGGATTTTTCTTACATCTTTTCCAAATAAATCAAGTTTTCCTAATAGTTCAAATAGATATTTGTGCCATACCTTGTCAAATGCTTTTGCATAATCTGAGTGGAAGTGAAAGAAAGGCTGAGTCAGTATAGCTTGAGTGAAGCTTTATTCTACTAGAAATCTATTCCGGTAGCGAACCATAACAGGAAAATGGCCGACTACCTCATGTAGAGAGGAAGACAAAACAAAGGGAAATCATTCAGTCCTGGAAAGTCAGAGAAAAATTAAAGAGTTCTTCTATTTTCACCACAGTCATGGAAGAAAAAAAAAAGTAATAATGACAATTGTTATTTATTAGATTTTTCATAGAAATGTTTCAAAGAAATTTTGTCAGTTTGCCTGTCAGTCAATTCCCTTAAATTTCCAAGATGAGAAATTTTTATAGTCATATACTGATTTATTAAAATTAACTAATGAGTTACCTCCCCTAAAATAGTGGAATTTGAATAGTAAACACCCATGGACTGAATAAAAGATCTAGTCTAAAATTCCAAGTCCATTAATGAATACTGTTTCATCTTGTATTAAAATATAATGTCTGGATGATAGTTTGTTTTTGGCAGCAATAATGACACAAAGACAACACCACATGTATTCTATATAAAATAATATATTCCACTATTAAAAAAACTAACAAAAGCTGTTCTAAAATGCTTTGCAAGGCAGAAGTCAACGACACCTATGTTTACTAACAGCCAAGCTGACAAATACAACAAGCAACTGAAGGAGACTAAAGTATACAACAACCAAAATTGTATTACAAATGCGGACAGCAGTTCAAATAAACTGTTTAATAATCACCTTAATAAATATTAAATTTGATTCATGAATGATTACGAGATAAGTAGCTTTTTTTATTTTTATTTTTTGATTGATGAACTTTTTGTAGAAATATGTCACAAAAATTAACAAAAATGATGAAACTTCATTAAAGGCTAAAATTAAAAATACTTAGAGGTTGTCTAAATAATTGAAAAGAAATGACCAATAGATCATTTTTTTCTCAAGGAAAACTTAAAAAACAAATAACTTAAGCCAGTTAAAGAATCATTTAGCACAAGAGACTTGCTACTTGACTTTCAGCAACACACACCTGAGAATTATGTTCTGCTAATGTACAATAATGGCATTTGTCAGAATAATGTCTCTAGTAATTTATCTTAAAGTTGGACAGGGAATTATTTAATTAGTAAACATTAGTAATTAGGAAAAAAAAATCAATCAGAGCTAGATGTGTTTGGAACTTGTAGATCATCAGCTATATCTGTTGTACCATGGCTACTGCTCGTTTTTCTGGGGTCAATTTAAAACTTTTTGCTGAAAAGTAATTATCAAAACTGTCACTGATATATCTGTAAACAAAATTATTAAAATCTTAAATTCTCTAAAAAAATTATTTTTAATCATTCCACTCCAAGCAAGGCAACAAAACCACTAAGAAAGGATATGATAAAAATCATTATTAAGAAGAGAGGAAAATAAAAGAATAGGATTCAAAGAGACAGTTGTCACTGCATTTAAATTTTTGAAGATCAAGTTCACTGGAAAGCAAAAATGCAGAAAAAATTTCAACAAACATGAAATGTGAGAGAAGTTACTGTTAGCATAGAACTTATAGTTACATCTAATAATTTCAACTATAAAATGCGGAGACCTATTTGCCAATATAGTACTTTGCTTAAATTTATAAAGTTGAAGTAACAAAGAGAAAAGCTCATCAGAACAATTCATAAGGCCTCAACCAGTCATCAATGACCATGGATTTGATCCCATTCATCTGCTCCTCTGGAACATTGCTGCATGTGGCAGAATAGGTCAATGCAGGAATGGCAGTCTCTATTACACAAGTCACATCAGTGAATTGTATGTGTTTTATCTATGCAGCAGTATTCTTTTCTGCAGGTCCACTTGTCTTCGGCTGTGTTGTTCAGTTTCTCCTATCCTGACATTATATGTTTAGTCAGGATGGTTCTCTACCCAAAATGATCCATAGTAAGATCCTCCCAGCAGTCACTGTTGATCTCAAGGGCCTTCATGTTCCTCTTAGAGACATTCCTGTAGTGCAACTGAGGGCAACCGGTGTCTCCTTTGCCATTTGCAAGTTCCCCATAGATGGTGTCTTTGAGAATTTGGCCATCCTCCATATGACAAACATGAACCAGCCATCAGAGCCTGCACTGTCTGAGCAGAGTGAACATGGTTGTTAGACTGGCATGAGACAGAATTTCAGTGTTGGGCACTTTGTCCTTCCATGATATGACCAGGATGCAGCGGATGCACCTCAAATGAAAAGTGTTCAGTCTCTTCTCCTGTTTGACATATGTCGTCCATGTCTCATTTCTGTAGAGAAGTGTGCTTGTGATGTAGGCAGCTTTTTCTTGACAGACAGCTTGCAATTCTCCCACACTTGCATGGTGAGACAACTGGGTGTGGTTGGTGTTTTCCCAATCTTTTTGTCTATTTCTATGTCTATGGTGAGGTCACTGCTGACTGTAGACCTGAAGTATATGAACTGGTTAAGGAAAGATAACCCTAGACTTGAAGACATCAAGATTGTAGTGATCAAAAAAACATCCCACCAGGAGTCTATTCCATAAAGTAGCAGTTATTGGGAAGAAGCTGTCCAAGTGGAACTTACTTCTTACCAATGGAAATATGAAGGGAATGAAGATGATTCATCCTTGTGTATGTGGCATGGTGGGTCCCAGCTGCAAAGGTCAGGGCTAGTGGGACTAAGGAATATAGTTTGTGGAAATAACAAGAGGCTTGCAATATTTTATCTGTGAGAAAGAGGTTATAGGGTGGAAAATAATTAATCATCCACATTGCAAAATTATTGAATGACTGAAATACAATGTTGAAAATTTTGAAAAGGGTAAACAAAGATCAAATAACTTGGGTTCAATCTCATAGGAATGATCCCTGAAAAGCTCCCCATCCCAAATTTATAGACAAATCATTCAGATACATCCTGGGATTTCTTCTTAACTCATAAAATGAACCACTTTCTTGGTCTCACTTGACATATTTTCTTGTCTTAAGATCAGAAAACTCTGTAATAAGCAAAAAACATATTTGTAAAAACTGGTCTTGACAATCTACATTTAAATGATTTCTGTTTATGTTACAATAAGACATTAAAAAATTACACATCATAGTGAGATTTTTATTAATAACAAAATGCTTGAAAAATAACAGAATTTCCAGTCCAATTTTCAACTTTAAATATTAGAGTTTGGGAGTCAACATTTGTACTGACACCAATAATAAGAATTTTAAATTTTGCATGTTTGTTAAAAAAACTGAAAAGAGAAATTGCAACAATATTGAAAGAGGAAAAAAATGAATCAATTACTAATTGTTGCATGAAATAATAGCTTTATTTTGTAAAAAGAAAAAACATTTCATATTATATCAAAAATCATATTATCCTCCAATGATCAACAATTAGTTTAAATTTTAAATGAATTTAGAGTTTTGCTAATTACTGACTAGCTCCTCTTCATTTGTTTATAGAATTTTAAATTATTTGCAAATAAATACAAAATGAATTAACATCAAGCTTAATAGCTGCATTTGGCAGTTTGTCAACTGTATACAATCACTTTCTCAGAACAATGTTTAAAAATGGTTTTGAGCAAATGATGCATGTACCTCTTAGCAAGGACCTACTTCAATCCTTGTGAGCTGGCACTACAGAATCACTAACAAAGAACTTTACTAAATAATAGAAACCACATTACTTGAAGACTTTCCACTGTAGCAACAACTAAAATATAAAGCACATATAATTTGAAGAGAAAATAATGACATAATCAAGATGTTCCACACTAATTAATAAAAGACTATTAATACTGGAAAGAGTGATAACCATTACTGGATTTGAAAAATCTATTCTCCTAAGAAGAAATTTATAAATTTCACCCAAAACAAAGACTGGCTGAATATTTCCTTATAAGGAAATGGCTATATTATCATTGAAACTGAGCATTTTTAGAAACATTTATTTGACCCATTAGTAATGATATAACTTATACAGGGTGTTTGCTGAGAGTGGAAGAAGATTCAGTTATATTGTAAATCAGTATAAACAAGTACATTAGCATCTAGACTGTCTACAAATAAAAGTAGTATACTTTTGCAAAGTATATACCAAGTAATTTCCTGTTCTCCAAGTGCTAAAATTGATTCTTGCGTTTGACACAGATGCCAACTAATTAAATTACTGTATTTTATATGATGTATATTTTTATAATTTATATCTAGAGTTCAACTTGTTGAAAGTCTCAACTTGAATATCTTTGACATGTACAGCCAAAAGTTATTAGTTCAATTTATATAGCCATTTTTCCCTATCGATCAAATCAACCTTGACATTTAGTAACAAATTAACATTTAAAGAAATTACTTCATAATCAATCTTGCTCAAATCACTATGAATTCAAACTCAGGGACAATTTCTAACCACAATTACTAGTAGTCTATAGAATGCAAGGAGCATTTGGTTTTGACAATGTCCAATGTTAGAATAGTTTTGTTTATTTCTGCTTTAGGTTTAAACATGAAAAAGCAAATGACAATGAATTTTTTGTTGGTCATTAAGACATAAATTTTGGTTCACTTCTTACTGATTCTGGCCTACAGAACATAAAAATCAGGTGATTTTTATTGCTTAAGAACTTGACAATTGGAGCACACTTAAGACCACAATATAGGCTTGTAAACCGACATTGTAAATTTGACTGATTTGATATAGAATAATGAAAGCCATTTTGAGTAGTTCTGTCTTTACATGTGTAAGAATCAGGAACTTCACATTGTAAGATTGATGTGGAAAATTCATTTCACTTCAAGCAAGGCACTAAAAGGCAAGGGGTTACTGAGTGTGAAAGAATATGAGAAAAAGAAAACATTATTAAAGCGAGATAACAAAAGAACAGGATTAAGAGGACAGAAGATAACAATTGAGGCTGCATTTAAATTTTTGAAGATCAAATTTGACTGGAAAGCAAGAAGTATGAAAAACGAAACTGTTAGTATAGAGCTTAACAGTTACATCTACCCATTTCAATTGCAAAATGATGAGACCTTGTTGCCAATCTAGTACTGCACTTAAATATGTAAAGTTTAGGTACTAAAGAGGAATAGTCATTACAACAATTACCATGAAACTATTTATAGAAAAAGAGACAGGGAAGTTATATTATGGCAGTAGGAAAGTGAGTGAAGCCAAGATGCAAGGTCAGGACCAATAAATTTGAAGATTCTTCTTTGGATTTTATCAAGAATCTGTAAACATAGCAGAGGACATAGACCAGCAATATTCAATGAATGGACAAATGATGGACTTATAAATGTCTAAGATAGATTCTGGTGAGAAAAATTGTCTAGACACAGTGAGCCAACTTTCCTAGCAACAAATGTAGCAATTGCTTCAATATCATCTTTCCACTTTATGCCCACGAAGGCACAATGAGTCACTCTCCAGGAGATTACCATCAGCCCTGATAATATTTAAGATACCTTATTATGAGGTAATTAAAAGTAGGCTAGTCAAGAAGATCTCACTTGTGGCTTTATGCTAGAAGAATCTAAATTTAGTAAATACCTATAAAGAGAATAAAATAATAATTTTTTAAATACTTCTGATGCTACTCTTGTTCCAACTTTAACAGCAGCATAGATTCCCATTACAACTGGATTTGGGGCATAGTAAAAAGAAAGAGGCATGGTGGATTGAGGAATCGGAGAGCTGAGTTTGAATTCCAGTGAAGTTCATTACATTCACTTATGTGCTAATATCTTTGAGAAAGGTATGAATCCTCTTCTTCCCCCAACTATGGGTAAATAGCAGGACAGACTGTGTTCTATAGCCTTTGTGGGCAACTGGTCTATGAGAAAGTAACTCTGAATTCAAAACCGGTTTGGAGAAGGTTGGGCTCTCTCAGGCTATCTTGCCCATGAAACATCTCTTCTACTGCAGCTGAAGTACATGTGATGCCCCTATGGCCCTGATGGGTCATATGATGCATGATCAAAAAAGAGAAAACGGTGAGAGAGGAAGAAACAGAATTGTTGCAGTTTGTTACTGACTATTAAAAATAAATAAATAAGTGATACTTAGAAACAATCGCATAGTGTGGGCAGGGCCAGAGCGGTGATTGCCCCAGGTACTAAATTTTTAGTGTCACAAAAAAATTAATTAGGCTGAGAAAATACATACAAAACTATAATTTATAACAGCTCATGGCAAAGGAAGAGGCACAATGGTTAAAATTGCCCTGAGCTCTCAAAAAGTACCTTATGCCACTGCATAGAAATAACAACACAAAAAATTTTCTTCCCAGCAGGATGTATTAAATTTGGAAAGAGAATACTCATAAGAGAGAAAGAAAAAAGTACTCCAAAGATGGTAGAAATAAATTGATGGACTCTTCCATGTCAAAAGAGGGAAACCTACAATACATAAAAACATGGAAGGACCTGAGCTCAGATTTGCACTGGCCAAGATGAAAAGGAACAAAATACCAGTACTAGATGGAATTGTAATAGTGATGGCAGCAGCCTTAGACAATTTCAGGATCAACAAGATTACGGAAATAATAAATGAAATATTAGGTTGGTGCAAAAATAATTTCGTTTTCTCACATAGTAACATATGTTAGAAAACGAAATTATTTTTGCACCAACCTAATACATGACACTGGCAAAATATTGGAAGATTATAGTAGATCCATCTTCATAGCATTGCCTAAGAAGCCAGATGAATGTTAGCTCCATTAGACAATCAGCTTAATGTGCCATATAACTACACTAATTACAGTTCTTATGAATAGAACATGTAGCAGAATTAAACCAGAAATAAAGGCAACAATAGAATGTGGTGTTGTTCAAGACATTGGAGTCATAATGACCAGAATGCAATCAATGAGAACTATCTTTAAAGACTATACAAAAACATTTGATTAGGTACAACATAAATAACTACTTGAAATGCTAGGAAAACTTTATTTGGGAAAGATATTAGAATAATAACCTGTTCTTTGCAGCTGTTAGTAAGGCTTGCGTTGATTTCAATCCAATTGTGGGAATGATTGCAAAACACATGCCCCTACCCATTTTACAAGCAGAAACACACAAATGTATGTTGGGATCTTTTACTAGCCAATAAAATAGGCCTGTTCTTGGTTTCATCTGACTCAGTCCTAGGCTGTCTTCAAGTCAGAATGCTACATTTACTTGTCTGAATTTGCTCTTATGTGTCAACCCCAGTTCTTTGAACATTTTGCCTTATTACTGTTAATTTGCATTGGTAATATTGTTTGCCTGGTTCTTTTCTTTTTCTTGTTATTACCTTTTGAAAACTTTGTCCATTCTGTTGGTCAGTTCCATCATTTCTTTTACATTTAGCGATGGTCACTCACTCTACAGTTTCTCTTTCTGCTATCTATTTATACATCTTAGGTAGGTTATTAATTGCTTTTCTCTCTCTTGCCATTAGTAAATTAATTGAGAAAATTCATAAAAATAGAAAAGGGCATAAGACAAGGATGCACTGGATTTATTCAACCTATACAGCAAAGCAATCCTGAAAGAACTACAAGTTCTACCAAGATTTGTTATTAGTGGAAACCATCATAACAACAAAAGTGTAGATGCTAATATGTTGATGACAAATGCAGTAAAATAACTGCAGGATGTCATAGACAAGGGAGTAAAGGAAACCAAGAAGAAAGAACTAACTATAAATTGTGAGAAGACAAAATTATGGCAAAAAGGGAGAGCCCGAGATGTGAGCTATGAATTGAAGACATCAGAATCAAGCAAGTAAAGTAAATTAACTACCTGGGAAATGTTTTATCAGAGGACAGAAAATGTGACACAAATCTGAAAGTGCATTGGAAAAGTGAAAGATGCCTTCCAAAAGTTAAACAAAGTATTAAGAAACAGGAAAATTCTATTATAAACAAAGAAAACAGTGTTCAACTGCTACATAATAACAATCATCTTGTAGGGATAGAGGTGCTCATCTCCCTTTAGTGAAGATAAGTCACATGGGTCACATAATGAACTGCTTAGTGATGTTACTTCAGTGGGATGAATGGTCAGTTATTCAGTTTGTTTTACAGCTGTGAAACAGAAATTTTGCTCTCTTTAGTTCAGGCAGAGGCTAAATGTACCTTCCCAGAAGCTTACAAGTTAATGGCACAGTTTCCATTTTGGAACATATCTTTCTCAGATATAGAAAATACTCTGGCTTGCAGTCCTCAATTTGCAAAAACACTCTGCTTTGCTGCATATATATATATATATATATATATATATATATATATATATATATATATATATAGTTTTGCATATGTCTTAGTAGCATAAAAGTCTTTGATAACCAAGCATGCTTGTCATTTTAGTTCCTTTAAGCCATTCTTTCCATCAATGAATTACAGTGTTATTATATCACAGATATAAAATTAGGTTGGTGCAAAAATGTCGTTATTAGTAACATATGTGAGAAAATTATTTTTGCACAAACCTAATAATACCCATAACATAATAAACATAAATAGAAGAATAAATCTTTCTAACATGGTTCTCCCTCATTACAATCTTATATGGCAGAAAATGTTGGATAATTTCCTCATATTTGAAGAAAAATTTCTGCAAATTGCTATAACTGTTTTGGGGAAAGTTAGGGATTTCTTATTGTCTTTTCCAGTTGTGAATTCATTTATTAGTTGACCTAGAAAAGACCAAGGAACTCAGTCTGGTCTGTTATTTTAATCCATAGCTGGGTGAGTGGAAAAGAAAGGATTCATGCCTTTCTAGGAACTTGTAAATTGAATGCAACCATTATAAATGGGATTTGTTATAATAGAGAGAAAAAACAGGACTTAAACTATTCAACATTTGGTAGTGTAAACACAGACAGTTGAAATGTTGAAAGACCCTTAGAATTTTGGCACACTACAATCATTTCAAATGAATTCTTGTTATCTTCATTTTCAACAAACAGTTTAGCCACGGTAAGAATTTTATTTAAAATGTTTGTAGCCCATAATCAAACATGATGGCTTTTTGGTTAAATTTCACAAGGCAACTAGCTTTCCAGATACTTTATAATATAACACTAAAAAGATAGTTTGGGTGAGGAAGGGAGAAGAATCCTTATGTACCATAAGGTATGGTATTTCATGGATGATAGTACTCCATGCTACATAGGAAAAACTAACTTCAAAAAAGCATTAGGCATATACAAAAGGCTAGAAAATAGTAGTGGTTTTCAATTATGTATTCAATCTTATGCTTCCTAAAAGAGTGCTCAGAATGATTTGCACGCACACCTAATATTAAGCAATTCTCCTGTCCAAGTTAATTTACATATTGAACTGTGAAATAAGGATAATATTCATGAAATCTTCTACAAAAGTTTATTTTATGATTGCAAATACAATCTACTCAGATATGTAGTAGTAGGCTAAGCCGAATGAATAAAAGTAGAACATGGAAAATGATTAAGTTTGGTTTGGTTTGTTTTATGGAATATCAACCTCAATGGGTTATTTTAATGCCTACAAAATTTTTATTGCTGGTAATACATTTTTCTTCAACAATCTATTACTAGGAATATTTTTCCTTGAAGAAATCTATAGAGGGTCATATTTTTTTTTCAAAGAATGTATAGCTGTTTGTATTTCTGGTATTTTTTTTTTAAATATTGCTGATAATAATTTTTCCTTCAAAAATTATTGTTGGTAATAATTTTTTTTTTATTACAAAGTATTTTTGGTATTAAAACCTATTTTTACACAAGTTTGGGTGTTAACTATTTACCCATAGTTGGGACCCTAACAGATGCTACCACACCGGGTCAGAGTGGACTTGGGAACACTAGCAGTTAAGAGATGGTTCCACACTCCTCAAAACCTCCTGATCACAGACCTTGCTGCTGGATGTAGTTTATCGTCTTACCCAGGATGGGGAAAATTATTAAGAAAGCACTGTAAATTGTATTATTTGTTTAAGAAACATAGGTGCTTATTTCAGAAAAATGATTCATAAATAAAATTCATGCATCAAAAACTAAAACAGCTTTTAAAAAACTTTTTATAGTACTCTGTATTCTTGATTTTCATTTTGAGATTCTATATTGCATGTAGCTATCGCCACTTGCTCGCTGGAAAAACAGCATAGCATGATGAAGTAAGGTCAAAACTTAATAAAAACAAAGTTTTATCATCAAAATGTTTATGTAATTATTAAGAAGAAGGACTAAAGTATTTTTTATTATTTTATTAAATTTTTTGATCCTTTCCAGCAAATTTGAAACTTTGGTTAAAAATCTTGTTTTTTTTTTTTCATCAAACAGTCAACATAAAATTTATGATTAGTGTTTTTACACCTTTTTTTCAGGTGAGAAACACATTGAATTGGAAATTCTTGCTAAAATCAAATAATTGTTAGATTTTTATGAAACCTTCAGGACTTATTCCCAATTAAAAGAAATTATTTTTGAAATTTTATTTTTTTAGAAAATCTTGGTAAAAATATTTTTTTTTGTTTTTACATATGTTTCCCCCCACACCTTACTTAATTTCATGAAACTTCAAGAAATTAAATTGCAATCTCATAAATTGTTTTAATGGTTAAAAGCATGACTCCTTGGAGAAAGTAAATCATAATTTTTTTTTTGTCAGATTACTACTCATTTTCCAAAAATCTGCTCCAAATCTTAAAATGAAAAATGTAATAAAACTATGACATTATTTAATTAGAAAAACTTCTAATTGCTTTTATAAATAAGATTTATTAAGGAAACTATTGTCTTAAGAAAAATTTTTATTGATGAATAATGAATTTTTATAAGAATTGTTTCATTTTTTTGAAATTTTATTATAATAATTTATAAAAAAAACACCATTAAAATATTTAAATTGTTTAAATTCTGCATTACTTCAATCTGGTTAGGTGATATTGTTATTAAGTGAAAACTATTCAGTGCCTACATTATGCTGCAACATTCAAACATTAAAAACAAATGATTAAAAATTGTAAGGATGAAAATAGCAATTTCTTAAATATTTTAATGGTGTTTTTTTATTATGCATATAACAAAGATAACTGATAAAGTTAAAAAAAATATTTTAATATTTTTAATTGGAACAATTTCACTTTTTTTGTGGAGATGAAAAGTTAATCTTGAGCTTTGCATTAATCATCTTCGTCCAATGAGGCAAAACTGTGAAGAGAATTTTAAAAAGGTGGAGAGTTTAAAACTTCTACTCTTTATCATCAATTCCAAACCCTTAAAGAATGTACACATTAAATAGTTAATCTTAAGCCTTTCTTCAAAAAAGAGATGCCCTATGATTAGAATGGCCATGAGTCACAATACTTCACACAGATTGCATCCATGTTTTTTGAAACAATTTTTTTCAGAAACACCAAGCTCTTCCACTCCCCATGACTCATTTGTTAGGACCTTAATCTAACCTGATATTGTTCTATCTTGAGATGATGTCCCCACATCAAGGAGGGTTTAGTCATTGTCAAGCTAACCTCAAGAGGTTAAAGTCAGTTTTAGAAAATCAGGAATATATAAAGAAGAAATTTGGAGGTTGAGATAGAATTTGAAGACAGAAGGCACCATGTTGGTAGCATATATATGTTGTATCAATGTGGCTGCCATAAAATATGGATTTGTGGAAAATTTATACTTCATTATTAATTCCTCTTTTTACCCTTCACATTTCTCACTTATGAAACCCTTTTCTAGCTTCTTACAATCTATTGTTCAAAATTTAAATACAACATCAATTATTATCTTTTGTCTTTTTAATTCCTGTTCTTTGATTGTTCTCTCTCCTTAATGTTTTTCGTTTTTGCATATTCTTTCATACTCAGTAATTCCTTGTCTTAGTGGCTTTATTGCCTTGCTGACTGATTATAAAAAAATTTTCGCTTATTACTTTGAATTACAGATGACAATATGTCTGGCAAATAAAAGAGCAAACTAACTGGAAACAATTCCAGTCATTTCCTGTTTCAAGACGCTTTTCTCAAGCATTAAAAACTGAAAATGTTTAAATGTATTTGACATTCAAATACCATATTTATTCACAAAATCTTTGAACACTCATAACTTTGTTTTAAACATGATAACTTAAAAATATTCTCATATAATTTTCCACTATTGATAAAAGACAAATTGTTGGAGGATGATTGTGAAATTACTGTTATTTTATGCTATTGAAATAACAAACAAAATGTTCTTACAAAAATGTATAGAATGAATAAAAAGGCTGATTTTCATATATGATTTTTTTTTTCTTTCTCTTCAAATGAAATGTTAAGTCTTTGTTCTCAAAGAGAAAAGGATCTGATACTTTTCAAAACTGATATAGCAGCTCAATTCCACAATGAAATAAACAAATCACAAGTTGAAACTTGAAGATCCAAGGACAGAAAAAATGTTAAAATCATGAATTCAGGTCCAATGTCAAAAATCTATCGCACAAGCCAACAGTTACATCCAAGCTGATGGACAAGGTAACAAAATAAAATCAACTCTTCTAATTTGAGAACACCAACTGCTTTTATTGATGGAACAATTTTTCATCAGCCAATGGCTGGAGAGAACAAACAATATTAGCATATCTGAGAATCATTTATGGCCACAGCAGCGACTAACTGGTTTCTATTTTGGTTATTTTGTTTTCTGCATATCATACAGAACACACATACCCTTTTTCACGGTAAGTGACTTTCTCTTTCACCACAGATACCTTTTGGACAAAAACAGCTATGGTACAAAGCTTATTTATAAATTTTGAAACCATACATTCACAAGGAATGGTTCATAAGATAATTATCTCTTTTGAGGGCATTCTCAAAAGTTTCAGTTTTATCGAAGTTCTCCAGTGCTTTTCTCATGACAAGTATATTTATGTTGTTGAAAAATTTGCAATGACCATTTTCATCAATGAAAAAAAAAAAAATTAAATTTCTTTGTTTTTGTATATTCTTTAAAATTTCAACTGTTGTGATGTTAAGACAAAACACTTAACTGAACAGAATCAGTTATGATAGTAGTGTTCAATACTCAGCTGGATAAGTCCCAGCAATACTATTATCGTTCTTCCTTTGACAGTTACCTAGGACTACTTATCATGAATGGATCAGTCCATAGTAAGGAGGGTAACTGGCTCTTACCACAACAATTACATTAAAAAATTCCAACCTGTAACAGATGAAGAATATATTTTTTGCTTTGATTTTCTAAGTATTTTTAGACATACAGTTTTTACTCATCTGTCAAAAAAAAAAAAAAAAAAAAAAAAGGTGAAAATTAAACACTTGTGAAACTCAAACTATTGACATAAAATCTATAAAACTGATTTATGCTAAAGAAAATTCATTTTGCATTCTAATGTCAAATTTGCAGAAAAGCAATGGAAGCAGATTAGATTTTTTTTGTATTATTAAATTATGCTGAATTTTTTACCAGTAAATAAAACTTAGGCAAAGAAAGAATGAAAGGGAAAAGTTAGACAATAAATGGAGACATTTTTAAATGAGGAAAATTCTGAGTAAACCATTAAAAGTGATTGAAAAATCAAACTCAGATTGAGATATTATTAGGTTGGTGCAAAAATAATGACGTAATAATGTTTTTTGACGTTACGTCAAAAAACGACATTATTACGTCATTATTTTTGCACCAAATTTATATTTAAGAATGAAAATGCCCCAGCAGCACAAACTTGGTCTTTAAATGCCATAAGGCAAATATCTTCCCACCATAAACATTGCCTGGAGAGCAAATTTCTTTAAGGAAAAAAAAGAGTATAAAGCAAAAAAAAAAAAAATACCTCAAAAATATTTTCCATGAATGGAAATTAAAGAAACAGTCACAGCAGATGACATGCATTTGAAATCTTTGCTAAAATATTGAACTTGCTTTGTTTTTTTTCTATTTTAGAAAGGTGGGGGGATTAATTTCAAACCAATCAAATATTTGTTGAAAAAATTGTCTTCTGGTAGTTTTATTCAGATTCAGACATAAAATGACAAAATTTGGTTGTCATAGTTTTTCTTTCACCTTTAAAAGATGTATAGGACAAAATATTCAGCCATATGTAAAGGTGCATTCTGTCTTCTGTTCTAAACTCAACAATACCATCAATAACAATGATGACCAGTATGTGATGTGAACCTCAGTTGTTACTTAACATGGGTTAAAGCAAGACATATCTGTCCATGTCAGTTGCTATGTAGACCAGGAAGAAACCAGATGTCACAAGCCCACAGTGGTAGGGGTGAATAGAGGAATCCACATGGTCACACAAAAAATATAGGCAGCACCACTGGCCTGCCTGTTTTCCATTCAAGTAATATTATTAGTTGACTCTCACTTCTTACCCTTTTATAGTGCTTGTTGTATACATGCTATAATTTCTCTAATTCAAATAGTGAATATAAATGTATGTGTGTGCATATAATTACTTGTAGGACAAGTGATATGAAAAATTTTGTTGAGAACAATCCATTATTTTTCATTTTTTCTTTCAACTATTCTGTTTCATATGTGGTATAAAGGTCTTAGTATATCATTCTTATAATAATACCTAGAATGGGGAAATACAAACTGGAAATATTCTTTCTTTTCTAACAACCACATTATGTATATTTTCTATGATTAGAAAGCAAATCATTATATATATATATATATATATATATATATACACACACACACAGAGGGTGTCCAATGATGGAACATAGCAAGTATCTTGGATTATAAAAATGATATAGAATACCAAATATATTTATTACGTAACTGATATACAAGATTTTAGCTGTTTTCTACAGGTATCTGATATCTCTTTTGCTGATGGTGGACCCTCATAATGTCTGCATTTAGAATGCGCAAATGAGCTTCTTCAATTTCTCTTTGAAATGGTGACCATCTTTGGGATGTACTATTCAAATCTTAGATAATATTTTGAACTCTTGTATATCAGTTATGTAATAAATATATTTGGAACTCTGTCATTTTTATAATCCAAGATACTTGTATTTAAAATGTGTGACATCATTATGGAGGAAAAATGTGTGACAAAGTGGAAAAAAATTTAATGTGACATGTTTCGTCATTGTCTGATGAAGTTGTTGTAGGTTGCAACACTTTTGATGAGCTTTTTATGCTCCTGGTACATTTGACCCTCAAACAATTTTTGGTGGACTTGTGTGAATCCAAAGGAAAAATAAAATATAGAATGTGATTGGTTTGGTTTGTTTTATGGCATATCAAACTCAATGGGTTATTTCACGACAACAATTTTTATTGCTGGTAATATTTTTTTTTTCCAAAAATGTATTGCTGGTAATATTTTTTCCTTCAAAAATCTATTTCTGGTAATATTTTTTTCAAAGAAAAAAAAAAAAAAAAAAAAATATATATATATATATATATATATATATATATATATATATATAGCTGGTAATATTTTTATTTTTTATTTTTTTCAAAACTGTATTGGTGGTAATTTTTTTTTTAAATGTATTGCTGGTAATAATGTATTGCTAGTAATAATTTTTTTCCTTCAAAAATTTATTGCTGTTAATAATTTTTACAAAGTATTTCTGCTATTAAAAACTATTTTTATACTTTCATAATATTTTGACCCAAGTTTGGGGGTTAACTATTTGCCCATAGCTAGGACCCTAACAAGTGTATTCATGCCAGAAGTTCCAATATGAAGATTTCAGTGATTGGATGTTAATCTGAACATAGTTAAGAGGATTCAGAAAGAGTTGGATGAGTCTAATGGTGATTATGAAGGTGTTGGAGTGATCACTAGTGTGATGTTATGCCTCCATTCATCTTCCCACAGGGCCTCAACATGGAAGCCTAAATCAAGTGCCTTTATGAGTTAGTGCTACCCTGGGTCAAGAGGGTGGCTGCTGAAAGACCCTATGTCTGGCAACAGCACTCTGCACCATACCATACAAGCAGGAAAACCCAGTCATGGCTGTCAGACAATTTCTGTGACCACATCACCCTTTACATCTAGTTACCTAACTCCCCAGACTTGCAACCCCCTTATTTATTATGTGTGGGGCGCAGATGTAAAATCAAAGATGAACTGAAGGCAAGGATTATGGCAGCATTCACCAAATTAAACAAGGAGACCGTCAAAAAGAGTTGCAGCAGATTTCAAAGTCGTCCGGAGGCTGTGGTGGAAGCCAATGGCAATTTTATTGAATAAATTTATTATTTAGTATGTGAAAATTTTTTGGCAATTTTTTTAAAATTTTGGTAAATATATCTGTTAAAATGAAATGTCAGTGTTATTTTCATTTTTGCCTAATTTAGACAATTTATCCATTGCATCCTATTAACTGCTGATACCCATTGAAGAGTAGATGTACATGTCCACTATGACACTCTGGTGTTGGAATGCTGAAGTTAATATCAGTTAATTGACAAAATTTCACTCATATTATTCCTATATATATATATATATATATATATATATATATATATATATATATAAGGAATGATTTCTTTTTTTAATGAGTCAAGAAAAAATACGCTGTTTCATATAAACAAGTACCTTCACCATGCAATACAAGTATAGGCAGGTGATTGTGGTGACTTAGACAAACTTTTCATTCCTTCTCCCTCAAGCTAACAAGTCATTTGTACTTATAATCATTTATAACTGAAAGTGGTGTTCATTTTATATGATCCTTCCCTAAATTATGTGCCCTTATAAAAGAGGACTATCTTGTAAAAATTTGCTGTTATTTCAATTATTTTTGTGTACACGCCTGTCCTTGGAAAAATAGCAGTGGACGTCAACGTATATGGTTACTCAGAATCTTTAAAGAGAATAAAAGTTTTTAATTTGTTTAACTCTTGTAAAATTATCCAAAATAAACCTAAAAAATTATGTAAACAAATTAATAAAAAAAAGTCAAGAATTAAACTATTAATGGGGGGAAAATACTTTTAATGGATTTTAAAATAGCATGAAGAGTTATTGCATTTTAGTTTTTTCTTTTTAACCTGTTATGGTTGGAATTGTCTGAGAGGGAAGTTGTAAATGATTGATAGGAAGTAAAACACATTAGTTAGTAAGCTTAGTTTGGCACAAGGTCACAAGTACAATGTAGCCAATGATCATCAAACTCATTTTTCTTTAGTAATCTTCAACCAAATGAGTTCATTGACCATTAACCTGCAATGAGACTTGGTTAATTTCATGTGTTCATCTTGCTTGGTTTTTGTTTTGCACATCTGCATGTCGAAAGCACTCTCAGTGTGTGGATGTGTAAAAACCAGATAAGACGAACATAAGCTATTTCGACTCCCACAATCTTTTGCCATGTGGTTAATACTATTGCATCTAAAGCAATTTATGACACAAATGTCTGTACTTTGCATTGGCCAGGTCACCGCTGCCACCATTACATCCTCCATCTCCTTGTCTCTCATAATTGCCCATGCTTGGGTCAATAGACAGTGCATCTATCCTAGACGACACATGAAGAGTGTGCTTTACATTGCCTGGCAACCTGTGCACAAATGTGCAAGCCAGAATATAGTCACTCATCCTGTCCATCAAGTACATGAGTTTCTTTAATTCAGTCAGGTATATATCCACGGATTTGCCACACCACATGAGTTGTTCATACACCATAAATGAATCCATAACAAAGGCTGTAACTAAGGCAGTCTTTATCTGGTCAATGTCAGATTTTACTTTGTCATCCAGTTGTTGGTAAACTCCATATGCTCTGCCTTTAAGTCACAAAGGGATCACATAGCCTGCAAATGAGTTCCAGCTTCTCTATCCATTTAACCACTGGGAGACAGGACACTAATCTGTCAAACTTAGGAATCAACTTTAAATCGAATTCGAAGTCTGCCATTGTCGAAATAGCTTGTTTGTCTTGCCAGGAATTTTTGCACATCCGCACGTCGAAGGTGCTCTTGATGTGCAGATATGGGAAAACAAGATAAGACAAATACAACTGAAACACAATATTTACTGAAATTATTTTTTAGAATCTTTCACTCTCACTAAATACAGTTTCATAAGTGGTAATATTAACAACAGAGCAAATTAATCCCCTATTGCATCATTAGATATTTGAGCTTAACTTTAAAAAAATATTTCAATAACAATCATAAGTAGTGTCAGGTTACCTCCTAATTTTTGAAACTGCTCCTAAGAGACACTCTCAGAACTATAAATACTCTGCAATATTTTTTTTTTTATCAGTCTCTTCTCACCTTAATCATCAATATGTAACTTCTCATGGAGAACATGTTCCCTTTGGGAAATGCAGGAACAATATACACACACACATGTACATACACACATTCACTCACTACACGTACTTTGAACTTTAAATGTTGTCACATTATTTAGTCTTTAAATGTTTTCTTCTTTCACATACATTGTTCTGTCACCCGCAACAATAGGAATGTCTGTTAATATTTAAACAAATAAAAGAATACAAAATGAAAAGATTAAAAATTGACAAGATTTTCTATTTCATTGTTCAACAAAGTAGATGTTAAATACATGAGAGTGTTATCACCTTCATTTCTTTCTTTTTTCTTACTGAAACCAAACAGCACCTCTACCTTTTCCATCTTTCTTGAGATCAAAACAGTAAAGTCAATTGTCTATTGTATTGGCAGAGTCTAACATCAATGCTAATAATCAAAATTGTATGATTTCTTTTATCAATATTTTTACTAATTATTCTTATTTTTAAAGTCAGTAGTTTGGTATTAACTAGGAACTCTCTTTTCTTTATTTTCTTCTTTCAATGTGACTGAAAATACAAGATCAAAAACTGTACTTACTGTCTTGTGTGACTGGTGTTGAACTGTTTTCTTTTAAGAATTCTTGTTACAAAGTATTAACAAAATTAAAATTAGAAAAAAGAAAATAAAGTAATCGGACAGATATTTATCAGTTATCCAAATCTAAAATAAGGTTAAAAAAAACGAAATCTAGTGCCAGAATGAAAACAAAAATATCTATAAGGTTTTTTATGCTAAACTACTTCTACCGAATATAAATTGTAAAGAAGCAGACGATCCAAAAGGACCTTAAGAGCAGCAATTTTAAAACTCGATTTTTATTGGTCAGCAATTAACCAATCAAATGAGATTTTATTAATATACTTACCTAGCAAAGGATTTTTGGGGTTAATGAATTTTAACACCTGCACTAAAGTTTGCATTAAAAATTTCCAGAATACTTACATTTAGGTGTAATTGTACATGCTTTATTAAAATGACTTGATAAATTTGTTAAAATGTACTGTAAGTTATTGACATTAAAAGTTTGGATTCATTCGCGTCGATGGCGGCAACCATTACTGACGTTGTTTGTATACATTCGCTGTGGAAAGCTAAGCGTGGAAGAATGTAGTTAAGGGCCTTTTTTTATACTGATCTTACTCGTCTTCACTTATTTCAATTACTGCACAAGAGGACTATATTGTATGCGTAAGTAAGAATCAAGAGTCAAGACTATTGAATATTCCAATCATAGCTGTTCCGCAGTAAATGTATACAAACAACGCCAGTAATGGCTGCCCGCGACGCGAATGAATCCGAACTTTTAATGTCGATAACTCCAAAACGGTAGAGTTTAACAAATTTATCAAGCCAGATTCAAATGAAGCGTATATAATTATACCTAAATGTAAGTAGTCTGTAAATTTTTAATCTGAAGTGAGCGCGGGTGCTAAACTGTAACAGTGTTTTCTTGCTAAAAAAAACTGTTCATAGCAGTTTCCTTGAGGGTACATTGTAATTTAAAATAATTGAATAACTACTTCCAAATAATAATTAAAAGAAAATGATCAAACAAGCAATTTATGCTTCGTCATTGAGAAAAATGTGCAACAATCAATTTTATCAAAATTTCTTGTGTGCAGCAATCAGTGCCAGATCTAGGGGGGCTCCAGCCAAAGTGCATAATATTTTATTTTTGACACTGTGATAAGCCTTTCTTACACATGTTATAACGCATTGTAGATTCCAAATAACCCTTTAGTAATTTTAAACACCCTCATCATCTTCGGCTTTACTCAAATTATTTAATTTAACACTCTTCCATTTCCCTTTACTTGTGAAAATGGGGGATTTGGAAGGGCCTAGCAAGTGGAATAGCCTAAGGGCCTCTCTTCATCTAAATCCGGCCTTGGAAATATAATGATATGCTATTAGAGATGAATTCTCATAATTGATTTATCTATTTATGATCACACCCTAAGTACAACAGATGGACAAGAAAAATAAAGTACGTTTTTGTTCGAGTAGGAAGAAGTCAGGAAATAATTATTGTTTGTTTGGAAAACAACTCGGAAAACAAGAACTGTTTTAAATTTAAAATAGGTATTATTTTTAATAAGATAACTTTTAATTTGTCTGTTAAAAACTTAAAATATATTATGCTAATGAAATAAGCTTTTAATAACCGAAGTCATAGCAATTTAAAGTAATATTTTAATAAGCTAGTCTTTTCAACAAAGGTATATTAAATAAATTAAATCATTGAAAAATTCAAAATAGATGTTTCTTTTTTTTAAATTAAATATTTTAATGTGCCTTTGAAAATATAAGTGTACTGACCTTAAACATAGTAGCAGCTTAAAATAAAATTCTTATCAGCAGCAGCTCCCCAAAAAACACATGAACCCTAAAGTAATTCTCTCATCTGTGGTTTCCCCCTTTTGAACTGGTGACATGAACTTTCGACACTGAAGCTAAAAGGGCTGTGAACGCTAGACACATAAAAACACCAATATTCCTACTCAAACATATTCATAAACATTTCGTTGCACAAACAATTTACATCTAACAAAAGAAACTCTTGTTTTAAACCTTACTTTTGTTAATTTTGTTTTAATAAAAGTTATCTTTGCATTGCAAATTAAATGGTCTGTTATTTCATGCATATATTCTTTGTCACCAGCATTATTTCATGTACTATAAAATGTTCCTGTAAGAAACTTTATGCATTTAATTATTGAAGTAGTTAATCACTAAATAAATATATAATTGTCGGGTTATCTCCTCCTAATTTTCAAAACCACTACTAGGAGACGCTCTCAGGTGACATTTTGTCATTCTCTTCTTTACTTTTTCACCCAGGAATGGCAAGATGTAGTTTGAACAAGTAAAATGTTTTCCTACTGGGAACACATGCACACACCTTTAACTTCATTTTCTCTAGGACTTTCTCCTACACAAAACTACACATACACAAACAATTCGCTAGTTTAAATGTTTTCTTCATTCATGTTCATTGTTCAGTAACACACAACAATATTCTATTGTTTATGTATACTCTTGTTTTGTTAATATATACATTATTGTTTGTTTGTACATATGTGTAATCTTCCACGTCAGCCAGTCACCCCTGCGTGGGTAAATAAACTATTCTCTGTAAGTGAATATATAGCAAGCATTCAGTGGTTAATCATCTTCAATCTAGCTCGCTGATTGATCAGTTCCGACCAATCAAATCACTCCCACGCAACAAATCTGTTTTCCCGCGTTTTCCATCTGAGCCTGTTACGTGGTACAACAAAATTATAAAAACAAAACACATGTAAACTCTCTCTTTCTCGTGCGCGTCTCATTCCTTGCTGCCAAGATGTAATCTTCAAGAACTCCCATCTTAACTAATGTAGTCAGACGTTAAAGACCATTACCAACATTCACGCAAGTACGAACTCTAAAATCTCTTCTGAACTTTTACCAACCTTACAACTCACAATTCCAAACATGCTAAAGAAACTTTATTTTTCTAAACTACAGTTTAATAATCAACTTCATCTTTATGAGCTTAGGTACAAATTCTTCATGAAAATTCCCTGTGTATAATGTGACACACCAACTATATTCTACTTAAAAAAAAATGATAATAAAAACTCACACTATACACAAGTATATTTGGTAATTACTTTTTGGTAAAACTTAGAATTTTTATGTGTGATTGACTAAGTATAAATATTTCATTTAATTTATAACCATGTGTGATTTTTATGCTTCCTACAGAATGAAATGTTAGGATGAAACTCAAGAGTTATTGAAAGTTAAGTTGGGATAATAACTAAAGTTAAATTCATTTTTACTGAAACGAACTGATACAAATAAAATTTTTCTGAAACTTGAAGATATGAAGTAAAGAGATGAAACGGTAAAAAAATCCTAATATTAAGAATTTATTAATAGTTAGATGGTGTGTGAAGATTTCAGAGTCATGTAAAAAAAAAAAAAAAAAAAAAAAAGATTAGCATAAAAATCTTAGCTCTGAGAAAAGGCCACCAAAAATAATATCTAAAAATAAGATTTCAAAAATATGGACGTGAACAGATCAGAAATTCTAAGATAAATTTCAACCAGTTGCTGTTGGCTTAATTTGTGTTTGTATCCACCTGATAGGAAACTTTGCAACAGGTCAACACAAAAATGCCAGCATATCTATAAGCAACAATCCACAAGAAACAGCTTTTATTATTCACAGCTGACCTTCAGCTAATAACTTGGAAGGGAGCCTGCAAGGAAAGGGAGGCAGTAAACATTAAAGCCCTGTCAGTAATCTATTCACACTTCTTTCTTTTCCCTGCTGCTGGTCATAGAAGGCAACACTGGTGATTATCCACTCTTTAATATATCTGAAATTCTGCTCTAAGGCACTATATGTCCCTTTATCATTCCTTGGAGTTTGTTACAAATTGTTGCTACTGTGTGAAAAGTATTTCCTTTATTTACTATTCTCCTAATCTTTGTTGTTATTATGTTTTGCCTACTGTGTCCTCTGGACTTCATTCAGCGTATGTCAATCCAGGTAACCTACAGGGAATTCAGAACTGATCCCTTTATTTAATTATTCAGGCGTAGACTGTTCTTGTGGCACTTGATATCTCATCTGATTCTTATTTTTTAGTACAGCTCAGTTACAGTTATTTTTTTAGTACAGCTCAGTTATTGCTATTTTTTTTAGTGCAGCTCAGTTATTCAGTTTCCACTGAATCCAAGTGCACATTGCCTGGCCCAGAGATTGAGCTCTCTGTTAGCAAATTCATGAACAAATACTTTAATCCACTAGGCCATTGTCCCATGGGACAATTCTCTGTCAATAACATGGTGGCTTGTTTCATTTGCTGACAACCATACATTCTGTCTTACAACTGATCTTTAGTTCTTTCTTCTCACTTTCGTTTACTGCTTTCTCTAAGAGTTCCTGTAGTTTAATTCCTGTCTCTGCTATCAACATTGTATCATTTGCATATCTTAAGAATCTTGTTAAGATTGTGGACAACAATAATAAATCCTGGTAGGACTTCTAATTCCCTTGGGATTAAAGATTGTATTGTGCTAGCCTCACTTTACTTTGGGACTGACATGAATAAGAAAAATACTTTATTAATATGTAATGATATTTATTTACACCTAAACATGAATACAACAGTTAACATAAACACAATGTCCTTTCCTATATACAGAGAATATGTCTGGTGGACTTACTCATCTTGTTTTGTGAAATGGGGCTAGATAACTTCTACCTTTAAAACCCTTGGCAACTGGTATGGTGGACATAACTATGAGTGAAATAGGGCTAGGTAGCTTGTACCCTTAAAACCCTTGGCAACTGGTACTGTTGGTAGCAGAGAGAATTTCTTCTGTGTTACTTCAGAGCATGTCCAGTCCCTTCTCTTCTGATGGTCAGCTTTTCCTGAAACCATGTGGTTTTATTAACCAATGAGAGACCTAACATCATGTGACCAATCTCTATATATAGGAGCAGACAAATTTTACAAACCCAATAAGTGAATAAGTTTGCTGAGAAAATAGATCCTTGTTTTATGCCCTTTTCTATTTTTGTGCATTTACTGAATTCATTTCTATCCGTATGCAGGTGGTTTGGTCCTAGTATAAGTTCAGAATTATTCTTGGATATTTCCCAAATAAATCCAGCTTACACAGTAGTTCAAATAGTTTTTTGTGTTGTACTTTATCAAATGTTTTTGATTATACCAAAGTTTACAATAGGTCGTGTAAATTATGCAACACACATACACAGAAAATTGACAGTGACTTGTCCCATTGCTCATTCTTATCAATGTGAGATTTTGAAAGTTCTTTTTTTAAATGTTCAAAAAAAGCAACAAAATTGTTAGACTAAAGAATTTCTAATTGCAATATTTTCTAAAATGTTTCCTTACTTTGGCAAAGTGTGGCTTATGACTTTCCTTATTCTGGTCATCATTCTGAAATCTGGTTAAGCAAATGGTTGGATCAAACCTGAATGGGTTGATAAATTTTGGAATCAACATTTGAACAAATAAAATTAACTTGGACAGATAATATCGGCCCAATCTGCTTTTCTAGTCATCATATGTTATTTAAGTGTTCAGAATTTAATTTATTCGATGCAAGGTTAAACCCAGGTTCAGATAAAATTACATAAGGCTAAATTTAGGATAGTTGAATAGTGTAAATTCAACACATCCTTGTTAATTGTGATGGATTTTAAAAAACAGCTAATATTAACAATAACATGATAATCGTGGTTAGGAATAAGTGATGGGACAATTTGGAAAGTAGAATTTGCTGCAGATTGTAGTCGCTGATTCAATTTTGATAGATTAGTGACACAAACGGCAATTGAATCTAGATTAAGTTTGTTAAATCAGGAGATAGTTTCTATAGCTAAGGCCGAGCTGGGCTCCTTCCTTAAGGAACATACCCTGGTAGTCTGAACTAAATAAAAATGAATATCTGCTGAGACAATGAATTTGATCATAGTATAAAGGAAAGCTTCAGAATGCAACAAAAGGATAATATAAAATCACCAAATAAAGGATGTCTAATTAAAACTGAGTAATCTGAAGAGAATTTCATAGCTGTTACTTCCTAATGACGTGTAACTGAAGCTGTTACATGTGTTTGTTTCCTCACTGCTAGTGATTTTTCAACAACTGAATGAAGTAATGGTATGCTGAAGGTGCAGTGCAAGAATAAACATGGTAAAAATGGAATTAGTAATTTTAGGTGCTTAACTCAAGATGTGCAACTGGGAAAAGACAAACTTTACTAAGAGCTACAAGAGATAGGAAGCTGTAGAGAGCCATAACCCCTCACATTCTGAAGAGACACAGATGATCATGAAAAACAACTAAAAACTTTTTCATAAGTCCTGTATTTATCTAACTCATATAATCAGCCTTGGAAGTGATTTATAACATGTACAGCCAGACCTACCCCATCGTCGCCATTGCTCTGATATTCAAGAAGAGAGAGATAGCCACTCAACAGTTCTATCAGAAGTGCAAGATGCTAAGCTTTTTGTGCTGGAGCCATTATGGGATGCTTTCCAGTATGTTGCTTCATGATACTGACAAGTTGATGGCTGCTTACTGGAGGACATCTGTGGAAGGGACTAGCTGTCCTAAAGTGTCACCGGAGGAACAACAGCCTTTCTTTGAATAATCCAAGTAGCTGGGGATCTGCTTGTGAAGCAGACTGACAGACACAGGATTAAACCTTATGTTGTATAGGTAAAAAACATTTTCTATCCCTCCTCATTAGATGACACTCAAATATACCCCACATTTTGCTGGTGGCATTTGGCTAATGGCAGTTTGCATATGTGAGCAGGTGGCCAAGTGGGTGTGCAAACAAACTGCAGGTTGTGCTGAATCATCTAATAGCCCCATGAGCAAACTGGTGCTGTGAAGAGTAGGGAGCTATCAAAGATAATCTGCATTTGGTGCATATGATTATAAATCAATGTAGATCAGTCCCAGGCTTTTGACAAGATTGACTATCGATTTTTTTTTTTTTTGTAAGCTGTTTTATTCGTGGCCGTTTTCAATTTGCACTTTTGCTCCTGGATACGCCTGCCATATGCAACCTCCAGGTCTAGGATGGTAGTGAACCGAGCAAGATCAAAGCATTTCATGTCCAGATTTATTCATCAACTTTGTCCGCTTTCAGCCATGTTGTAATTGCATAGAAAGCATTCACTGTCTTCAACGTTCATGCTGCCCGAGTTCTGCTATGCACAGTCAAACAGAAGTTATTTGAAAAGTTCAAAGCTATTTAAGTTATAAGATTATTGTAATATAATTTTTTTTTTTCACATGATCTCTAAAAAGTAAATGTTAATATTATCACTGTATAAAACGATTGGGTATATAGGATGACTTCTAGAAATTTTCACTTAAAATGTAGGTTTTTGAGCAAATAAGTCTCCCAAGTTTGATACTCTAGCCTAATATCTTTACCTACAGTACAGTTCAAAGGTTTGAAGTCATCACTGGTAATTTTTTTAAATTGGCCCCAAAAAGTAGTTGTTTTGTAATTAGAATAGGAGAAAATTATTATATATGGTTAAAAAAATAAGCTGACTTTTTATCAGACAGTTTATTATCACAAAAAGAAAAGATAAAAAAGCATTTTATGACTAAATTTTGCTCTTGTCAAAATATTATCCTTTAGTCTTGAGTACTGCAGCACAAATTTTTGATGTTCATTGCAAAAGTTTTTCAAAGTGTATGTTTGATAATTGATTTCATTCTTTTTTTTTTCAATGACTTTAAGAGCTATTTTTCATTTTCTTTTTTTTCACTCTTCTGTCAAGATCATCCCATACTAAATATTGGGGTAGGATTTTATGATCAAGAAGACACTTTCAGTAATTCCATAACTGGAGAGCTTGTGTAGTAAGCCTTTGTGCCACACCTTGTCAAAAGAGTTTTATTACTTCAATGTAGTAAATCATTCTTTAGTGTAAGGTTTATTCTGTCAATAATACTCTTTTGTTTGTTTTTTAAATAGCCCATTGTCTGTAAATATTCACAGTTTCAGTCAATATTTTGATAACATGCACAAGAGAATAGGCCACTTTAATTTTTCTTCACCTGTGCATGAAAGAGCCTTCTGTTATTTTGTAGACATGTTATCACAGGGTCTGAAATTGCCAAGTCAAAAACTTCCAGAATTCAAAAGATTTAAATTAAGTGTTTATGAACCAAAGGAACTTGCTTAGAGAATCATAAAACATAATGGCAACATAATATTTTGAAATGTTTCATACAAAACTTGTGGCCGAGGTAGTTGAATATTTTATAATTGTGATTTTTTTTTAAGCATTTCACCCCAAGCAAAGCGAGAGTGCCACTAGCATGCAGAGGATTACAGAGAGTAAAAGTGAGGGAAAAGATTGTGTATCGAGAGGATTGAAGAAAGGATAAAAGAAGAATGGGGGTCAAGGTGACAGAAGATGGCAATTGACATTGCATTTAAATTTTTGAAGATTGTAGTTATCAGGGAAGCAAGTAAGAGGAAAGGTGTTCCACTGTTGGGAAGTGTGAGAAAAGAAACTGCAGGAGTAGAAGTGGTGGTTGCATTTAACTATTTCAACAGTAAAAGGGTGGGACCTAGATGACAATCTAGTAGCATGCTTAAATTCACATAGAGAAAATAGCTCATGAGAATAGTTACTATGAAAATATTTGTAGAAAAGACAGAGGGAAGCCACATCATGTCTATGAGAGAGTGACTGAAGTAGAGATGTCAAGTCAGAACTGATTACATTGCAGATCCTTGTTTAGATTTTGTTGAGAACCTGAAGATGAACAGTGAAATTGGAGAGACAAGTTTGAATTCCTGTCGAGTTCATTACATTCACTTATGTACAAATACTCTTGCAAAAGGCATGTATTCATCTCTTCTTCGGTATGGATTAAATAGCAAGACAGACTGGGTTCTTTAGCCATGGTTGGCAACCAGTCTAGAAGAATAACCCTGAATTCAAAACCGTAACAATTGTCCATAATCCCTGACCCTGAGAAATGAGCAAGAGAGAGATGCATAACCACATGATTATTCAAGATATACTAGTTCTTTCCATTTGGAATATTGGTGCCACACAGTCTTCCTATTCTTTCCTAGATACCATTTCAGTAAGTACCAGACTCCTCCTGCTATCCTCTACCTTTACAAGAACCAAATCAGACTGAAAATGATGTAGTGATGCCTAGTGATAATTTTCAAGTCTCAGTAGAGTCCAAAAGTGTCTCCCTGTCCTTGTGGATGACAAATTATTTTCCACCCTACAACCACTTTCCTACATACAAAATGTCACAAACCTCATGCTTTATCACTATTTCCATTAAAAGTGTTCAGACGAACTACATTCTTTAGTTCTAACCTTCATGCCTCAGAGCTGCCATGCCACATATATTGTAGAGAACCATTTTCATTCCTTTTGTATTCCATTGGGGAGATATAAGTTCTACTCAAGAGGATTTTCCCATGAACTGCTGCTTTGTGGAACCGACACCCAGGAGGTTGCTTCTCTGATCACAACAATCTTAACCTGTTCAAGTCTAGGGTCAACTGTTATTCTCCCCACATATCTGCATAAACAGTGCCTCTTACTCTGTAACCCTCTACCATGTGTGACTCTTGGGCCTTTTACAGGGTGAACATCATTGTAGAAAATAAAAAGATATAACTTCATCAACAATTCATAATAAAAGAATGAAAAGTTGTTTTGAACTGAATTTAATAGATAATATGGATGAAGTCCCAGTTGGCATTAAAATATCAGTTAGTCATTTTTTTCTTAAAATACATATATTAATTTGATCTGCCTATAAAATATATGTGCATCCATAAAGAGAATTTGCTTATTGTATTTGGATGCAGAGTTGAGGCTTTTGATAAGCGAATGGAGAAAATATATATCAGTAAATATATTTTTATTTTTTTAATTCTCATCAAGGATATTTATTGAAAACTAAAAGATGTCTCATTATGAAGAAAAAGGAAACAGAAACAAACCATACTTGATGACATATCTAACAGAGAATCGGTTCAACCTGACAAAAGACCAAGAATTGGTTGTATGTGGTTCTGTAAGCACCAGGAGTTATGGCTTCATCCACAATTGGCTGTTGAGAGAGGGGCATTCTACTTAAAGTAGGTGGTGCAGACAAAATTTGCATATGAATGATACTGAGTAGGTATTAGTCAATAGTCAGCATGGGTCTCGGATTAAGAGAGCTATATAACACCTGATTTTTCTCAGACAAGAGGAAGTGCACTTGACATGCAGACCATTGGAGTTTTGCAGTTTTTGAGTTGGAGTTTACATTTATTTTACTTAGTAAACCAGACAAGACGAACACAATATGAAACAATTTTCTATCATATTTCAGAATATGTTTTTCTTTTTAATACTAATGTTCACTTAATACAAAGCACAAGAGCCACTGAAGGTAGAGGGTTACTGTGTGGTGTTGTCATAGCATAAGAAAGGTCAAGAAGTGAAATTCATAGATCTATGCAGGAAAGATAATATTAGGTTGGTGCAAAAATAATGTCGTTTTCTCACATATGTTACTATGTGAGAAAACGACATTATTTTTGCACCAACTTAATATTTAACCTTAGACTTGAAGACATGAAGATTATAATGTTTGGGGAAATGTCCTACCAGAGTCTGTTCCACAAAGCAGCAGATTTTGGAGAAAAAGCTGTCCTCGTGGAACAAACTTCTTACTAATGGAATATGAAGAGAATAGGAATGATTCATTCTTGCAGGTTCCAACTGTAAAGGTCAGGAATGGCAAGTTTAAGAAATGTAACATGGGCCATGGAAATAGTAATAGAGCAGTGAGAAGTTCACAATGTTTCCTTTATGGGAAAAGGGTTGTTGGGTGAAAAATTTGTTTTTAAACTCAGACAATTATGGAAAATGGATGAAGTTCTAGGAATATTTGTTGTCCATCCCTCCATCTACTCGAGTCCCCAAATTATAAATAATCACTCTCCATTAGGATCATCCATAGTTAGTGATATCTACCATGTTTTTTGTTTTGTTTTTATTTTACATATCTCTATGCTTAACCATTTTTATATATCTTTAGGTAGCTGGATTTTTTTTAATTCAAAGTTGCCCTACTTCTAGACAGGTTGCCAACTATAGCTTGAGAGCCCAGTGTACCTTGTTATTTAACCCATAGCTGGGAGAGAAGAAATAGATTTATACATTTCTCCAAGGGTATTTATGACAAAGTGTAAGTAACTTGAATTTGATCTCTGCTTATTTCTTACTCCAAACCATAACACTGCTTGTACACTATACTATCCAACAATCTTTTTCTTAATATTTCCTGTTAAAGTATGTAGCGAGGTCTTATATATGGTATTTTTATTATTTAATACTCTTTAATATCATGCATTAGTCTTTTGATTTCATTGCTAATGTTTTTGTTTTTCCATCTTCTTCATATTGTCCAAATTTATTGGTATTTCATGAAGTCTTTCATTATTTACATTATTCAGACTGTTATCCTCATTTCCATTGCGATATTCACAATGTTTCAGCCATTGTACAGTCCAGCTTTCTTCAGGTAATAGGAATTTTGAACTGAACCCTTTATTTCATCTACCAGGGTAGATATTGAACTTGCAACTCTTTGGGTTGTCGGATCAAACCAATGTCTTTATCCACTGGGCCATGTGTTCTTGAGAACAATCTATCCTGGTGAATGAAATAAGTGGTTTTGTTTGAAATTCCAGTCACCTGAAGAAGGCTGGAGTGAAGAAGGTTGAAATGTTGTGAATATGGCAATGAAGATGAGGATAACAGTACAAATAATGTAAATAATGCAAGTAATCATAATATACCTCATCTCAGAGATATAGACAGATATTTCATAAAGTTCTTTTATTTAAACTTTTCTCTACTGATACCGAGATCAGTGTAAGTTATTACATTCCGATATAAATGTGGGGAAAAATATCGTATTTGCATTTTGGATATGTTTATTTCCTCTCTGTTTGAATTTTTGTTCCTTGTTTATTTTTAAATGAGTGTTTTCAGCAATAGCATGTAAAATCAGCTTTCATTGCAGTTATTGCTTTGATGTCCACTTCATTCACAGTTGGAACTTTAGCAGCAATTAATAGAGCTGCTCATAGCCAATTATACATTTAATTGCAAGACTATATGAACTTTGATCAACAGAACAGAATTTTACAGCATGCTCACATCAGTAAACTTCTTAAAAAAATTGAGGTCAAAATTGTTTAAAATACAGTTTTTAGTTTGTTTTTTTAGGTGATCAACAAATACTTAATTAAAAATAACATTCATTATAGCACTTATACTGGGAATAACACTATTTCTAACACCATGAGAGCGAATTGAATGTTACTTTTATGCAGAATACTAAGAGACTGACAATTAACTGGGGAAACATAAGCCAAAGTGTTATATATTAGAGATATAAAAATCAAGCAGATACAGAAATAGTGAATTGACAGATGAAAGAAAGTGTGACACAAAAATTTAAAGATGTATAGCAGTAATGAAAATGAGCAAAGTATTAAGAGATCAGAAAATGTCTCTAGAAACAAAGAAAAGGGGGCTGAACTGCTATGTAATATCTAATCGTTATGGTAGTGAATGCTGGACAATTTCCTCACAGACGAATAGGAGACTTGAAGACAGAGATGTAATTCTACTGACAAATGGTGAGAATACTATAGACAGAGCACATGATCAACAGGGAAGTTTTAAGAGAAACATAAACTCTAAAGAAACTGCTACTAACAATCAGTGAGAAATAGGTAACAATTTTTTGAAGTGTATTGAGGAAAGTAAGCTCAGAGAATTTAATACTCACGGAGCATATTGAATGCAATGGAGCCTGGGGATCATTATTGACTGCTCGCTCAATGAATACCAAATATTTTTTATAAGGAAAGAGCTAATATTCTGCTACCATTACTAACACTAACCAACCAGACTCAAGCTATATTTCTTTCTTCTCCAATATCTACCATGATGACAGATTTATTTACACTAGTTATAGAAAGAATTACTAGTTAAAATGAATAGTCATGATTAATCTTAGAAATTCAAAAGCTTATTCCATTTAATATCCCATTATTGTTCATCAAGTATTGTCATTTACTGTACTTTAAAAAATGATAGTCATTGAAAGCTATGGAAAGCACAAATCTTGCACAATATCCTTTAGACTCAGTCAAAAGGTGTTGGTGTTATTGATTGGGTCAGAAATGTTTTATCGATTGTGTGAAATTTTTCTAGTAACTAGAGATGTGATTCTCTCATTGTAAGTGACATAAATTGTGTCTGTTCGTGTCTTGAGGCCATTTTTTATAACAATTTTCTTTCATTTTCATGAATGATCATTGTTTTTTTTTGTACTGCTTTCTTTTTGTCCTTTTTGGCAATCATTTCTTGCTTTATTTTAAATTTGGCACTGCTCTCTCTCCTCTCATTTTAGTTTGTGTTATTTTAATTGTACCATCCATCAACCATCATTCATTTTGTTAAGTGGGTGCATCATTTAAATAGACACACTGTCACTTTTTCACAATTTTGACATAAAGGAGAGTCTCCGGTTTATTCACGTTTCTGTATATTTTTAAATACGTACACGAGAGTGCTGAAAAGTTCCCACTTCTAAAAATATGATAAAACTCACTTATATTTATGGGGGCAGCCTGGCACATGAGTGTATGGACTCCTCAATGCATAATCAAAATCTTACAGAAGATGTAATGTATACAAAATGTATGATAAAACAAAAAAATGCATGGATGCACAGAAAAATAGTGTAGATATATTTATACACCTGTATTTTTGTTAGTGTCTCTTCAAGATATTAGTTTAAGTCATAAGTAATTTCTGTTTTTGGGAACCAATTATAAATGACAAATTTATCATCCAAAATACTCATGCAGTATAAATTTGGTGTACAGTAACATATCTGGCAGTATACGCAGTGGATTTAAGGGAAAAATGTTCTACTCCATGACAATGAAAGGACACAGAGCAAAAATAACACAAGATAATAGTATGGAACTTAGTTGGTTGTTCTACCACACCCACTATATTCACCTAACCTTGCACCAACTGATTATTACCTTTTTTTGATCACAGCAAAACACTTTAATGGGGGGAAAATCCCATTAAAACCACTTTCAAGTATTCATAAAAAAAAATCTGTTTTCTTTTTTTATATCAAAACCTGAGGAATATTATCCAAAATGTATTGAAAAGATGCCCTGGTAAATGACAACAAATCATTACAAATAATGGTGAATATATAATTGAATAAGATGCAATTGAACTTTGTTTTTTAAGAATAAAGTCTATAAGCAAAAAATATTTCTAACTCAACCTAATTGTTACATTACATGCCCTAAGGAGAAACTTTATCATATATGTCCAAATGGGATATAGCACTTAAAGGACAAAGCATACAGGGTGTCCAGAATAGTTACATACTTTAAGGAGAGCTCCAATCCCCTGTGTCCTGATGGGATACAGCACTGAAGGAGGAAGCATAGATGGTAACTGTTCAAAATAGTTACATATTTATTTGTTAATAACAGCCAGAGCTACAACTTAAAAATGTATAGCGATTTTCTAAGTGTAGCTTAGATGCAGCACAAGGCCAAAAGTATGGGAAACCCACTGAGGATAGAACTCATTACTCAGTCATAATTAATCAAACAAGACAAGCTTGCTAACCATTACACCATGTTGAATACCTTTATAATAAAGAATAAATGTAATACAAATTCATGAAGTACAATATTAGGTGTTTATGTAATGCTTAATTTAAACTGTTCATTAATTAACATTTACATTATTTTACCTGTTAAGTGTGAAATAACATTAAATAAAATAGCATCCCCTTTTTGTAATTCACACTTTGTCCTCATTTTGTACTCTGCTGTGATTCATATCTGCTGTCTAGTAATGCTATTTAGTTTTTGGAAAATTCCTATTGTTCTCTTCTTGGCCTACACCTCACAATGAAAAACTGTTTGAAAGTGGTAAGTATTAAGAATCTTCTGCTATGAGGATTGTTGAGAGATGGTGTTGCAAACATCAACTAATATAAGATGGTATGAGTAAATCACTATCACTCCTAATATTTTGTTAATCTCTTGTTTTAAAATCAAAGTCACAAACATTCATGCAAATATAACAAATGTAATAATTTTCTCAACATCATATTTTGTCGTATGTAAATGAATTGATATGTTTTGGTTTAGAAATTCAATAAAACTTTAAATGTATTTGTCTTTTTCCATTATGACATTTGTTGTTTAGAACATTATAAATTTAAATTGTGGTTTAGCCATGTTGATAATACTATTTGCAAATGTCTTATGACATGTGATTCTGTCTGCAGTATTATATAGATTGAGCCCATATATTTAAAATTTTCAGCATCCCCTCTCTTTAATGTGCATGTGTAATTGCATCAATAAAACATAATTTTATCCTGATGATGATTTTAAGAATGAAATGTGTTGCACAAAAACTTTTCCCACTTTGTCATATCTGTCTATATCTCTGAGATGAGGTATCATGATTACTTGCATTATTGGACTGTTATCTTTATATTCACAATGTTTCGACCTTCAATGTTTGTATGCTCCAGCCTTCCTCAGGTGATTGGAATTTCAAACCAAACCCTTTATTTCATCCAATCACCTGAAGAAGGCTGGAGCATATAATGGTGGATGAAATAAAGGGTTTGGTTCAAAATTCCAATCACCTGAAGAAGGCAGGAGGGTACAACGGCCGAAACATTGTAAATATGACAATGAAGATGAGGATAACAGTCTGAATAATGTAAGTAATGCAAGTAATCACTTTGTCATAATCTTTTTTTTCTTCCTAAAATTTTTCTTGATATATAAAAATGTATATATTGTTTTCCCTATAGATTGACCCTGTATATTTAAGTGTTGAATATATTTAACATGCCAGTTCCTTGTCTGAAAGATATTTAATCTACAGTGTAATTGAAAATTAACACACTATTAGTATATGAGTGGCCAGCTAGGAGTCCTGACTTATCATGTGACCTTTTCTTTGTGGTTGGTTAAAGAAGGAAGTCTACTATACCAAAATAAGACTTTGGAAGAACTTGAAGGGTGAATACAAGAAATTATGTCTTCCATACCTCAAGTTCCTGGTGAAATCAGTTGTCACAAATCCTGAACGGCTCAAGAATCTGGTAGCGAAATCTGGTGCTCATATCAAATTTTAAATAAAACCTCATGCTAAATGCTTTCCTCTCACATCTATTTATTGTAAAAATTATAGTTAATAAATAAGTTATATTTTAAAATGGGAAATTACTTTTCAATCACCCTGTAAGTCATTTGGTTTTTATGACTATTTTTTTCTAGTGATATGACAGAATACAGGGAGAATTTTCTTCAGGGTTATTAGCAGTAATGCGCAAAGGTTTGGTGATGCCCAGGGCTAACTCCTTGATTGTAAAGCTTAAGTGGTGGGGGGTCTATAGGGCCTAGTACTGAGAAATGTGAGAGAGCAAGACATTTTAAATATGTAAAAACAGATGAAACAAACACTTTATTCAAATGAAATATAAACTAAATTTTTATTTCACTCTTTGATTGGATGCCCAGGGCCGTTGCACCCTCTGCCCTCTGCTTATGAGTATGGAGTAAACACAAGTAGTCTCAACAGAATTTCAAAGTTTATTTGTCAGTTTTATTTTCTGTGCTGATAGCTATACTACCTTGCATCTCTATTCATTTCTGCATTTCCTAATGAAACAGTTGAACCTTCACATTGTTGAGTTTCATAGCCACAGATTCAGTCAAACATAAATTAAAAATATTCAAAAAGAAAAAAAAAATTCCATTTAAGTTCCAAAAAGCCAAACTTTTCATGTGAGAATATGATATTGAATCTACACAATTGAAGTGACGTATAAGCACATCCTGCTCTCACCTTTCACTGGTCTTCATTCTTTATTTCTAGCACACATTATGTAAAAACTGTTTTGCTTCTTGTGCTTATGAGCTTTTCTCTTTTGGTACATTGACTTCATAAATTTAAGTGCAGTACTAGTTTGACAGCTAGGTCTCATCATTTTACTGTTGTAATTGCTAAGTGTAACCATCAGTTCTATGCTAATAGTTTCTTCTTTCTCACTTCTCACCTGTGGAACTCTTCTGGTTACTTGCTTTTCTGTCATTTATGATCTTTTTATGGCCTTTTCTCCCAATGATGTTTTCTCAGTTTCTTTCTCTCTCAGTAACCCCGTTCGACTTAGTGGTTTTATCAACTTGCTTGGGGTGAAATGATTAAAGAAAATGAAAAAATTAACATTGATTGCTTTGCTTCTTGTTCATTCTTTACTTGTGCTTTGTGCCCCTTAGTTTATCTCTGAAATTTGGAATGGAAACATTTTCAATATTTTTTGCTCTTTATTAAATAGGTTCAAAACATTTTTATTTTCAAATTCAAAAAATAATTTCTTGTAGATTTTTAAAAACAAGGTATTTTTTTGTGGTACAAGTTTCTAATGCCAATTATTTCTTTTTCCTCAGATTGGAATTATTTACACTATTTGGCATCATTCAAGACTGTTGTCCTCATCTTTATTGCCATATTCATGATGTTTCATCTATTGTATGCTCCGGCCTTTTCAGGTGATATATTTCGAACCGAACACTTTATTTATTCCATGGGTTAGATTGTTTTAATTCCATGTGCCCAAGAACACATGGCCGAGTGGATAAAATCATTAGTTGAGTGATCTAAAAAAAGTGACTTGAACCAAAGAGTTGTGAATTCAATACTTAGACACAGCAGAGGGAACAAAAACTTGGAGAGTTCAATTAATAAAAGGAATTAACTGATGTGCAAACCTTAAAAAAAATCTAGATAGCCAGTGTTTTGTACATGGATCTTGTTTGTGAGACACTTGAAACAAATATGTGTAACCATTGAAGGAAGACATATTTATGTGGAATGGTTGATAGATCACCTAATCAATGAAGACAGAAATGAAAAGATGAAGGGCATGGAAAAAAAATGGAAAGCTCACACCAGTGGCTAAATAAAACTATGTCAATGCTGTGCTGAGCCATGATCCAATTCATTCAATTATGTCTAGACTGTTGATCAAGTTTACTGAAGTTGAGATGTTACAGTAATGATAAACCCTAAAATACAATATTTTCAATACTTGAGAGGAAACCTTTACATGCTGATAGTCTTGTAAGCACTATTGTGGATTAGGTTCAAGTGAGGCAATAAAGATAGTTATTTACTTTCAGCTCATTGTTGAGCAAATCGCAAGCTGTTCCAAGTTCTGTCACCCAGAGAACATAGAATCAATTTTCTTAAATCAAAGAAAAAAAAATTAAAGCTTTTTACCACAATACTTCATCATTATAATCATTCAGTTTCATTGTATCAATCTCCACAGTTGTTTCAAAAGAGTAACTCATGAAGAAGAAGGAGTTTTTGTTAATTTAATTTTGTATTTAAAAGTATTAAATGTGAACAATATTGTTCATATTAAAAAAAACTTTATTTTCCTTCTGTGTATTCATTCAATTGCTTTCAGGAATGTGTGGGTGGTGCAATAGATTGTAGTTTGGAATGAGAAATCAGAGAGCCGAGTTCAAATTCCATTCAGGTGCATTACATTCACTTACATGTTAATATCCTTGAGAAAGATATGAATTCATCTTCTCTCAACTATGGTTTATATAGTAAGACTGTGAGAAAATCATTATTATTCTCAAAAATTTGTTAAAGCAATATCACTTGAAAAAAAAAAACAAAAAAAAACTTTTCCTTATAATCCCAAATATGTTTCAACTTTAACCCATAAGAGGTTGATAAGCCATAAAGAAAACAAATCAATCCAAACTATTACTTTCAAAAAATAAATAAATTTGAGATACATGTCCATGCATTCAAGGATACATATATACACAATTGTCATTTTATATATGTATGCTCAAACACATGGATGTGTATCTGTGCCTAACTTCAGATTATTTATACGAGTGTGTTTGTGCAAACTAAAATGCATACACCTGTATATATGTGTGTCTAAGTGTGTGAGATTGTCATCCCAAACAAGCACAGAAGATAATGTCCCCTACTCCAACACACAAATAATCAAACACAAATAATTATAAATAATTCTATTTTTTAAAAAAATAAACCAGTTTGTCTGATGATCACAAAAGCATGAAACCCAGGGTTACAAAATAATATCCATATAACTGAATATGTTAGCTCAATTTGAGCACTTTCCACTAAGTACTGCACACACACACACACACATTATATATATATATATATATATATTATTTGTGTATTTAGGCAGCGATCCTTTTTTCATGCATATTTCATTGAAAACGACAGACAAGGTGCTTTTATTTAGTTTTTTTATACAATTTCTTATGCGATCTAATAATTTTTTTTCTTTTCGGATGATAAATTATATAAAAACTGTCCAAATTTTCTTTTTATCCGAGTGCTTTCAGATATTACATTTAGCCATTTTCAATGATTATGTTTTAACTGTGAAAATTAGAAATAGTTTGTTGTATGTTTTATAAAATGTTTTCATTTTTTTTTTTCTTCTCAACTTCAGTAAACAGAAATATGTAAAGTGCTACTAAAACTTTGTGAAATTTGGACATCATGTTCCAATTTAATGCCATACAGACTTTTGCAACAACTTCAGGTCTTGTTCTGATTATCTTTTTAAGTACTGCTTTGCAAGAGGTAGTAAAAACTATTTTAATTCAAGTACAACTTTTTCAATTGCCAAATTCTTAGAGCCTTTGGGCTGCACTTTTTGAATAAAACTGCTCTTTTTCCTTTATTAGTCCAAAGAGTAATGTCCAGTAGACGAATCTCAATTCCACTTCCCAGTCAGCTTTGAATTTAAAAAATTTAAACAGAATGCCAATCATTACCTTCTGTCTTTTTAATTCCTGTTCTTTTATTGTCCTCTCCCCTTAATAGTAGTTCTTCCTATATTCTCTAACATTCATTAACCCCTTGTGTCATTATTGTTTTGCTGGGTGTGTGCAAAATTATTAGGTTGGTGCCAAAATAATGACGTAATAATGTTGTTTTTTGACACATTTTTTAACGTCAAAAAACGACATTATTACGTCATTAATTTTGCACCAACCTAATATTAAAATAAAAACTCTGGAAATGATGATTCTTTCCAATGTTATCAGTAGACAATTTTTAGCAGCTTCATATAAACACAAAGAAATATATGATGCAGTTTTATATATAAACACTTGAAGTTATATAAATGTTGTATGTTAGGCAGTGAGCCAGTAAGATTTTTGGCATTATCAGCTGTCTATTGTCATTGGGCATTTGGCTAGCATTGATGCAACATTCCTGTAGATGCTGTTGAAAAGTGGTTTGGCTGATTGAATTCTGTTACTGTTGTGCAATGGCATTTTAAAACACATTTGGATAAATCACTGTCAATAAACATTCCATTTATGATTGGTATAAAGAATTTGAAACAAGATATTTGTGTAAAGGTTAAAAAAGTATATTTGTATATACATAGCATATGACTAAATGTGAAAACTGAGCATTTCTAAGATTCTGCAATAAACTATAAAAGTTTTTCTACTGTATCGTGTATCAAAATCTTAAAAATTTTGGTTTAATAAATTGTGAAACTATTTCTTTTGTAATTGTGCTGTATATACTGTTAATTCCTAGTGTTTAGAATAATTCAGCCTCAAGAATGCACCCTGATTTTAACTTATAAAATTAGGAAAAACAAAAAATTTAATTAAAAAATAACATATGTGAATTTTTGGGATGAGAGGGTATCCTTATTTATTTTAATGTAAGCTATATTTTGTTTGTCTAGTGTCATATCAACTCCTTATGGGGCATTTATTACTGAAATTTAATTTTCTTTGGAAAATTATTAATTTAACAAAAAATGTATTGTGGGTAATATTTTTTTCCTTAGAGAAATGTATTGCTGGTATTTGTTTTTAATTATGAAAATGTATTGCTGATATTTTTACTGCAAATTTTTTATACTTTTATAGTGGTTTGACCCCAGTTTGGGGGCGGTTAACTATTTGTCAATAGCTGGAACACTAACTGGTGTTACCAACCCTGGTCAGGTTGGACCTGTGAACAGCAGCAATTAAGAGGTGTGGTTCCATGCTTCTCAAAACCTCCTGATCAGAGGTTTTGCTGTCAGATGTAGTTCATCATTCATGATTGAAGTTAAGTTAGATTTGGCAACTTGAACCTAAATGTTCTACTTGCCTGCTGCAGCCTTGCTGTCAAAATTGACTCCCCCTGCTACCACTTTAGTTTTGCCTTCCTTTTGCCACAGTAGTCTTATTTTTTTTTCAGAAATTTTTTGTAATAGAGGGTTCAATTTGAAAGTTTCTGAATGTTACTCCGACTGATAATCACCTGAAGGAGGCTGAAAGTCACAATGGCTAGAATACTACAGTTATAACACAAAGATTAGTATTTATTAATCCACCCACAAGTCTAATGTTAAAAAAAAAAAAGTAACCTTGGACCTGTTAAAGGTTGGTGAACAAAAATTAGCATCATGTATACAGGAGAACAGGATAGTTATTTAAGATATTTTGTATATTTTTATTAGGTTGGTGCAAAAATAATATCGTTTTTTGACCTTAAAAAATACATCAAAAAACGATATTATTTTTGCACCAACCTAATATTAATCTTTATCACTGTATGTGATTCATTTGCTGCACAAAAAGTTAATCCTGCCACTAAAGGTGACTGAACCCTGAGAACTAGTGTTTTTGAATTTTATAGTTGTGTTATCATATCCTGCTATGGCAACAGAAAACAATAAGGATACTGCAATTGAGAGGAAAAGGAAATAATATTAATAATGCAGAGTGCTAAAAGTTAATGATTATAGCTTTTTAGTAAATATCAAGAAACACAGTACTCTGATGCAAAATAGCAGATATTTACAATTGTAGAAGCTAGCCTATATTAGTAGCTTTGTGGCCGACTAGAGAGATCTTGGTAAATATCAAAGTATGTCTCACTTATAAGAGCATTACTTCTATAGTGTTTTTGAGTCACAATTGGTGCTCCAAACTTGTAACCTTGTACCAGACATTACAGCAAATATCAAAGAATGCTTAACCATAAACCAAGCTAGATGGGGTATTTTGATGTGGTATAATAGTTAGCAAACTTGTCTTGCTAGATTAATTAGGACCGAGGAGTCAGTTTAATCCTCACTAGGTGCTCCACACCTTCAGCCATCTAAACTACACTCAGAAAATCATTTTGGGGCATGTTGATATGGTGTAATAGTTAACAAGCTTGTCTTGTGAGATTAATTACGACTGAATACTTTTTGCCTTGAACAATATCTCAGATATGCTTAGAAAATCAGCATAAATCAATGATGAGCAAAGCATTACTAATGCAATGAGTTTGAACCGCACTAGGTGCCCTATATTTTTGGTATTATGCCAGACTAAATACATTGTAATAAATATCAAAGAATGCCATAATATAGAGACTTATTACAACAGGTGTTTGGTCTTTGTTGGATATCCCACTCTTACAACCTTAGGCTTACAGTCGCATCATGTTTAAACACTGTTTTCCCATGCAAACACCAAAGTTAAGCAATGTCAAGCCTAGTTAGTACCTAAGTTGGTGACAACTTGGGAATACCAGGTTCCATAAGCTTGAACATGTGGATGGTGTAAGGGAAAATGGCTGGGAATTGTTAATTGGAGAGCTGAGTCCCAATTCTTGTTGTGTTCATTATATTCCCTTACATGCAAATACCCTTGGAAAAGGTAGGAATCAACCTCTTCTACTCCAAGCTATGGATTAATAAGTAAAACTTGTAACACTAAAGCAATTATTATCTAAAACAAAAAAATAAAAAATAAAAACATCTTACAATCTAAAAATATTTTCTGGCTTTAAATAATCTGCAAATGGTTGATAAGCCATAAAAATCAAAACAATCTATCCATTGTTTTGTTTTGATTGGTTACCACCAAGGAAAGAACAGAAGTTTTTATTTCATCCAAAGTGAGGGTTTATTTTTCCAGTCCCTTGTTTTCACTTCCAATTCCTTACAGAAGAATTACCAACTTGTCATGCACCAGATGCACCTTTTGAGTACATAACTTAAAAATATTATTTGCATAATATGGCACAAAAACAAAAATTGCTTTTTAATATTTAAAGGTTTTAGACTATTTTTAGAGTCTTTATTGTTGGGGATTGATTTTCCATTGTTATATTCACTTACACACAAATATGAATCCACCTCTTCTTCCCCAGCTATGGGTTAATTAGTAAGACTTCTATCACTAAAACCATTACTATCTCAAAAAAAAAAAAAAAAAAAAAAATTGTACAAAATATTTAGATTTTGGCATCAAATAACCAATAGAGATTAATATACCAATAAACAAAAACAACCAACAACCTTACGACTTTGTGCATTATATATGTATAAAAAAAATACCTCACCATTGAGCAAACTAGCTAAGCTAAGCATAGTAGTAAGTTTCATCTTTATAATTTTGGCCTTGTGCCAGACTAAGCTTAGTAAATATCAAGAAGCATTGTACTAGATCAGGTGATTAGTTTTTAATACCATTCTGATGACTTCATTCAGTGATTTATCAAGTTTATTATTAGAACCTTTAATTGCCATGTGCAATTAAATAGTGATCCAACATAGGTAAATAATTACTTACCTTCCCCAATTTCAACTTCACACAAGGTTAATTTTCGTTTACTTCCTGGTAGAATAATGAACACATTTTTTCCATAGTTTTTCTGCTGGAAGTTAATTTCCACCTTGCCACTGGGGTCAATTTGCTTTTGATGGTGATGTACAAGCATAGCGTTTGCAACATTTGTATGGTTACCAATGTACACCTTGAAAGGTGAGAAGTTTTCTGTAAAAAGAAGAAAATCAATATTTAAGGTTAATCTAAAAACAATACAAAAAAAAAAGGAAATGCTTACCTTATAAACAACATACCATGTTGTGTTGAATTAGTAGGTTTGGTTTGGTTCATTTCACGGCATATCAACCTCAATAGGTTATTTAATGCTGACAAAATTTTTATTGCTGGTAATAATAATTCCTTTCCAAAAATATATTACTGGTAATTTCTTTTTCCCAAAAATGTATTGCTGGTAATAATTTTTTACAAAAAACTTTTCTGGTATTAAAACCTATTTTTACACTTTCACAGTTCTTTGACTCCTGTTTGGGGGTTAACTATTTGCCCATAGCTGGGACCCTATCAGGTGCTACCACCCCAGGTCAGGGTGAACCTGGGAACATCAGCAATTAAGAGGTGATTCCACGCTCCTCAAAACCTCTTGGTCAGAGGCCTTGCTGTTGGCTGTACTTTATCATCTTAACCATGATGCGGATGTAGTTTATCGTCTTAACCATGATGATATTGCAGTAGGTTCAAACCTAATCTGGGTACACTAGACACTGTATAACCATTGGGTACTAGTACACATGTTTATCTTTGAGACCATTAATTTAAATTTCAGTCACAGTTGTGTACACTTTGAACTATATATGTGTAGCTGGTTACTTGGATTCGAGAATAGCCATCTACTAGGACAGCTAGCCAATCAATATTGCAGATGCTCTCTCAGACACATTTGTGTTTATTCAACACTCACAGAGCCCACCTGTGGTTTATACTGCAACTATGCTGAGCAGACCTTAGTTACAGTTTCTGGGAAAGAGCATGTTATCTAGCCCGATCAACAATTTGAACAAGGCCTGCACACTCAATCCCACAGCCATGATGACTTGTGACTTTGTGCTAGCACAGCTATCAATGGCCCCCAAGAGTTCCATCTATCCAATTTCACTGACAAGGCTTGGGTCAACCTGTGGTATGTTTTTCAGGCACTTTCCAAATGTACCAGATGCTGGGATTGACCCCTCCAGTCTGATAACATCAGGAAGTCTCCTTCCTGACAAATCGACCATGGTGAGTTTCAAACCCAGGTCTGATGGTCAGAATGCGAATCTTCTAACCACTTGATCACATACCCATATTAACTTTGAACTAATGCATTGGGAAAGGCATAGACATATCTTTTTTCTCCAGTTTATGGATAAAAGAGTTGGTTAGACTGAAATTTTAAATAGATAATGAACTAGGACAAGGTTAAATCTAAATTGAAAATCATAGACAAATCAATTCGAAAACCACCCTACAACTTCACTAAGAGCTATCATTGCAGTTGACAACTTACAGATATAAAAGAAAATTTGTGAAGAATCATGATTGTGTATATGATTTGGTTTGGTTTACGGCATATCAACCCCAATGGTATATTTAATGATGACAAAATTTTTATTGCTGGTAATATTTTGTCAAAAATCTATTTCTGGTAATATTTTTCCTTAAAAAATGTATTGCTGGTAATATTTTAAAAAAAAATGTATTGCTAGTAATATTCTTTTTTAAAAACAGTATCACTGGTAATAATTTTTTAAAGTATTTCTGGTATTAAAACCTATTTTTACACTTTCATGGTGTTTTGACCCCAGTTTCAGGGTTAACTATTTGTCGATAGCTGGTATCCTAACAGGTGCTACCACCCTGGGTCAGGGCAAACCTGGAAATACCAGCAACTAAGAGGTGGTTCCACGCTCCTCAAAACCTGATCAGAGGCCTTGCTGCTGGACGTAGTTTATTGTCTTACCCAGGACACAGATGTAGTTTATCATCATACCCAGGACACATGATTGTGTATATGCTATGAAGGAATAATTTTATTTTTAAAAGAAGCTTTATTAATTGAGGCTTATTTTAGTGCAACACTAGGCCAAATAGAGGAGAGGAATGAGAATAGGATGATGCCAGTTTTATAAATCCTCGAAAAATCAACCTTTAAGATTTTGACAATATATCTGGGATTGTAACAGCAACATTTGTTGTTCTGTGCAAAAAATAAACCATCTCTTTTGCAAGCCAGATTAATCTTTCATTCATTAAATTCTACACAAATAAAAAAGTCCTAATTTATTCTGATTATAAAACACAATGCTTGAATTTTTAAATCAGGCTGTAATTTTCACACAGTGTTGGGATGTGTATGAAGCATGATAGTGGCTTGAAATGAGAAATCAGCAAGCTAGGTGCAAACTCTAGTCAAGTGCCTTCAACTTTTTCCAAATAATCTTGGAAAAGTATGAATGCATTCTGTCTCTCTTCAGCTATGGATTAAAAGCAAGAGAGACTAGGTTCTCTAGTCATAGTTGGTAACTAGTCTAGAAGAAGGATAACTGAATTAAGGAGTTTGCATTTAACTTTAGAGTGGAGTTGTTGACTATGATTTTGACTTTAGTCACTAAGACAGGTAGGAAATTGTTACATATAAAAAACTTAACAAAAAACAAGAAAATTTGCTTCCTTACTGGTGTCTGTTGAGAGAGTGTAGATGACAATCCTCTTTATTGCAACAACATCTCCCATCCAAGTTTTCCATAGTGGGTCCTTCATTCGTTGGGTTATCATACATAATGAAGGATCATTGTTCTTGCTATTCAGATCAATGGTAAGCTTGTTTTTAGCTTTTGGGTCATTTGATTTTGCTGTTCGAGATCTTAGTCTCTCTGAAAAGAAAAAAAATGTACTTATCTTTATATTCAGAAAAAATACACCGTAAATATATTGAAAGAATTAAATTTATATCCATAGGTACATACAAGACAGGGACTGTCAATAGCAGCAGCATAATACAAATAAAAAAAAAACAAAACATTTATTATTATAAAACAATATTAGCTTGTTGAAAGTAATAAAAGGATATTTAGCTATCCTGCAAATAATCATCAATCCATATATTCCTTTATCCACCATGTCCTTTCAGGATGTGAGTGATCATGGCTCTCCACAACTTCCTGTATTTTGTTTGAGTTGCATTTAATCCTTTGTTATTCCTCTTGGTCCCTACTCTGCCATCTATTCACACAAACTTGTTAAATCAGTTGCTGTTTTCCTCCTGCTTCTCTTGTTTTCAATATGACCTGTGAGTGTTAAATTTGCCAGGCTGTTTTTCCTCATTAGTGTTCCAGAAATCTTAACTCACATTTTCTGATTTTAACAGTTCCTTGGTTGTCCCTATTTTCCTTAAAACTTCTTTATTACTCATATGTTCTGTATATGGTCTTCTCATTCGTTATTAGAAACATGTTTCTGTTGCTTTAAGTTTCTTCTTTCTGTGAGAAGATGGTCCAGAATTCATTGTCATAGAGGAGATTACATATCAAATAGCAGTCCAGTACTCTATTTTTCATTTGTAATTGGTTGATGTTTTATAGCATCTTTCAGTATGGACATTTTTCCATCTTCTGTAGATTGCATTTTAAGTATCATCTGAAAGTCCTTACAACAATCGCTATTAAAACAAAACAACCATCTTTGTGTAAACAGGAGTGATTGACCAAAAAAGTATAATTGTCTCAATATATTACTTAGACAGGTGTATATTTTTCTGTTTCTTTTTCTTTATTAAGTGATGTGTGCGGTAATCTCAACAGCTCTGGTGAAAGAGGCATGAAACTGGATAACTTGTTCCATTTTTTTTTCCTGCCTGTGTTTTTCACCACTACAGCAGTTGTGATTTCTCTATACATAACTTTTTAATTATGTCCATTTTTTATTGCCATGATTTCTTATAATAATTAGAAGTCTTTGTAATTTTGTTAGCAATACAGCTAACAAAATTACAAAGACTTCTAATTATTATAAGAAATCACCAATACTCTGAAATTGAATCAAATGACCCTGTCTCGTCAAGATGAAAATATGATCTTTTTGTAAAACCTTTTTCACTACAGTTTCAAACATCACTTAATTACATTTAAGATATCAACAAAAAAGAAAATGCATAAAGTTTATTTTTAACTGCTCAACATGAAATTCTTTTGATTTGTGACTCAAAGATCTAAAAGTCTTTCTTATTGAGTGAAAGACACTAGTAACTTTCAAGGGTAACTACCACAGGACAATCGCTACTAAGTTTGTCATACAGCCTATTCTTTCATAGGTTCAAGCTAGACTAAGCTGAACTTTGTAAATATGTGTCCAAGTCATGAATATTTTATTACATACTGATCTATTCATACTAGTATAATCTAATAATTTTCCTTTGTTGGCTAAGCATAGAAATGAATGCCATATGGGAGCCTTTAATTAAGAAAAGAAAGAAGTTTTAAACTTGAAAATTCTACCATCTAATTACATTACAGGTGTTGCAAGAGTCATCTACTTCAGTTCAATTGAAGAGGCAGACAAGCAACATTCGTTTTAAGGCCCCAGGTTTCCATTACCAAATTGTCCTAAAATAAACTTAATGGATAAAAGTGTTAGTTAAGTGAACCTAACATTTCGTGTTCAATCCCTTTTGTTTAATCTGTGAAACTGTCAAGCATAGACTTCAAAAGCAAATTAATGCTTTCTTCTCTGAATAAATTGTTAAAAGCACTTATGGAAAATGGTAGGCTTTTAATAAACAGGTGGAACAGGGTAAATCAACAGTATTTGTTAGCTAAGGATGAAGAGTTCATTCCTTGAGAGGATTAGGATTAACAATCTCCATAATAGTTATCAGAAAGGTAAAAGGACATAGTTAAAACCTGGGTCAAATAGTGAAAGAAATGTCATTTACTCTGGTTCAGGGTAACATACAAGCAACATTTAATTACAAGAATGAATTGGAAAAATGAAAAAATATGAACTATCACTATATCCTCCTATAGATTGAATAAAGTGTTCCTTTGAAATTTATATAATATTTTTTTGATAAAATAGAAAGAAGAATCTGCAATATTATTCGTCCTGACCTGGCACCAGTCACTTATCAGCCACCGCCATAACAGATTCTGTTAGGGTGGTGGCTGATAAGTGACTAGTATATTCCCTTTTCTATAAATATTTTCATGGTAACTTTTCTGATGTGCTCTCCTCTTTGGTACTTAAACTTTATGAATTTAAGTGCTGTATTAGATTGGCAGAAAGCTGTTATTATATTATAGTTGAAAAAGATGTAATTATAATTTCTATGCTAACAGTTTCTTCTCTCACACTTCTCACCTGTAGAACTCTCTTCCACTTTGAAGTTCAAAAGTTTAAATGCAATGTTGATCATTATCTCCTGTCTTAATTCCTGTCGTTTTTTTTTTTTTGTTTTTTTTTAAATTTATCTCTCTCCTTAATAATGTTTCCTTTTTCTCATATTCTCTGACACTCAGTAATCCCTTTCTTCTTAGTGGCTTAATTGTCTTGCTTTCGGTGAAATGAGTAAAAAAAAAAATTAAAAAGAAAGTGTTTCAGAATATTTTTCTGAATTTTTAAAAAAAATACCATTAAAAAAGATTCTGGTTCAGTGCACTACATTCTTCAAATTTTTCTTCTCATATTTGGAATTTGTGGGCTGTATTTGAACAAGCAGATGTTTGTCTGCCTGGCTCAGAGCTTGATTAGAGAAAGCAGAAAATAGGCACCTGCTGTTAACGTGTTCATCTTATTAGACATTGAGTTCCTTTTTTTTTTCTTTTTTTTTTTTTTTTTTTGTTAGCCAGTGAAGATGACCTTTTGGCACAGCTCAAACCAACAGATTGTGTTATTAAGCAGAAAGAATTAATGCTAACAAACCTATGTTTGTGTCACAAGAAATAAATCGATCAAATCAATCAATTTAGTCCAGATTGGATTCCAAATTATAACATAACAAACATACTTCACTCCCTTTGTTATCATGTTCCATTAGGACATCAGCAATCATGGAAGTTTTCTTTTGGATATATAAACTATATTTCTATGACGGTTCTCAGGAAAATTTATAGAGCAGTTTTCAGTTGCTTTTTCTAGAGTTTTGAATTAAGAGTTATCTTTCTTTAGACTGGTTGCTAATCAACACTAGAGAACAAAATTTTGTTTTTTTGCTATTTAACCCATAGATTGTGATGATGAAGAATGTGTGATGAAGAAATGGATGCATGTTTTTTTTTTGTTTTTGTTTTCTTTAAGAGTGTGAAATAAACTCTCCCCCATTGGAATTTGAACTCAGATTGTCAATTTCATTCCCTCCAAGGCTGGCTCCTAAAAAACATACTAGACACAAAATACACATGCAAAATATGAAATTGTATTTGTTTGCCTATTCAGTAGCTTTTCACCATAGACAGGATTACCACACTTGAGGAGCTCACCAACTACCATTGCACTTATTCATGATTGGCTCAAATAATACATTGGTGTTCAAAACTTTTACTCAACTAAAACTACATTACAAAATATATTTTGAGATAGGAAATATAACAAACAAAACAAACAAAGGCATTTTTTATTATTTCAAATTTATTATATTTAGATTTTATTAATGAGTAGAAATACTCATGAAAATTTCATGGTTTTCAAATTTGAAAATCTTGTTGAATCTTAATCCTTAAGTTACTGATTGAATATAATCCTTGCAATTTCCACAAGCACAAAATACCCATGGAAATTCTCCAATCGCCTTGGTAAATGTTATAACATGCTTCATAGCACTTATAAGTAATGCTTTGGTAACTTGCCATGATATCAGTATAACAGTCTGAAGACGGACTCCAAACAGATTCTTTTCCTCTTACATTTGACCTGGAGCTCTTTATTTATGTTTATGGACTAGTTCATATAGTCACCAGTAGTGCACTATTTTTACTCCACAACAATAAATATTTGTGCTTAAAAAAATATTACAATCATAATCATAAATGTGGTTAATATTTAAGTAAGATGGCACAAATAAAAAGATTTGAAATTGAGAAGTTTCTCTATTTCACTGAAGCAGACATTAAATTTATGAGTGTTGTCACTTCTTCTATCACCTCTTTCTTTCTATTTCTCAATGAAACTAAACAGCATTTATAATGTCTTTTATAGTTTTTTGTCATCATCAAAATAGAAAAGATCATTATGAGGCATTGGTAAGTTCAGTCAGTCAGTTATGTGCCATGTGTGATACATGCTTAGGCGATCATGTATCTTTCTATACCTGACTGATGAGGCAGATTTTTTTCCCACAGTAGGTGGTAGGGCATAACATATGTGTTAACCAACTAATTAAGGAACAAGCAGAATTATAACATGATAGTATTTTAAAAATACAAAAGAATGAATGAATTTAAATTTCCCTAAAATCTCAGCAAATTAAATGCCCTGAAAGCATTAAAATTTTAATTACATTTTTAAAATATGGTTTCATTTTGCTCCTAGAATTTGTAAAATGCTTTCTTATGTGACACGTGCTATCAATTTTTCTGTCTGTTCACATCTTCCACTTAAATGAGAGGAAAATTTCAAATTAATGAAGTAGCTATTAGGTGATACTTATTTGAAAGAATTTCAGGGCATTAAATTAAATATTTTTTTGATATTTTTAAATTGTAATTATTATTGTTAAAGCTGTAAGCCTACATTAAAAAATATTATGCCTTTGAAATATATTTTGCAAATTAGCTTAAGTTTAATAAAAGTTGTGAACCCAAAAGTTGTTTTTTTTTTCTGATTGGGCTAAGTGTGAATAAGTGGAACAGATATTCTTTCACAAAAGCATTCTTTTACAATTATATATAGACTTACCTATGTTATCCTATATATATAAAGTTTGCTCTATCTCACTAAAATAATGTTTGAATTTTAATCTGTGAGTAGGCATTTTGGCTGATAAAAAAATGACAGACTATAATACTCTAATCATCCTTTTAAGATGATTATATATATATATATATATATATATATATATATATATAAACATTTTTAGTGATACAGAACTTGAGTATTGCTATAAAAATGTTAAGCTGAATATTATTTGGCATAATTAAAAAATTGATGATAAAAAAAAAATGAAACAGGAAAACTAACTGGTTTTGCTCTTCAAAGTTTTTAATCAGGAGAAAAAGACTAAAATCCAATAAATCTAATTAGCAAATGATTGATGAGCAGATAGAGAAGGAAAGAAGAAAAAAAAGGTCAGGGGAGTACTAGGGACTAATGAAAGCAAGCCCCATCAAACAATCACACTGTTTACAGAGAGACAGTTTATGATAATTGATATAAAATTATATATATTTTTACTTTTCTTGACATTTTTACTGCTTTTTATCATATTTCTATGCTGAACCATTTCTTAGACTTTAAATTAAATTGCGAGAATTCAAAACAAAATATTATATTGAAAGAATCAGATGCTTAAGAGAATCCCCCACTGATCATGGTCTTAGGCAGTGTCCCAGAAAAGCAACATCTTGAAGGATGTGATACATGTTCAAGTCATGTCCAATGCTATTTCTATTAACAAATATATACTGGATTTTTTAAGTTTCTTTTCATTACTGGTCTTACGACCATATCACATTGAGACACCAGTTCTCATACAATCACCAAAGTTAAGCGACGTTGTGCTTAGTACCTAGATGGGTGAGTACTTGGGAATACCAGGTATTGTAAGCTTGGATGTTTGCATGGTTTAATGGATAATGGCTCAGATTTGAATATAGGAAAGCTGAGTTCAAATTCCTGTTGGGTTTGTTGTATTCACTTTTGCACAAATATCCTTGTGAAAAGTATAAATACAATCCTTGTTCCTCCCTTCTTATTAGTAGGATTTATATAAGAAAATTATTATTATTCTCCACAAAATTCTTACAATATAAAAATATTTTCTGGCTCTAAATAACCTGCAAAGGGTTGATAAGTCAGAAAAAACAAATCAATCAAATCATTACCAAAAAAAAAAAAAAAAAAAAAAAAAAAAAAAAATCAGTTAAAAAGGTTGATAGCTAACTAATTAAAAATACTTTATTTCAACCTTGTTCTCATGTTGGTTATTAGATGTTATTATAGACACAAAGTTTCAGACAAGTACCCTTAATTGATTTGGCTTATTAATTTGATTATTGTTATTATTGTTATTTTATCTTAGCAATGCCAGTTATTGTTTATTCTCTCTTGAACCAGTGCTTGACTACTTAATGCAGGGATTGAACTCATGTATGACAGATGTTTAACCAAAAATTGGCCACTGTCCCAAAAACACCAGTGGTGTATTTTTTAAGCTTTTGAAATTCAATGTTAGATGTCATTTTGCTTTTTAGTCAAGTTTGATTTTCAAAAGTTTAAATACAATATCAATAGTTATTCACTGTCTTCCTGATTACTCTTCTTTTATTCTCTCTTCTTGAGAATATTTTTTTAAATTCTTTCACACCCAGTAACCCCTTGTGCCTTAGTGGCTTTACTGCCATGTTTGGGGTAATTTCAATCAAAAAAAAGACAGATTTAAAATTTCACTATTTTGGGCCTGGTTTTAAAGAATTGAAATTTAGTTGTGCTAGTTTATTTAAAAGTAACCCACTCTGGCAATTCTGACCTTGAGAACTCGTTATATGGCTAGAATATAATTTGACAACCATTCCTAAGGTACTGTACAAATATGAACAGGGTTGATCAACCAGCAGTAATATGCCATGACTTGTCACAAAATAAATACATTTCTTCATCATTATGCTATAGACATATAGAGAAGGTGCATTTACATCTTACAATGAAAGGTTGACAACACTCAAGAAAAAATAGCTTTTTGATACTCGATTGATTTTAAAGTAACAATTGTTTGATTGGAAACTTGTAAAGATGAGTCATCACAGAAACATATTTTGGCAGATTTATAAAACTGCCATATCAGATTATAATGCTGAAGATATTTGAATTCAAACTGATTCAACCCAGGCTGAATTAAGCAAGTTTCTGTGAATTATCTGTTTTAGAAAGAAGCGTTCACTTCTTTGCTTTGTTATATGCTGAAAGATTAGTTTCTCTTTTTTTTTTTTTTTTTTTGCTTTCCTACAAATGTTGTAAAAACAAGAAAATACACATCACAACTTATCAATTTCTTTCTCCTAACATTTCAATAATTGAATATCATTTTAAATCAACTGAGATTAAAAGTTATATGATTTTTCTTAGTCTTTGAGCAGAAAAGAAAAAATAACTGAAATTGAATGGAGGCTACATATGCCATAAACTCAACAATTGTGTTTCTTCGATAAGATTCCAAGTTTACATCAAGGGAGAAATTACTTTCTCACCATAAATTCCAATCATACAAATCTTTTTAATTTTCTTCAAATTGCAAGGGCACATTTACTCAAAGTCCATTTACTGTCAATTTTTAGCAATTTCTTTTACTGTATGTTTAAAACAAAGTTCACAAAGTTTAATCCATTGCCATGTAAAAATCATTCGCAACTAATAGGTTTGCTTTCATGCATTTGCTTTTTGAGATTTAAAGCAACAGCATTAGAGATGCTCTTTAACAGTGACACAAAGCTAAAAGATCTGTTTGATGGTAGAAGTAGCTGCATATTCCCTTTCAGCATCAACATTTGGTAGTTGAGTTTGGATTAAAACAAAAGTTCAAATATTGAGTTTTAATATATCTTAGTGGATTAGATCAGTAATTTCCAGCTGGTGCTGTGAGATGATCATAGGTGTGCCACAAAAAGATTTAAGTTTCCTTAATTAAATTATTTTTGAAAGAAGTCCAAAGCACAATAATTATATATCAAAATTAAAACCTCTTTGAATTGATTATATGAATATATCATTGTGATAATAAACATACTAATGTATAAAATAATATAAAAAAGCAAGCTTTTTTGCAATAAACAATATTAAAAACAAAAAAACGATCAGAGCTAGACTAGTTGGAAGATGATGAAAAAGAATACCTGTTCAAAATGTGACCTTGTAAAGAATATATTATAAGGAAATGTCAAACCCAGATATCTCATTAAATGTTAACTTATAATAAGCAGAAAAATAAAGAAATATTTTTCAAGAATTTTAAATATCTTTTTATTACAAATTATAATAAAATATTTTGTTTGTTAATGAATAAATCATAAAAAGTATATTATTTTTTCTGTTCTCAGTTCTGAAAAGTGTACAGACAAGCATTCAAATTGGAAGCTGTCAGTGGTTGTGTGAATACAAAGTCACAAAACATGACAGAGCTTGACAATACAGGCCTTGTTCACTTCTCCCTTATGCATTATTTCTCTTCAGAGTGTAAGTGATCATAGTTTTCCACAATTTCCTGTCCTTCATAGCTCTCAATAAATATTGTCTTTTTATTATCTCTTCTAAACCCTATTCCACTCAAGCTCAGTAAGTATGTTATCCACTGTTTTCCTCTGTCCCTCTTGCCTCCAATCTGCCCTGTGAGTATCAGATTTTCCAAGCCCTCTTTTCTCATTAAGTGTCCTAGATATTTCAGCTATCTCTTCCTAATGTTAAATATAAGTTTCCTTTTTGTATCCATTCTCTTCAAAACTTTGTCATTGCTCACATGTTTGGTCCATGGTATTCTTAACATCTTTCTTGTAGAACTACATTTTTATTGCTTCAGGTCTTTTCTTCATCTTTGAGGAGATTGTTCAAAGTTTACTGCATATAGGAGGATAAATATCACAGTTCAGTACTCTTTTCTTTGTTTCTAATAAAGTTTTTCTGTCTCTTAATATTCTACTTAGCTTTTGGAAGGCATATTTGGCTATCTCAATGTGCCTTCGGATTTCAGTGCCAACCTTTCTGTACTCTGTTAAAACACTTACGAGATATGAAAATTTTTGTATTTGTTTGATTTTGATATCTTTGATTTGTCATTTGCATTTTGGGATTATCCTTTTGCTGACAACCATGTTTTCTGTCTTCTTGCAATTGATGTTTAATCCTTTCTTCTCATTTTCCTTCACTACCTTCTGTAAGAAATCTAGTTTTCTTTCCATGTCTGCCTATCAAAACTGTATCATTTGCATATCTTATGTTGTTAAGATTGTGGCTGCCAATAATGAATCCTGGTAGGATTTCTAATTCTCTTTGAATCAATTCACAGTATAGGTTGAATAGGTTTGGTGAGAAGACACATTCTTGTCTTACACACTTTTCTATTTTTGTATATCTGCTGAACTCATTTTTTTTACCCATATGCATGCAGTTTCCTGCCAGTATAAGTATTTGATTATTCTAGTATCCTTCCCAAACATGTCCAGGTTGTCAAGCTGCTCCAATAAGACTTTGTGGTGTACTTTTTGCATTTGTATTGGTCTTTCTGATATCATTGTGAGCATAAATATTGCTTGTTCCAGTGTCTTTAATGAAACCACACTGTTCTATCTCTGGTCTGATTCTGCCCTGTGCACTATTCATCAGAATTTGGATAATTTTTGTTATATGGCTTATTAGGCTGATTGTTTGCGGGAGTTCCCATTCGTTTGCACCTGGCTTCTTAGGCTGTGCTATGAAAATAGATCTACTTATGTCTTCAGTATATCACACCACTGTTGTAGATACATTTATTACTTCAGTAATCTTGTTCATGCCGAAATCATCTAAAACTGCTATTGAAATTGTAATGGAGGCATCTCCATTACAATTTCATCTGACCCTGCTGTTTGTTTCTGTTCAATTTGGCTAGAGCTGCTTCCACTTCAGATTTTAATATTTCTGTGTATTGCTTTATTTCTGATACTCATTCTTTAGATTTCTGCACATATTTCATTGAGCCATTCCTTTTTAGCATGCTTGCATTTATTCTTGATTTCTTTGTGCAGTGTCCTATATTCTATTCCATATCTTGACAGATTTCTGTCACTTCACTTAATGGGTTCTGCTTAAAGTTTCCATTTTCATTTTGTATATGTGTGTGCGTGTATATATATATATATATATATATATAAAACATTTGACCATGAATTGAATACTGCTTCCATATCTAGTCTGGTGCTAGTGCTGTACCTCTCATGATTCTAGACAAAATCCAAAAAGGGGTCTCTAATGTAATCGATCCTGATCTATCATCACAACTTCTGTCACATTCTCATCAACATGACATGGCTTCCATTTATCTTTTCTATAAATATTGTTATTGTTTTGTCATTTTTTTTTTTTTCGCTAGTGACTCAACTGCGTAAATTTAAGCATGCTACTAGATTGGAAACTATGTCTCACTATTTTACTCTTGAACTAGTTGGATGCAACTGCCACTTTTATTCTAACAGTTTCTTTCCTCTTACTTTTCACATGTGAAATTCCCTTTAGATTTCTTGTTTCCCTGCCACCTATATTTAAAAAAAATTTAAATGAAACATCAATTGCCATCTTCCCTATTCCTCAACTCTGTTCATCTGTTGTACTTTTCCAACTAAAGTTTTCTCATTCTCTCGGTCTCCTTGTAATCACTTGTGTCCTCGTGTCATTATTGATGATATATACACACACACACACACACACACACAAGGTGTAACAACAAAATTGTACAATTGTTAGATTAAGCATTGAACCTTTGCATCTTAGAAATGATTAAATATATATTACTGGAATTCTCTGAGGTTTTTATAACACTATTGGACTATTTTGGACAATAAGAATGTATTTAACTCTAAGATGAAATGATGATCCCTCTTGCTCTTGTAACCTCCTGATCCAGTTTTCATCTCTACTGTTCCCTCTTTTTTTTTTAAAATTATTCACTATTCTCTTGATGGTTCTTGAATGGACTTTGAAACCAGAGTATGAATGTTGGTACCATTACTGAAGACTTGTATAATCTTTTTCCTTTCACCATTGCTCAGTTGGAAAGAAAGTGGGGCTGACATAAAATTATCTTAACCTATTCTCTTTTTAGCTGAATAACTTCAACGGTTTTTCAGTGATTGTTACAACAAATTCTGTAAAAATGGCTAAATGTTTTATCTGAAAACCTGGAAAAAAGAAATTGAATAAGTTTAGTGTTTTTTTAGATATTAAACACACACAGAGAGGGTGTATCAAAAATACTATTACAATCTTTGAGGGTGGGTTCCTCACACCAAAACAAGAATAAAATTCTACATAACCACATGTCTGCAAATCCTTCTTTTTTGAGTTATTAAGCTTAAAGAAAGCTTATGGTAGATGCCAGTGTGTTGCCATGTAGACCAGGTTTTATTAGTCATTTGTGTACATTTGTGGTTAGTCTGTCTTCAACGTTTAACGTGTTTAATAAAGAGTTAACTGAGAAGTGTTACATTTAAAAATGGCATGATGTTCATATTGTGTGCAGACAAATGTGAATTTTACATATAGCCATGCAAATGGTAATGGACTCAAGGCTTTCTTTAAACATAATAACTCCTAAACAAAGGATTTGCAGACATATGTTTATATGAACTTTTGTCCTTGTTTTGGTGTGAGGAACCTGCACCTAAAGCTTGTAAAATTATTTTTCATGCACCCTGTACATACATGCATACATATATATATTTATTGTGTGTGTATATAAAATGCCAGTAACATTTATATATTGTCTTTAATGTTTCTAACTTTTTGCTGTATTATATATTTCCTCATTGCACTGGTGATGCCAGTTTTGATTTTCTTTGTTTTGACAATCGTACATGAGTGTTCTCTCTTAAATGGTTATGAGGCTGGGAGTTGAAAAGGTCAAGGTTGTATAAAAGCAGAGAGAGCACAAGAATAATAATTGTAAAAATATTTAAAGACTTGCATGTCACACTTTTTAATAATATTAAGAAATATTCTATCATTTCTTATGTCATGGGTAAACTCACACACACATTTTATTTATATATTATATATTCACACCTACTTGTGAAGATTGTGCATTACATTGTCAGTAGAAGAATAACTGAATATCTCTGCATAGATGAAGAAGAAACTTGAAGCAATATAAAATGTTGTTTTGATAAAAACAATGGATTTTGAATATTTAAAGAAAGTTTTAGATTATTTTTAGAATCTCTATTGTTGGGGATTGATTTTCCATTGTTATTAAGTAAAGCCTAATCACAGAAAGATGCTAAGAATACCATGAACTGAACATGTAAGCAACAATATAGTTTTAAAGAAAATTATATTTAACATCAGAAAGAAAAAGTTGAAATTTCCAGGGCACATATTGAATAAAGAAGGTTTGGAAAATCTGCTACTCACAGGACAGATTGAGGTACAGAGGAAAACAATAGATAACCTACTTAGTGAGCTTGAGTAAATGAATGGTGGAACAGGGTTTAGAAGAGATCACAAAAAGATAAAATTTATTAAGAGCTACAAAAGGCCAAAAAATTGTAGTGAATAATGATTGGCCTCATTCTTAAGGGAATTAGTACATAGAAATATATACCAGGTGTAACTGCAAAATTGTCCATCTCACAAAATGTTTAATATCTAAAAAACCACAAAACTAATTGAGTTTCTTTTTTCCAGGTTTTCAGATGTTTAGCCATCTTGACACCATTTGTTATAAGAATCACTGAAAAACACTTTGAATTATTTAGCTAGACAAGAACAGGTTAATATCGTTTTGTGTCATCCCCACCATCTTTCAAATTGAGCAATGGTGAGAGGAAAAAGATCATTCAGCCCTTGAGTAATGGTACCCCCATTCATACTCTGATTGTTCATCTTCAAAGTCCATTCAAAAACCATCAAGAGAATGGTGAATAAATTAAAAAAAAACAAAAAAACAGTAGAGATGAAAACTGGATCAGGTGGTCACAACAGGAAGAGAGTCATCATTTCAATTTACAGTTAAAGAGATCAATTAGAAAAGATTAAGATATTTGGCATGTGAGAAAGAAGTTTCAACTATGACAGTCCAAAGAGCAGTGAAAAAAGACTTGAAAATGAAATTGTACATGGAACCTCTGAGGCATCTTCTTAGTCCAGTACAGAAAAAAGGTTAGAGAGGACAAAGATCTTCTTTAATAAGTTGGAAAATGATCCTGGAATAATATATATATATATATATAATAGAACTCAAAACGATTTGAAAATTTAATGTATTCTTCAGGCTAACAGAACTTCTACCAAAAATGCTCAAAAGAGCTATGATATATTAGAGCTATAATATTCAATAAATCATGAAAACTTCAAATGGCTTTCTAATTAACTGACTCAAGAGTTTCATGTAAAAATGCTCAACAGTGCCAGCTTGATTTATTGAATAAATATATATATATATATATATATATATATATATATTGCAGATAGAGTATATTTGTAAAAGGACAATATGATTAAAGACAAAAGGAAAACTTGTCTTAGTTGATGCGTTTCATCCTCTGAGGGACTTTATCAAGGTAAATGCACAAATTTTATTTTGTAACCAGTATTTATATACAAGAGCAAAAATTTTATTGGTTTATGAATATTTATGAGCATTTTTAAATTTAAAAATTTGGAAAAACAGTAACATGTTTGATCTTGTATATTAATACTTGTTGCAAAAGTAAAATCCTTGCATTTTCCATCAAAACCTGTGGTAAGTTACACAAAAGATATTAAAGGGCTGCCTGGTAAGTTGCAACAAGTCATTCCATACAATGGTAAATGCATAACTGAATAAAATGTAATTGTACTTGATTGCTGGAAACTGATAAAGAAGAACAGAAATTATTTATGACTTAACCTGATAAACCCGATTCTAGTGGTTTATGGCCACATCATGTTGAAACATCTGTTACTGTATGATCTCTGACGTTAAGCAATGTTGATCCTGGTCAGTATATAAATGGATGACCACTTGAGGATACCAGGTGCTCTAAGCTTGGATGTGGGGGTGGTATAATGGATAATGGCTTGGAATTGTTAATTGGAGAGCAAAGTTCCAATATCTTGAAAAATTATGAATCTACCTCTTCTCTCCCTAGCTATGGGTTAATTATTAAGACTTGTATCACTAAACCATTATTATCTCAAAAAAAAAAAAAAAAAAAAAAATTCTTACAATGTAAAATTATTTTCTGTCTTTAAATAACCAGCAAAGGGTTGATAAAATCAAAACAAATCAATCAACTTGATTCCATTGATTTGTTGTGCCTAGTTACCACCAAGGATTGTAGATGAGAAGGTTTATTTCTCTCTATCTTTTTTTTTTTGCTTTCATTTCCTTACAAATTGCAAACTTGCCATGCAATAACCCAAAAATGTTGTTTGCATAAAATGGTATAAAAACAATAATGGCTTTTGAACATTTAAAGAAAGTTTTAAACTATTTTTAGAATCTCTATTGTTGGGGATTGATTTTCTATTGTTATTAAGTAAAAACTGATCATAAAATTTTTTTTTTTTCTTAAGAATTTTAAAATGCATTCTAATAATTTCAATATCTTTAAGATTTAATTTTAATTTTTGATTGGAAGAATATAAAATCATGAAAAATGAAAAATAACTTTTTGTGTTCTTAATAAAATCAAAAAGGTTGATCATGCACAAAGGCTTCTTAATATTAAAGGAGTGTAAGAAGTTAAATAAAAGAATTTCAGCATTTTATCATTTAATATATATAATTGTAAATAAATAATGCAAGATACAGGGTGCAACAAAAGTAGGTATACAGTAGGCACATCAGTACAATACATTTTGTGCATGTTTTGTTTTAATTTGCTGCATACCTACTTTTGCATTCCTTTGTATTATTGCTAATAATTTAAATGTATTATCATAATTGATAATTAAACATAATTATTGTTATGGCTGATAAATTTGTTGCAAATATGAAAATGTGATATGTTTTTATTGAATTTTGCTTTAATTTAATAATTGTTTTGATGTTTATGTCTTCATTTAATTAGAAATGTATAATTATGGTACTTATATAAGATTACCTGAATATTATCATACAAAGTAATAATATACAGATATTTTAAGTCTATTCCCAACAGGAGCTGATTTCCAGTATTGAGACAGTCATATGGTGGCCAATACTTTAATGTATGTGTGTGCCTGTGTATTTATATCTAGCTGAGATTAGTTGATAGGTCCAAACCATTATGTCAATCTTGCCAAGTGTCTATACTGTGTAGCCATCCAGAAGCTGGTCTACAGGTGTAGGAATGTTCATTTGGCCCAACACTGGGAAAACCATTAATGTTTTACATCCAGTATACAGAGCAATTTTTTTAAATTACCATCTAATCTTAATGTCTTCAATAGTCTTCCTCTAATGGTTTTACTTCAACAGGAGTATGCATGCCTCTCTGTAGCTTGACACCTGTTTGTATTGAACTCTTTCACCAGTCAGCTACGTGTGATACATGTTTATGTGATTATGTATTTTTTGATACATGACTAACTGAGCAGTTTTTTTTTTCCTGCAATAAGTTGCAATTCCATTTCTTTCTGCGGTAGACCAGTTACCATCTAAGGCTATAGAACCTGGTCTGTCCTGCTATTTACCCATAGCTGGGGTAGGGAGGAAAAGAAGAGGATTCATACCTTTCTCAAGGGTATTAGCAGATATGTGAATATAATGGATTTAATTGGAATTCAAACTCAGTTCTCCGATTCCTCAATCTGAGCTGCTATCCATGACTCCACCATGCCTCCTTTCACCATACAGAACTTTATTACAGCAAACATCGCCATCTAAATCTTAACACAGATGGTGTTTTATCAGAAAATCACCTATCCTATACCAAAATCAAATCTGCTATTGCATTTTACTATGTAGCAATTTCTTTGCAGTATATTTTAAGTCTGAGGTAAGTTACAGTGTAGATATCTATAGAGTTTACCTTAGTCTGACTCAAAGACAAAAGTTCAAGTACCTAGTGATAATTAAATGCACTACTGTAGTTACTATCTGCAAGATGAGCATTGCTAACAATATTTATATAGGTGAAAACTATTATGGCACAAGGCCACATGTGTTGGGCACTGAATACAGTTCAAACTCAGTACTTTACAAAACTAGTTTGCTTATTACTTTAGATGAATATACTGATTTATTTATTGACCAAGTTTATCTTAGCCAAGCCAATGACAACAAGCTTTTGACACTCAGTAAAAATTAATCTATTCAGTAGTCATACAACTTGCCCACCATTAAGAGCTGACACATACACTCTTACAATGCATTGTTTTATTCCTGTTGGCTTGTTCCTTGCTTACCATGATGAAAGCAGGATAGTGTGTCCATCCACTGCAGCCTCGTCTTCTTCCTGAGTGTGCTGATCTTTTAAAATGGAGGTTGTGCATAGAGAATCCACTTCTTAGGCCTCCTGATCCCTACCACAGTAGCTCAGTAAGCCAAGGAGATTAAGCCATTTTCCATGCTGAAGGCTTTTATTATTACAGAATTCTCTCAAAAGAACTGCTTTAAAGGGCCACAGGTCTCCAACTGCCTTACCTGGAGGCCAGACAGCAGAGAATAATCCCTGACCTGAACTATTGGCAGAAATGAATTCTTGCATTCCAAAAGGAGTGAACAGAAACTACCCCAACTGAAATCTAAATTCTCTTCACTATATATATATATATATAGAGAGAGATAGATAGATAGATATCTCAAAAATTTAAACAGGAAGATAATGCATTTACAGCAATAAATCATTGTAAATATTACAATATTATTGTTGTGCTCAACATGAAGAGAGAAAGAAGATTAATAGTAACAAATAGAACCAAATATTCACTCATCTGCCCCTATTCTGAGTTTTGTAGATATTACATCCACTTGTTAGCTGGCATTCCAAGCAAAGCAGTAATGTTGCTAGGTTGCAAGGTGTTACAGGGATTGAAAGAAAATGAGAAAACTTTAGTGAGGATGAAGACAATAAAAGAATGGGTTTCAGAAAGACCCTAGATGGTGATTGATGTTGCTATAAACTTTTGAGGATTGTAGGTAACAGGGAAGCAAGAAATTGGAAGTGAGTTCTACAGGTGAGAAATGCAAGAAAAGAAAGTATTTAGTATAGAACTGACAGTTGCATCTTGATAGATTAATGGTGAGACACAGTCACTAATCTAGTGGCACCCATAAATGCATGCTGTCAAAGTTTGGTTTCTTTTGTTTTATGGTATATCAACCTCAATGGGTTATTAAATGTGAACAAGATTTTTATTGCTGGTAATATTTTTTTAAAAATGTATTTCTGGTAATATTTTTCCCAAAAATGTATTGCAGTTAATTTTCTTTGAAAATTTATTGATGGTAATAATTTTCTACAAAAATGTATTGCTGGTATTAAAACTTATTTTTACATGTTTTGACCCCAGTTGGAGCTGTTAACTATTTTTCCCATAGCTTGGACTCTAACAGGGTCAGAATGAACCTCGGAATATCAGCAATTAAGAGGTAGTTCCACACTCCTCAAAATCTCTTGATCAGAAGCCTTGCTGTTGGATGTAGTTTACCGTCTTACCCAGGATGATCATGGAGTCTAGGCACTAAGGTTAAAAGCTCTTCAAGATAATGGGAAGCCATGTCAAACCTATCTACTCCAGTCTATCCTCATCTTCATTGCCATATTCACAACGTTTCGGCCATTGTATTCTCTGGCCTTTGTCAGACGATTGAAATTTCTGACCAAACACTATTTCGTCCACCAGTGTAAATTGTTTTATTTCCATATGCCAACAACAAAAATTGCAATATGAGCATGAGTAAAAAAGGTGGCTGAGACATTAGGTTTATAAGTTCCAGAAATTCATACACAGATGCCCTCAGATACATGACCCAGTGGATAAAGACGTTGGTTAGATCCAGTGACTAGACAGTGAGTAGATGGGTTTGCCAATTGCCTTGTTTATACTCCTCTCTAGTTTTTTAAATAGATGTAGAGGCTTATCCCTTGTGACTAGACTCAAAGAGTTCTGAGTTCAATACCAGCAGTGGTGAAACAAAGACTTGGAGAGTTGAGTTAAAGGGAAATAACTGAGACATCCAAAAGAGGCATGGTACTTGGAAATAGAACAATCTACCCAATGGACAAAATAAAGGGTTTGGTTCAAAATTCCAATCACCTGAAGAAGGCCTGAGCATACAATGGCCAAAACATTGTGAATATGGCAATGTAAACTATCTACTCCTATTAAAAAAAAAAAAATATAAGAGGTTTAAAAAAAAAATTAGCAGCTAAAATTTTGAGAATTTAGGCGGTGACATTAGAAGTGTAGAGTTAAACTAAGCATACGTATAATTCATATGCATGTATTCAGGTAGGGACAGTTAATTATGTAACTGCCATTCCGTAATGAATTATAACTACTTATTTCACTTTTCTAATTAATTGCAAGATGCCTTTTGGCACTTAACTAATTCAACATTATTAGTCTGTTTTGATTAGTATTTACTTTCCTCTTTATTTCTTGTGTTGCAATTTTCCTCAGAACATTAATTCTACAACAGTGAGTAATCAGTAAGGAAGAGGAATAAAAGATCAGCTCTTGGTGAGAACTGAACTTGCATCTCTTTTACCTCAGGGAAGACTGGGAGATATCCAGCTCTTTATCACCAGGCTACAAAGAAACTAACAGCTTTACAGAATAACAGAAAGTTGAGTTCAAATTCCAGTCAGGTTTGTTACATTTCACTTCCTCACAAATACCCTTTGGAAAGGTATGAATCCATCTTCTCCCCTCTAGTTATGGATTAAATAGTAAAATTTATAAAAATTGTTACTTTCAAAAAAAAAAAAAGAATATTAATACAATAGTCACTCACAAAATGGAGTTATACTTACAATCCAAAATAAGTCTTGGTTTTAAATAACCCAAAAATGGTTGATAATCCATAAATTTGCAACAATGGCAAAAGAGCAAATAAAATAATTTGACACTTCATTCAATAATCTCTATCCATACCATGTGTCAATTTCCTCTAGCACAGATTCCCCTGTCCAGGTTGTCAACTCCAAGGTTTTTCTAAACGTTAAGTTTACATAGCCAACTCCTACCACCAGATTACCTCAAGGTGGATCCTGATTGGCTAATACTGCTGCTATGTAGATTATCTACTAGTGCCACCATTCTCAATCTTTCTTTTCTCTAACCATGCAATTGGTCAAAGGGAGACAGCTGAATTATCTTAATATCATGGTTTTCATTATTAGTATTAGTTGTAATAGAAGAAGGGTCTAAGCATAAATTACAAGAAGACAGAAGGCATTGTCATCAGTAAAAGGATGAGCCTGAAATGTGATTTGCAGGTCTGAGACATTAAAATCAAGCAGGTGTGGAAGTTTAAATATCTGGGAAGTGTTTTGACAGAGGATGGTAAGTCTAACACTGAGCTCTGTAGACGTATTGGGATGGCCAAGGACACATTCCAGAAGCTTGGCAGAGTATTGCAAGACAGCAGGATTTCTTTGGTAACAAAGAAAAGAATACTGAGCTGTTACGTGACATCTGTCCTTCTTTACGGCAGCGAATGTTGGACGATTTCCTCAAAGATGAGGAAGAGACTTGAGGTGACAGAGATGTGGTTCTACAGAAGGATGCTAAGGATATCATGGACTGAGTGTGTAAGCAACAATGAGGTCTTAGAGAAGATGGAAACAAGGAGGATGTTTACACTTAACATCAGGAAGAGGCAGCTGAAGTTTCTGGGACACCTAATGAGAAAGGATGGCCTGGAGAATCTGATACTCACAGGTCAAATAGGGGGAAAGAGAGACAAGGGAAAGCAATGCATGTCATAGCTGGTGGGCTTAAACAAGTGGATGACAGAATGTGGTCTGGGGGAGGTGGCAGAAGGACAAAACTTATTGAGAGTTACAAGAGATAGGGGGAAGTGGAGAGCCATGATTGCCTATGTCCTGAAAGGACAGGGCACATAAAAAGATAGTAGTAATACTTTTAAATGAAAGTCAGTACTAATCAAAATTAAAATTTACAGTTGATAATGATTCATCTCATAAAATATTAAGATGGAAGTAAATATTTGTTAAAAATTAATAATGGTTGACAATACTTCATCTAATAAAAAGTAAAAATAAGGAATTCAAGATTTTATGAAAATATGACACACTCATTCCAGTAGACTTCTTATTTTCTCTTGGTTTTATATATATATTAGATGAATGAAGAATTTGATGAATTTGATTTTGTTAGGAAAAAGATATGTTTGAAGTTTCAGTTCAGCTAATTAATTATCAAATTGTTTTTCTTTTTACTCATTTCACTACAAGCAAGGCAATAAAGTCACTAAGATGCAGGGGGTTACTGAGTGTTAGAGAATATAAGAAAAAACACTATTAAAGGGAGAAGACAATAAAAAAAAAACAAGAATTAAGAAATCAGAAGATAATGATCAACATTGCATTTACATTTTTGAATATCAAAGTTGATTGGAAAGCTAGAAGAGAGTTTTACAAGTGAGAAATATGAGAGAAGAAACTGTGAGCATAGAACTTGCAATTACATCTAGCCATAAAAAAAAACAAACTTTGGAGGTTTTCTCTATGTTTGTTAGTTCAGATGTACCAGGTGATTTCATAAATCAGTTAAGTTTATTATAGTCATTTCTTGTCACTACCACAAACTCTTCACATCTATCATAGTTCACTTCATATACTTCTATCTAAATTTGTTTATGTCTGTCAAACTGATGAAACATAATGATTGTATAAGAGGTCAATTGATTTTATTTTCCCTGAAAATATGGTTGCAAAATCTGATGTGATGTTTAATGAATGTGGTCATATCAGGTAGAGCAGGCCTCAAAAATCATCAAATAAATGAAACACATAGACTTCATTCATTACATATTATGCAGTTACAACCAATGCAAAACATAGCTAACATTGCCACATTTGTGCAAGTTGATTTAAGATCCTAGCAAGGCTAAAATGTCACATATGCACTTCCCATATTTGAGTATAACATTATCTATTTCTTCAGAGCATCTGTCTCTGTCTATCCAGAACACTATGAGGTAGTACTGAATTTCTTTAACTAAGAAATCCATTCCAAGAAAACTTGATGTTTAGTTATATTAGTGGGTCTTACCAAGGTCCTTTTGATACCCCACATCATATCTATTCAATTAATTCTATCTTAATTATCTGGTATTTTCATTCAGCTGAAATATTCCACGAAAAATTTGTTTAGGAACGACTTTGAGAAAAAGGCTAAAAAGTTTTTGCCCTTAAAAATCTGATGTTTGATTATTTGGACAGATTTTGGAAAGTGATTTGTTTTTTTTTTTTTTTTAAGCGATTTACCCCTAGCAAGGTGGGAAGCCACTAGGATGCAAGGGGTTACAGAAGATTTGGAGCAAGATCAGATAGGAGTGATAGAGGAAAGGATGAGGGGAAGGATAGTGAATAGATCAAGGCAACTGGAGATGTTGATTGACATTACATTTGAATAGTTGGAGATTATAGCTCTCAGGTGAGATTGAAAGTACTCGAGAAAATAAAAATTATTTGAAAGAAAATTATGGTATTTTTCTTAATCAATTTTCTATAGTTACCAAGAAATTAATCAGTGAATTTGAAAGGAACACAACCAAAATGAATTGACATATGTTTAAATTATTTAACCCAACCTGATTGAATATATATATAGCTTGATTTTAATAACTCATAGGAAGATTTCTTCTTCAGAATGTAACAAAGTTTCTACTATTGCAGGTTTTGAGTAATCTTAAAAGAACAGATGCAAGACATTTGACAGACTTCCCACATACCTACCATGTCCATTGATCTCAAAGAATACAGAAAACACCTTCAGCCTACATGTTCAAGTAAGCTGAATGCTGGAAAATGTGCTTTTATTGTTGTCCAATTCAACACCAGCTGGAATTCTAAGTGCCATCATCTTTGAAATTTTGCTTGATGCCAAAAGCACTTTACTTTTGTTTGATGGATGCTGACACCAGCTGCACTGCTCAGAAATGTTATCATCATCACCATCATAAGCAATGCCTTAAATTTCTAAGAATATCACTTGTACAGCATTTCTAGAATATTCATTTGAATTTCTTAGATGAAGAATTTGCTTATCCTTTGTTAATTTCATTACAACATTTTAGATGACGTATCTCCTACCTTCATCAGGTGCAATTGGGATCTTGTAATCCTTAAATATCATGCAGTGCTTTGTTTGCCTCTTCAATAGGAACACAAACTTTGGTAATAAAATGTTGATATAGAAAATATCAGGCTAGACGGATATATATATATATATATATATATATATATATATATATATATAAATACACTTTTGTAGGTTTGTGTGAGCATGTTATATACACACACACACACACAGAAGGTGTGGTGGATAAATTGTCACAATTTTATATTTTTAATTTCGCACATGTACATGGTTTTTTTCGAGTTTGTTGACTTCACAGTATAGTAGAGTTGGTTGGTCACCATCTAGGAGAAAAAAGCACCATGACACAGTTTACTCTGTCAGAAATTTGGAAACAACATGTTGTACTGTTTAGCATTTGCACTGGAAGCTACACTACAAACATTTCAGTGTCTGGGTGTCAATCTGAGCATAGTGAAGAGGATTCAGAAAGAGTTGGATGAGTCCAATGATGATTACAAAGGTATGACAGCTCAAAAAACTCACTCTGATAAGAAAAGAACTCATAAAATTGTTGGTGAGGACCTCAAACAATGCTGAGGCCTACATCAAGTGCCTTGAGGAGGGGTAGTGCTGACCTGGGTGAAGAAAAAGACCCTATGTATGGCAAAAGGACTTTGCACCATGACATGCAAGCAGGAGAACCCAGTCATGGCTGTCAGACAATTTCTATGACCACATCGCCCCTTACATCTGGCCACCTAACACCCCAGACTGCAACCCCCTTGATTATTATATGCGAGGTGCAGTTGAGCGAGAAACCAACAAAACTCTTTATAAAACCAAAGATGAACTGAAGGCAAGGATTATGGCAGCATTCACCAACTTAAACAAGGAGAGTGTCCAGAAGAGAAGCAGGAGATTCCAAAGTCATTTGGAGGCCATTATGGAAGCCAATATTGATTTTATTTAAATAGATTTACTCTTTAGTATTTCAAGATATTTTTGTGTAATTTTGGTAAATATATCTGTTAAAATGAGATGCCCTTGTTATTTTCATTTTTGCATAATTTAGATGTCAATTTATCTGACACACCCTATATATATTACATACATGCCTACATACTGGACTTTCCCATTATTTTCCATGTATGCAGGTGCAGCGACTTAGTTATTAAAACCAAACACTTAGATAATCACACAGGATTTAATTATAGTGGCAGAGGCTTGTGGCAAACCGATCACAATGTTTGGAAGAGCTGAATATATAGAACAGATGCACATAGTGTGCCATAAGGAAGTCAGTCACTAGATTTGATACATGACAATATCTGTCCTTTGATTCCCATAAGTTCAAAACTGAAAAATTCTTTGAAATGAAAACCAGAACAATTTCTTTATAACAGAATATAAAATATAAAATGAAAAAATACTTTGATGACCAAGAAGAATTTATACGAATAGAACAGTTTATGAAAAAAATATTGGACACTTTTGTATTGACAAAGTTTTTCAAATTTAAAAAAAGAATAAACATATATTGATATTTTTGAAGGAACTTACTCTGTTGACAATTTGGTCCCATATATTTCCGAGCACAGGGCCCTGGACAAACTCCTGTCTTTTGGTCACATATCTGAGATTTCTTACAATGACATTCTGCCTTACAGTGGATTCCAAAATACCTTGGCAGACAAACTTCTGAAAAACAAATAGAAAAAGTATTGTATGAATTAGGTTTTTGTTTCGCATAAGGAAATACAAAAATATAAAGACTGTCATAGTTATAAACATTATCAAAAGCAAATGTACACATTTGGACACACACACACATACTATATATGTATGTATATATACACACAGGATCTAAAATAGGCTAAGAAAGAGAACCAAATTGACCAAGGCAAGTCATTTGTTTTTTGCCCAAGGAAATAAGCATGTTTGCTGAAAGGATCTTACAAGAGATTCAAAGTGAAAGTTATCAAAACTGTCATGCTAACCACATTCCTATATGGTGCTGAATAATTGATCATCTACTACTATCAGCTGTGAGAACATGAAAATTTCTATTATGTTGGCCCTGACTTCTAAATCTGTCTAATTCACCTGAAGAAGATGGGAGTGTAAAATGGCTGAAATGTTCTGAATATGACAATAAAAATGAGGACAACAATCCGAACAATGTAAATAGTGTTTCATTCTAAATGTTCTCAAAATGTCAAGTCATAAGAATGGAGGGTGTATTCTACAGAATACTCTGGACATGTCAAATGTCCTAGATGGAAAACTATCATGTGCAAAAGATTTTATAATTTTGAGAACTATTCACATACCAGCCAGAGACAGGAGTTCCACCAGAGGGATATAAGATCTCCTTAAAGAAGAACTTCACCTCTTGTGCTTTTGACAGGAAAATATGCCAAGAGTCTTGTAAGTTATGTCTTTGCAAGCAAAACTGTTGGATCAGTAGAAATTTTGTTCAGCAATAAAGAACTTATCATTCTCTTAGGGATCATATAATCCGTAAGAGAAGAGAGGATAAAAACTTAAATGAATTAATTGAAACATGGTTTGGAATGTTAGTGACTCTCTTTCAAGTTAGAAGCAATATAATCAGTAAGTTTCATAATTAATCCTACTTCTCAAATCATCCGTCAAGGTGTAAGTTTTCTAATTTTCATCTTATTTCTTTTCTAAAATTTGAATTTAAACTAAGTTGTATTGTCTTCTTTTCTGGCTAACTCATTTTGTTTGTATATTTCACAGAGGTATTTCATAGTGAAAATAAAATTGAAAATCCCTACATTGCATATAGTCTTTTCAGTTCAATTCAATGTATACACTCATTTATACAGGGTACAATGCATAAATTGTCAATGTTATATATTTCTAATTTCATGCATGCATGCATGTTTTTGATTTTGTCAACTGAACAGTATAGTAGTATCAGTTGGGCACAGTCTGTGAGAAAAAGTGCACCATGACACAATTCACTCTGCCAGAAATTTGGAAACGGTATGCTGTCCTGCTTGGCATTTGCACTGGAAGTTCCAATACAAACATTTCAGTGTTTGAGCATCAATCTGTGGGCAGTGGAGAAGATTCAGAAAGAGTTGGATGAATCTAATGGTGATTGCAACAGCAGCTCAAAAAATTCATTCTGATAAAAAAAAAAAACTCCTGATTTGTTGGTGAGGGCCTCAGACTTAACACTGAGGCCTACATCAAGTGCCTTGAGGTGGTAGTGCTGTCCTGGGTCAAGAGGGTGGATTCTGGAAGACCCTATGTCTGACAACAGAGACTTTACACCATGCTGAGTCATAGCTATCAGACAATTTCTGAAACCATATCACCCCTAACATCTGGCCACCTAACTCCCCAGACTGCAACCCCCTTGAATATTATGTATGGATCACAGTTGAGTGAGAGACCAACAAAACACCTTGTAGCATGAAAGATGAACTGAAGACAAAGATTGTGACAGCATTTACCTATTTAAACAAGGAGATCATCCAGAAGAATTGCAGCAGATTCTGAAGTCATCTGGAGGCTGTGGTTGAAGCCAATGGCAATTTTATTGAATAAATTTACTCTTTAATATTTCAAGATATTTTTCTATAATTTTGATACATATATCTGTTAAAATGAGATGTCAGTGTTATTTTCATTTTTGTATAATTTAGATGACAATTTATCCATCGCATCCTGTATATATGCATATCTATTTTTTCTTAATCATTTCATTGCAAACAAGACAATAAAAGCCACTAAGATGCAAGGAGTTACTGAGGGTAAAATACAATAGTGTGTAGGAAACTGAGGAAACATTATTGAGGAGAGAAGACAATAAAACAACGGGATTCAAAGAGACAAAAGATAACAAATGTTATTGCATTTAAATTCTTTGAAGATCATAGTTGACAGGAAAATAAGAAGCTGGAAGTGAGTTCTACAAGTGATAAGTACAAGGAGAAAAAAAACCATTAGCATAGAATCTGATCAACAAAATCTTTCTGTTAAATTTTGTATTACATTTTCAAGTTTGCACGCAAATAGGAAAGTATCAAGATCAAATTGATAATGAAATCATCCAAAGTTTAAAGTTTTTGTACAAGTAACTTGAATATTCTGAGTTATTATCAAAAACAATCTTATCAGTTGCAATAGAGAGTAGTTTTGATTAATTAAACACAATGTCCTTCACCAGAGGGAAAAGCATTTTAAACTGTGCTTAAAATTTGATAAAATTTAATAATATTTTGGTCTTAAGGCACTGTTAAATTATGTCATTTCAAATGCACTAACTTAAAAAATATTCTTTGGTTATAATCCAAAACATTTTAAATACATTTTTTTTAATCATTTTGCACCAAGCAAGTCAATAAAGCCACTAAGACACAAGGGTTACTGAGTTTGATAGAATATGAAAAAAAAAAAAAAAACACTATTAAGGAGAGAGAGAGAGAGAAATAAAAGAACTGGAATTACAAAGACAGAAGATAATGACTGACATTGCATTTAAATTCTTTGAAGACCAATGTTGACTGGAAAGCAAGAAGCCAGAAGAGAGTTCTGCAAGTGCAAAAGCAGAAACTGTTAGCATAGAATTTATGGCTGCATCTAACCATTTCAACTGTAAAATGATGAAACTTTGCGGCAAATTGAATACTGCACTTAAATTCATAAAGTCCAGGTACCATGAAAATTTATCAGAACAATTACTACGAAAGTATTTATTGAAAAGGCACAGGAAAGCTAAATTATAGAGGTGGGAAAGTAATTGAAGCCAAGGTACCATGTTTGGACCAATAACATTAATTATTCTTTGGATTTTACCATGAATCTCTAAGTACATAGCAGAAACATCAAACCAGATTTGGCATCAATAATCAAAATGTGGATGGATGGTAGACTTACAAATGTGTATAAATGGAAATATGACATCATTGCCTTTGTGTATGTCATATATATATATATATATATTCAAACCTGTAAGATACATTTTTAAAGTATCAAAATGTATTTGTATATTAGACAGAAGACTGAGAAACCATTGATATATAATACCTTTCAAAACATTTTCTTTAAAGAAACCCTGTGATGATATTAACAAAGATGATTTTAGCCTGAATGAATATTTGAAGGATTTTTGTAATTTTAATCAACATATCAAAACTGAGGTTTTCTTCTTTTTCATTCTTGTTTCTATTGATACTTAATGAAAAGAGATTTATTTTTCAAAGCAAACAAATCCTAGAAGTGACATTTTAATGACTGTCAAATGAATTCAGTGGCTGAAGCTATTTTCATCTCAACCCGATGTGACAGGAACTGGTCAGAGATAACTTAATATAGTTCGTTATATTCCTTCACTAAGGTACAAGTCTTAAGAGTTTGGTTGATTTCAAATGTTATTCCTTGTCTGGATAAGGAGGATAGACAACAATATGCTCTTGCATTGAATATGTTAAGACTGTGGGGTTTTCTAGGGAAACAGCCACAAAGTAGTCTATTCATAAAGTAGGAGTTTTAGGAAAAATCTATCCATGGAACTTACATTTGGAACACAGAAGAAATGAGGGTGATTTGTTTCCATGGAAGTAGAATAGCATGACATTACTGTAAAGGTTAGAATTAGTGGGACTAAAGAATAGAGCTCAGCTGAGCATTTGCTCTGGAAACAGTGATAAAGTACGGATATTCTTGTGACATTGTAAAGTCTATGTGAATTTTTCCCTTAGAAAAAACCACCAGAATGATTTTGAATCTTTCAGGACTTTGTGCATATGAAACCTATAAGTCTTAGTGAGGACCATCCTATTTTAAATCTTGTATACTGGTGCTACAAAATCACAAAGAACTATAGCAAATAAGAGAAACCATATCACTTGAGTACTTCCAACAGCAGCAACAACTAAAATGGATAACACATATAACAACATAATCAAGATGTTGATGGTCCATACTACTTTAAATAAAAGGTTATGAAGGAAAACTCCATCAATACTGGAAAGAGCATTAACAATTATTGAACTTGAGACCCTTACTTTCCTGAAGACTTGTTTTATTAGAAAGATTTCATAAATTTCAAATGAAAGTAGCATGGTCAGTTTATACCAAATGTTTCCTTATAAGGAAATATCAAATATTAGCATCAGAGATTTTGTTTGGCTACTAGATATGACAATTTTTTGTAGATAGTTATCATTAAGGGCATCAACTATTTTCATGATTTTCTTTGTGGAGAGTCAGACCTTAGTTTCAAGACTGTATTATTTGGACTTCAAAACACCTTTGCCTTTAAGACAAGATTTGTTATCTTTTGAGATACTGTTATTAATGCTTATAACATGTTTGAAATATATGAAATCTTTGATATACTTCAGTACTTCTCTTCTGATGGTGATCAGAATGCTGTTGGAGTATTGAAACATATCATGAATGACTTTTTCTCTAATACCTGTTAAGCAAGCCATTCTTGTAGCTATTCCAGACTAGAGTTAAACTTTGTAAATAACAACTAAGAAACATGTTGACAGGAAAAACTAAGTTCAATTGTAAGCAGAGATAAGAAAAAAATGTTATAAGCAGGAGAACAGTTTAAAAACTGAACCACATCTGAATGGAATGAACGACACAAAAACACAATGGAGAATGCAATGTACCAATGACCTTCTGAGTGCTTTGATAATTACAATTAATGCTATTGTGTGAAGGAAGCAAAACTTTTCCAAAAACTAACCACAGGTTTTTCCACATCCTGACAGAATGCATGAAGAGATAAACAGATAAACATGAATAAACTAAGATGCATAGATATACAATAAGGTTGACAAATATTGAGACAATGATATATGAATTGGTTGACAGAGAAATAAACAAAAATAGATGGAGATGACAACAAAATGATCCAGAGATCAATGAATGGAAATTATTTATTTCAGTAATGGATGGCAGAACAAGGCTTAGGAGAGATAACAAAAAGATAAAACATTAATAGTTACAAGGGACAGAAAGTTGTGGAGATCCATGATCACCAACATCTGGAAAAGACATGGCCCATAGAAGAAGAAGAAAAAGAAGAATAGTGTTCTTTAAAAGAACATTTGTGTCAGCTGTTGGTAGACTGGGATGACAGTGTAAATTTTTATAAATGTTCACAGTTTCACAACAGCCTAACCAAATATACATTATGTATCAAAAATACTTTTACAAACTTTGTGGGTGGATTTCTCACACCAAACTAGGAAAAAAAGTCTATATAATGCCTGAAAATCCATCATTTTTGAGTTAAGTTTATGGTAGATGTTGTTATATGTACAACCCAAGATACAATTGAAAAATACTTTTACAAACATTTTGCAAATATTGATACAGGAGCTGCTCTTTAAATACCCTTCATGTGGTGCTATGAGATGCATGACATTATAAGGCCACATGTTATGTGCTGATAGCTGAATCATCTCCAGACGCCTGTAAAATGTGTTCGTCATGGTCAGGCATATGAGTGAATGCAAGCCTTCCTTGATCCATAGATTGCAGGTACCACAGATCCTGTCACAGTAGCAAAAGTTGGATGACTTGGCTGGTTTGGCTTGTTTTACGGCATTTCAGCCTCAATGAGTTATTTAATGCTGACAAAATTTTTATTGTTGGTAATATTTTTCAAAAATATATTGCTAGTATTAAAACTGTTATATTCCAGGCTAATAGGAATATATACTTGAAAAACAAAGTGGATAAAATAAGTAAAGGTTTATTGTAAAAAAAACTAGTACAATAAGAATAAAGATAACAGTTATGCACAAAGTTGTCTAAAATCAATCCAGTAGTGAGTACTATTATTGGAAGGTCGGTAGTTTTCATGTAAGTCCAAGTCATATTCAACAGATCCCAGCTAGTCTCTCTAGTCCATTGACTTACAGATACTTATAGGTAGTTCTACCTATAGTGTAGTCACTCATGACTGACATCAAAAACCTATTTTTATACATTAATAGCATTTTGACCTCAGTTATGGGTTAACTATTTACCTATAGATGGGTCCCTAACAGGTGCTACCAACCGAGGTCAAGGTGGGCCTGGGAACACCATCATTTAAGAGGTGATTCCATGCTCCTCAAAACCTTCTGATCAGAGGCCTTACTGTCAGATATAGTTGGCTGCTTTTGGTCTGGAAATGCAGTCTTGTGCAGCTTTGCAGCTGTATATAAAAATCATATCTGCCTGCTCACAATATGAATATTAGGCCATTGTTAAACAGAACACTTCTCATTTAACTCACTGCTACAGACATTAAATGTTAAAGACAGACTAGCCCCAAGTGTATATGAATGACAAATGAAACTTAGTTTACAGGGCAACACAGAACCATCTACTGTAAAGTTCCTTCAAGCTTAATAACTCTAAAATGAAGGATTTGTGCACGTATGTTTGTATGGACATTTGTCCTTGTTCTGATGCAAGTAACCTGCCCCCAAAGTTTGTGAAAGTATTTTTGATAAACCTTGTATATGTACACTGTAGACCAAAAGTTTGTGACCATCCTCTGAATTTAATAATTAGTAAGCTTCAGGTTGTACGTTGTGGTGTACTGGGTATTGGCTCAGAATGAGAAATCGGAGAGCTAAGTTCAAATTCCAGTCAGTTTTGTTACATCCACTTATATACAAATACTGTTGAAAAGGGGATGAATCCAACTCTTCTCCCCCAGCTATGGGTTGAATAGCAGGACAGACTGGGATCTATTGCCTTAGTTCGCAACCAGTCTACCTTAGGAAGAAATGACAACCTACTGTGGGAAAACCTCTGCCTAGTCAGTCATGAACTGAAAAAGACATGATCACCCAAGCATAAATCACATATGGCACTTAACTGACTGAAGTTTCATATCTTAGGAATGGCTCAATTAATTCCTACTAAGTGAGAGATGCTGAAACTATCAAACCCATTTGTGCATGATGTCTGGGAAAGCTGATTGCCTAAAATTTAAAATGTTCTACTTCTAAGTCTACCATTAGCCACAGAGGTAGATTAGGCAATAAAACTAAATTTTTTAAGGAAACTTTGTGCAGTAACGGGATAATTTCAGTCTTATTATTGAATATATCAAAAAAATCATTCAGGAAGTGAAAGCCCTTCTGGCCTGAAGTAAGCTGGTGAATTAGTTTTGAAAAAGGGAGGCAACCTTCAATTTTTATGCAGTTCTTCAAAATCCAGAGTGGGCTTCCAAACTTTTAACCTATAGTGTATATATTTAAGATTCTACCTCCTATGTATGTGTGTGTGTGTGTGTGTTTATTTTGGCAGCAATCACTTATATAACAGACTTATTCAATCAAGAGATTTTGTTCCTAATCACTGGAGCTTCTGATTTTCCCCATGCCCAATACATTTCTCTTGTAAAATCATTTTAAGTGTTTGTCATTTTGATAGCACTATACTGTCAGCAATCTTTACATTAATTCCTAACTATGGACAATCTATTTTTTCTGGTTTTCAATGTGCAACATTCCAACTGAAAACACAAATTTACTAGAACAAATTCTATCTCAAAAAACTAAAAAATTCTGTTTAACTTCCCTCCCATTCACCACAGATATTTAAATTGTTGCTGAGAACCATAAAGCAGATGGTGAAGTTGTGTTAAGATCAGCAATAAGAAATCTTATTTATGTCTGAATTATTAGGAGGAGTTATTATTTACACTACTTACATATTTACTATTTATATAGTCCTCATGTTTGTTACTATCACGTTTCAGCCATTGTCCCTTCCAGCCTTCATCAGGTGTATAATAATCTGAGTAACCTAAAAGAAATACCGAACTGAACCCTTTATTTAATCAATGTGGATAGACATGGGAAATGTAACGAGAAGAATCTACTCTTCTAGATTAAATAAATTATAATTTCTAAATGTGTATTGGTGATTTAGTGGTCTTATACTCCAAGAGTAATTAACATGTTAGCCTAACAATTATGAATCACAAAAGTAAAGAAAATATTCAGTTTTTTTCTAAAAAAATTTTTTCTCAAGTTTCAGTCATTTAATTATTAAAAATAGGGCATGTATTTTAAATACGAGTATCCATTAATAATAAAATTCGAAATAATAAAAATGTTGAATTAAATATGAATCCATTAATTCTTCAGAAAATGAGCAAATATGAAGCTTTCAAGAAATTGATCTGTGATGTGCTTCCTTAAAAGGGTAAAACAGAACCTTTCTTGCTTCATCATGAACCATAGTTGTGCAGTAAAGCACACTAGATTAAGTTGAGGTTTCTCCTACAAAGGGGATTCAGGTTCATTTTCTGCTGTGGGAATTCATTTTTTTTTTTTTTAATTAAGATTTCTCAAATGGGCAGGCCAATAGGTGTAACACATGCTGTTTAATAAATAAAAATGGGGTGTCTATTTCAAATAAGCAGTTTGCATTATAAGAAGATTTGAAGATGAAAGTAAATCTTCTACATGACATGTCCCTTCAAAAGGTTGGCAATCATTTTTGTCCACAATTTCCTGTCTTTTGTTGTTTTTAATAAATTTCATCTTCTGACCATCTCTCCGAAACCATTCTTGGCCATTCATTCACTGACAATGACTGAAAATATCTCAATTAACAAAGAACATAAACAGACTACTGCTTTATGCTATATCTAATGATAATAAATAAGCAAACAAAATCCTTTACTATTTTTGTTAGGGTTATGAAGTAAATATTCATATAATAATCATTGTATTCTTCTCATTGTCTCGTAAGGTTTCATAATGCTTATTGCATTGAAGATATTTGTTTTTTTTTTTTTTTTGTTAATCATTTCACCCCAAGCAATGCAATAAAGCCACTAAGATGCAAGGTGTTACACAGATTTATAGAATATAAAAAATAACAGTATTAAGGATAGAGAAAAATAAAAGTACACAAATTAAGAAAACAGATGATAATGATAGACATTGCTTTTAAATTTTTGATGATCAAAATTGACTGGGAAACAAGAAGCCAGATGAGAATTCCACAAGTGATAAGTGCAAGAGAAGAAACTGTTAGCATAGAACTTATGGATACAACTAGGTATTCCAACTGTAAAATGATGAGATCCTGTTACCAATCTAGTACTGCACTTAAAGTCAAAGTCTTGGTAACAGAGGAAAGTTCATCAAAACAGTTACCATAAAAGTATTTATAGAATATTTAGCACAGAGAAGCTAAATTACAATGGTGGAAAAATGACTGAAGCTGAGATGCCAGGTGAGGACCAATAATATTCTTTGGTTTTTATCAAGAATCACTAAATATATAGCTGTAGCACCAGGCCAGATGCTGCAATAATATGCAAAGTAAATGTATCTTTTTTCCAATAAAATTTTCCCCATGTTTTGGTTATTTAATTATTAAAAATGAGATATCTATTTCAAAAAAGGAGTTTGCACTATAATAACATTTGAAATAAAATGTTGAATTAAAAATAAATCCATTAATTCTTTAGAAATTGTTTTGTTTACATTTCAGATATGAAACTGAGAAAATATCAAGCTTTCAAGAAATTAATCTTGTGATGTGCTTCCTTAAAAAGGAAAATAGAACCTTGCTTGCTGCATCATTCACCATGGTTGAATTATGGTGATGGGCAAATGGCTAATGCCAGGTCAGGACCAATAATATTGCAGATTCTTTGGTTTTTATCAAGAATCATCAGATATATAGCAGTAGCACCAGACTAGATGTCACAATAATATGCAAAGCAAATGTATCTTTACTTTATTATTATTGTTGATAATCATGAAAAGTTAGTTCTCATTTAATTTTAATCAAGAAGTGTACTTTTTTTGGTGGCGGGGGCAGGGTTTATTGTCTCCCACCACTGGATAACAGGCAAAATCCCATGGTTGACTGAGTCTATGGGAACATGCTGTCTGGCACCTGTCTTTCACGGGATAACCTGATGAGTTACCATTTTTTTAGGGAGATAACAGCACCATGAACACCCCCCATAAGTCAGTTCCCAACTAGGTATTTTATACAAATGGCACAAACACTTTACTCCTGTCTTAGTAGAAAATCCAAAAGAGCTAACAAAGCAAACCTGGCCATTACTCCTTGAAAAGGAGCTCCAAACAATGGTTAACTGGGGTAAGGAGTGGCTTGCCAATTTTAGCACCTTCAAGACAAAAGTGATTTAACCTTTTGTATCTGCCATCAGCATGGTTGATGTTGAACTCCAGGAGAGCAACACACTATGCCCTTCTTGTGCTCATGTTTTCCACATGACATGAAGTGGATCAACTACATCAAATCAATTGCTATGCCTACAGCAAAGAAAATTGGTTCATTTTGTCGTGCGAGAAAACTTTTCTCATCAGAATCAGCCTTGAACATTTATAAATCTGCCATTTGTCCATGCATTGAATACTGCTGCCATATCTGGTCTGGTGCTCCTGCTATTCATCTCAAGGTTCTTGACAAAATCCAAAGAAAGATCTGTAATGTAATTGATTCTGACCAGGCATTTCTCACATGGCTTCCCTCTGTCTGTTCTACAAATATTTTCATGGCATCTGCTCTGACAAGCTTTTTTCTCTGGTGCCTCGACTACATGAATTTAAGCATGCTACTAGATTGGCAACAAGGTCCCACCATTTTACTGTTGATTTAGGTCGCTGCCACTTCTACTCTAGCAGTTTCTTTTCTCTCATTTCCTGCCTGTGGATCTCCCTTCAGATTTCTTGCTTCTCTGATAACAACAATCTGCAAAAATTTAAATGCAATGTCAATCACTATCTTCTTGAACCCTGTTCCTTTTTTGTCCTTTCCTTAATCCTACCTATTGTCAGTCTTTTCCTTCTCTTTCACTGTCACTCCTTGTAACCTCCCCCCACAATTCTAGTAGCATTATCACCTTGATTGGGGAAAAAAAAGGGAAAGCATAAGTGCAAAGCATACACGAAAATCATAGCCCACTATTTAATGGGGCAGTTGGATCTGTTATTTGGCTGCACGTTTTGAGATCATAATCCTCCCCTCTTTGTCTTTGGATTGTTAGAATTATTTTAGAGAAGATAAATTTACAATCAGATTCTGAGCCATTTAAAGTATTTTCCTGGTTTCTATCACTTTTCCTACCATTGTCGCTGATACTGTCTCATTTTCAGTGTATTGATTATTATCACATGCATTAATAATAGTACTGTTAGTGGTAGTAGCAGTATTAGTATGACTGTTGATTTTCACCCAACTATTTCTCCATAGAAGATGAAATGGATTTAAATGCAATATGAAATTGAATTTTTTGCCTGTCCCTAACCTCCTGAGTATATCTTTTGCAAAAATGTGTGCCAAAGTCTGTATACATATTTATTCAATCCTTGAATGTATATCTCGATTGAGATGATTAAATCTGCAAATATAGAATATTGGTGTGTGTGTGTGTGTGTGTATATATATATACATATATATATATATATATTATACATAGAGAGCAAAATTGTCCAGTTATTATGTTAAGCTTTAAACTGTTGTATCTTAGAAGTGATTAAAGATATCTTACTGGAATCCTCCAACTTTGAGCTATAAGAATGTGTTTAGCTATAAGTTGAAATGATGATCACTCTTCTTGCTGTTGTAACCTCCTGATCCATTTTTTCTTTTTGCTGTTCCCTCTTTTTTAAACTTATTCACCATTCTCTTTGATGATTCTTGAATGAACTTTGAAGATGGAAGCCAGAATATGAATTTTGGTACCATTACTGAAGGCCTGAATGATCATCTTCTGTCACAATTGGTCAGTAGGGAAAAAACACAGTGGGGCTGGCACAAAACGATTTTAATCTGTTCTCTTTCTAGTTGAATAACTCAAAGGATTTTTCAGTGATTCTTACAACAAATGGTGTCAAGATGGCTGTCTTACCTGAAAAACTAGCATTTTGTGAGATGGACAGTTATCCTATACTGTTACACGATTTGAATAATTTTGCTGTTAGACCTAGTGTATGTATGTATATATATATATATATATATATATATATATCTCCAATACAATGAGAATGAAAGTAATATATAAATTCTAATGTTCACAGCATTAATTCAAAAGAGGGCTTGATACCTATAATTGAGTGATAATTATTTATTATAATTTTATCATATAGACAAAACTGTTTTTGTTTATTTGATAAAATTATAATATATATATATATATATATATATATTACACATGTGTATTGTTGTGCATGCACATACAGATTCCACTAGGAATATATATATATATATATATATATATATATATATATATGTATGCACCAAAACTTTTTTTTCTGTGGATATATATATATATATATATGTCATTGGATAGCAAAAAAATAGGAAGGGTTTATAAATTTAACATGTTTCTCTTTTATTTAAGCTTCATCATAATTTGAGTAAAATGAATTATGGACAAGGAAGTTCTGGGACTTTTAGTTGTGTGCTTTTTTTTCATTCATCAGATAGATCTCATCCATCTTTGTCTTGCGGTGTGCATGTGTACATTTTGATTCTAGTGGGCATTTTACTGCCAGTCCAGTACTGTTTGTTTGTATAATTTCTGTAGATGGTAGTGAGATGTTGGTGTGTCTGTATGTGCATCATATTTCTAGTTGAGCATGGGATTTTTGCTGCAGGAGCGAAAGACTTAGGTTACATTGGTCACAGGCATGCAACCACATTCTTCAGATTGTTAGCACAATAGAAACTGCAGTTGTAATTGGTCAGACATAGTAGGAAGATGTAACACAAGGTCATCTTAATGTGGGATATCCATATGCATACATATAAAGGATGACATTGTGAGATAAGAGAATTTATAACTTAATGAGGTAATGACAGAATAAAGATGTCATTATGGTGATGTCTTCATAATAGAAGTATTTTATAGTGTGGAAGGGGGTGTAATTACAGAACTTACCATGATGATGTCAGCAGTGGCATCATTATAGTAAGTTGGGATGATTAGAGCTAGCTTTTTTAACCAATCATCTGATTTCTGTAATCTGGTCAGTTTCTGGGATTAATATATAATATTCTTTATATATACTTTGCTAGTATATCAATAAAACAACAATTAGCAACACTGTTTATAGACAGAATTTATAAGACAAATGTCAAATATTTTGCTTCCTCTAATGATTACATACATTTTATGAAAATAAAAATTTAGAATCATTATAAAACTAATGGTTGGAAAGTCACAAAATTTGCCCAGGCATAATTTACTGTGTATATGGAATATCCCAACACCTTAGGTTACTGAATGGAATTGAATTTATGTTTGAATAAATAAATTCTTTTTTAGACAAATTTTTTTATACAGTCATCTTTAAAAAAAAAAAAAAAAAAAATCAGCGTGAAGCTATTTAAAAATAAAAAATGAAACCAATGTTCATTTCAAAAATAATTTGCACAAAGTAATATACAGAACTACTTATGACAAGCTGGGTGTAACAGCAAATTACTGTTGACAAAAGTTAATCTGAAAATTTTTCTCGTGTAATGTGTTTGCAAACAGGTAATATTGTTTTCCAAAGTTTATTTTTGGATACAAATTACTTGCTACTCTTAAAAATATACCTTTGGACAATACTCCAAAAGTCCTTAATGGGGGTTTATATCCAGAGAATGTTCTAGCCACATAAGCCCATTATTAGAAACTGTAATTATTCATTAGTTGAACAAGCAACATGACCTGGTTTTGCAGAAAACCCTATCTGATTAAATGCTCAAGCTATGTCTAAAAGTTGACAATTACAAATTCAATGTACACAGGAAAGGTCATTTTTATGCCATTAGTCACTCACCATTGTTCCAACTCAGTGATTTCCTCTCCAAAACATTTACTAGTGTCTCAGCCAAACAGGTCACTCTTTTAACAACCACCCATTCTTGGAATCCACTTTCATATACTTTTTCCCAGTTGAAACTGAGGTGATTTTTTGAAAGAGATCAATCAACTTGTTTGGTATATATTCCTAAATATTTCAGTGTGCATTTTTGTGACAGTTCAGACACATTCACAAACTCAGTAGCTTCCAGTTTGTTTTATGACTCTTGAAGAAGTGCTTGTGTATCTCAATTTTCAAATGGGCTTCCATTTATCAAGTAAAAGTATTATCTTCCTTTTGTCAGGTCATGCAATGTATACAGCTGGCTTTGTAAAAAATCGTTGATCACATCATTATTTCTTGCAAAGGATTTAGTAGTTTCTAATATAGTTTAATGATCAGGAAAAACTTGAATAATTTTTTGCCTTAACATCTTTGCTCAGACATGATTTACATGTTGTATGCATACATAATGAAACAGGAACAAAGCAAGATCACCAAGTTGGCTGACATTTGTCTCCTGCTGGGCAGAACTACAGGCTATTACATACAATTGCACATGTCAATGTTACCAAACTTTTTACTGAATTAACTTTAAATACATGCTGTTAATAAATGTGACTTGGGCAAAAAATATTAAATCACTCTATAGAAGAAAAGAGCAAATTCTAGCAGTTGCAGAATAACGAAACAATGGTATGCCAACTCCATTTGTACAAGGAATACATGATATTTCTTATTTACATTTGGACTATTGTCATCAACTTCATTGTTGTTATCACGTTTCAGCTGTTCCCACCAGCCTTCGTCAGGTGTTTATTGATCAGGGTAACCTACAGAAAATTCTGAATGGAACACTTTATTTAATCGACAGTGGGTAAGTTGTTCTCATTCCACTGCTCATGTCTAGAGATATCTTGACTATTTCTTATTTAATACTATTCAGTTATTGCTCAACCTGTTTCCACTGAGTCCAAGTTCTCACTGACTGTTCCAAGGATTGAACTCATCATTACTATGTCACAAAATTCATGAACCAATGTTCTAATCAATGAGGCTACTGTCTCATAGGACAAAGATGAGGACAACAGTCCAAATGCAAATAGTGTAAATAATGATAACTTCTCATCCTAGAAATTGAGACAGAAATCTTCATTGAAATATATGCAAATATCTGTACACACAGAAAAAGGAAGGATATGCTATAATCGTTTGTGTATAGGTTGCTAAGGAGTAGAAGATTAAAAAAAATCAGGGAAATTCTAAGGAAAAAAGAAAATTTCATGTTGAAAACCTCCATAGCAAGCTGTGTTTTATTTCTCTTGTTCAATTCTTGTTGGGGAATGCATCATTCTTCATTAAGATTTCTCAAATAGACAAAATGATAAAAATGTATTACACACAGTTTAATAAATAGAAAAGAGGGTGTCTATTTCAAATATGGAGTATCCACTATAACATTTGAAGTCAAAACAAATCCATTAATTCTTAAGAAATTGCTTTTATTTTCATATTAGTCAAAACCCTATTTTAACTAGCATTTTCATTGATACTCCTTTTCATTAGATGAAGCATCGTCGATGACTATTATTTATTTTTGACTAGCATTTTCTTTCATCTTAATTTTTTTATTATCTTTTTTATCAGATTTATTGAAACTCATGAAAAAATAAAAGATAAGCTTTCAGAAAGACTACAACTCATATGCCTTTTGTCTCAGCAAATCTGGTTTAATACTTCACCTGTTCTTTTGAATCTACTATGAGAACTTGATCCCTTTTCCAGAAGATCTAATCTAACCTATTAACATCTTTTCATTCTTTACCAATCTCTTGACATGCCATTTTGGTTTTCACACTTGTAACATTTGTAGCAGAGATAGAAAATATCAAAATGAAGCAAATACAAAAATTTAAATATCTGGGACCCTTTTTAACAGAGGACAGAAAATGTGACACAAATCTGAAGGCATATCGGAATAGCGAAAGATGTCTTTCAAAAGCTAAGCAAATTATTAAGAAAAAGGAAAATTTCATTTGAAAAAATATAGTACTGAACTATTATATAATATCAGTCCTCCTCTATGGCAATGAATGCTGGATAATCTTTTCACAGATGAAGAAATTTAAAGCAACAGAAATGTGGTTCTACAGAAGAAAGCAGAGAATATTATGGACTGAACATGTGAACTATGACAAAGTTTTAGAGAAAATGGAAACAAAAAGGACACATATTTAACATCAGGAAGAGACCGTTGAAATTTATAGAGAACATAAGGAAAGATGACTTGGAAAATTTGCTAAAAAAATTGAAAGCAGAACGGAGAGAGAAAAACAGGGTGTAACTTAACTAATGAGCTTGTGTAAATGAATGACATAACAGAAGGGTTTAAGAGAGAAATTAAAAGCCAACATTTACTAAGGGTTACAAACAACATGAAAATGTGGAGAGCCAAGATCGCCATTGTCCTGTAGGGACAATAGAGGGAAAGAGAAACAAGGGAAAGCAACATGTGACATACCTAGCAGGCTTAGGCAAGTGGATGACAGGACAGGGTCTGGGAGAGGTAGCAAAGGGATAAAACTTATTGAGAGTTACAAGAGATAGTGGAGAGTCATGATCGTCTACATCCTGAAGGGACATGGCACATGAAAGAAGAATTTACTTTCATTTAGTTAAATTAATGGAAATATATTTTTCCAATGTAGTTTGTCCTGCTCTTCATGGGAATGATTTTTATTCTTTGAGAAGCTGTTAATTTTCAAGGAAATAGAAATTTAAGGTAAAAGTGAGCATCTCAAAAATGAAGGTTTTGTTTACAATGAACAAATAATTATAAACAAGAGTTTAACATTGTATGCAACAATATGAGATTTGATGTTCAATATGAAGTGTAAATGTACTACTAAATTTAACCCATTGTATCCAACAATGATATGGCATGTTCAATTTTTAAATGTAAATAGATTGCTGGACTTTACTCTGACTTTGTGCCTATTTTTATGCATATTATTTTAATTTTTAGCTGTCTTTATGCTATTTCCAATTTGTAAAAGGATGAAAAATTGCTAAGAGCCTGTGTTCATCTTATCTGATTTTCACACATCGGCATGTCAAGAGCGCCTCTTTTCAATTGAGAAAAACACTGGTGTTATATACTTCTCCCAGTCCCAGACCTATGCTGACTATTGGCTAATACCTGCCCAGTATCCTTCACATGCAAATAGGCAGCACCACCAACTCCAAAGTAGGAGGTCTTCTCTCAACAGCCCATTGTGGAAGTGGACGCAACTTCTGGTGCTTATAGCACCACATACAGCCAACTTGACACAAAGTTGTGGATGGCCATATTCATGTATGTCCTGAAGGGAAATAGAAGGAGGAGGAATTAAAAGACTTGTACTCTTCAAAGTAAAGCTCATTTAAAACAGTAAAAGAAAATTTGGTAGGCACTAAATTTTTAACTTCTCATTTTTTACTCAGGTAGGTTAGGTTTATGGATGCATGTTCTCCACTCAGAATTTCCCATGGGACAACAATAGCTTACTAGATTAAAGAGTTGGTTTGTGAATTTGGTAACATAGCAATTATGAGTCCACGCCCAGACCAGGTAGTGTGTACTTGGATGCAGTGGAAACAGGGTAAGCAATAACTGAGCAGTACTAAATAAGAACAAGATATCCCAAGATACAGTGGAATGAGAACAATCTTAGTCTGTAGATTAAATAAATAGTTTCTGCTTGAAATTCATCAAAAAATAACCTGATGAAAGCTGGGGAGACATTGTGATAATAATGACTAAAAGGAGGACAATAGTCCATTGTGCAAATAAAATAAATACCCTTTTATAATTTGCACTTTAATACTAATTGAACAATCTTGTGATGTGTAGTAAAAGTAGTAATACAGTGTAACCTGGATATAAGAGAGTTGTTGGGACTGGAGAAGAAGTCTCTTATATCCGGGTTTGGTGTATTTTGTTTAGGTAAGTATGGCTCTAATTTGGGACCAGAGAAAATCTCTCTTATATCCGGGTTTATCTTATATCCGGATTACACTGTACTAATATTCACAAGTCTCACAGAATCCCAAATCGCAAAATCTCTCTACGCTCTGTTTACTGGATTTTATATGGAGTGCCTCTCATTCATATGCAATTGATCAAACTATTACATTTACCTATCATAACATCTCCTATATATTAAATAACAGGTACACAGTCTGAAGTTCCCTGAAGGTTACTGAAATTGACAAGCACCTGATGAAGGTCAGAGAGCTGAATAGCTGAAATGTTTCTGTCTGAAGTTTGAAGATCAGGAATTATCATTATCTACAGACATTATATTTTTTTTGTTCAAAAACAAGTCACCACAAGCAAGATGATAATGTCACTCAGATGCAACAATGTGAAGTCTTTAGAAGGAACCAGAAACCCAGTCCTAATTGAATAAAAAGGGATAAACCTCTACACCTGTTCAAAGGACAGGGAGGACTGGGAACCAGCTGTCTTCATCTTTGTTGTTGTTGTTATCACAATGTTTCAGACTTGTGCCCTCTGGCATTCATCTGGTGTATATAGGTCTGGGTAACCTATAGGAAATTCTGAACTACCTTGTAGATTAAATAAAGGATCCAGATCAGAATTCCCTGCAAGTTACACAGATTGATATACACCTGATAAAGGCTGGAGGTCAAAATGTCCAAAATACTGTGATCATGACAACAAAGAGGAGGGAGAATAGTCCAAATGTAAATAGTGTTAATAGCTGAAACATTGTAACAACAAAAATGATGAGGACAATACTCCATATGTAAATAATGTAAATAGTAATACTATTACCAACAATACTTTTTTGAAAAAAAATTATTACCAGCAAAACAATTTTGAAGAAAAAAATATTACTAGAAACAGATTTTTGACAAAACAAAATATTACCAGCAACATAAAATTTTGTTGTCATTAAATAACCCATTGAGGTTGATATGCTGTAAAACAAAATAAACCAAATCAATCTAAACCAAAGAATACATATTCTATTCATACGAATCTATCCTTAAAATGTTGTTGGCATTAAATAATTCATTGAGGTTGATATGACATAAAACAAAATAAACCAAACCAATATCAACCTCAATAGGTTGTTTAATTCTGACAAGACTTTTATTGCTGGTAATTTTTTTTTTCAAGCATGTATAACTGGTAATAATTTTTTTACAAAGTATTTCTGGTACTAAAACCTATTTTTACACATAGTGTTCTGACCCCAGTTTGTGGGTTAACTATTTGTCCATAGCTGGGTCCCTAACAGGTGCTACCACTCTGGGTCAAGGTGGACCTGGGAACACCAGCAATTAAGAGGTGGTTCCATGCTCCTCAAAACCTCCTAATCAGAGGCCTTGCTGTTGCTTTTAAAGAGAATTCATTATACTTCCAAGAGTCACTCAAAGTAGAGGGTTACTGGATAACATTGTTATATAAGTGCAAAGGAAGTAAATAACAAGTGCTTATCAAAGAAACATCTAGGATAGATAACAACTTACCCTAGTTCTGACTACTGCTGGGCAAAAAATGGAGTTCTCAAACTTTCCAAGATCTTTAAATACTTTATCAGATGCTATCTTTCCTGTTCTATTGATTATTAAAGTTATTTGTTTTTTTATCATATTTTCTTAAGATTAAATACATTAACATAAAAATTTATTTTATTTTTTTTTTGTTGTCAGTAAATATAAGTTTTTACAGACAACTGTTTATTTATTATCAAACAAAAATTTCAAATGGACAATAAGAAATAAATTTTCTTTTGGTCTTATTGCAGGTTGATAATACACAGACTGAAATAAAAAGGAAAAAATATCTTAAAAAGTAAAAACCTCAAACTTATCTTTCATTGAAAAATATTTATCTGTGGTAATGAAAATATTTGATCAGCTGCTGTGAGGAAAAATATAAGAAAAGAATTTCACTTCTTGAAGTAAAGAAAAAAAAAATGTCTATAAGATGAATAGAATTTTCAATTCAGGAATTTAATTTGGAATAGCAGAATTTTTTTTTTTTCATTTTCACTTAATATTTATTTTATTTTCTGAAGGATTTGTCTTTAACAGCAGTAAAGTTCTTCAATTTAGAACTTCAATTTCATTTGAGCTGTGGCAGGAAATTTTGCTTTTTTAATCTTATTACGCAAATGGTATTACTTTTGTGACTGGAGAAATTAAAGAGACAATCGATGAAGCAAAAAAGAAGAAGACAAGAATTTTTTTTGATGAGATTGATCTGAGATAGTGTTTGTCAAGTCAGACTAATTCCAGTTCTTATATGAGTACCGTATACATGTATGCCAGAGAATGTGATAAAATATAAATGCATCTATATGTGCATATTTAGAAATGCATATTTATAGTAGAAATGTGCAAATTGGAAAGAAAACCTGTCCTTTTGCATTCCATCTAGTTATATGTCTCCCCAAACAAAATGTATAGTTTACATTATATATATATATATATATATATATATATTATAAATTAACTCATTTAAAAATATGGCTTCATTGCTACACAAGAATTACCATGATTCAAAAACAAAAACTTCAAATTCAATTATATTAAATTAAAAGCATTAGTTCTGTTTCATCTTCAAGCAAATTTTGGAACATTAAGCACTGTTTTGTGAAAATAAAAATATCAATAAGAACACTGGATTACATATCTTGCTGTTCTTTCTTTTTTTACTATAAAATATATATATATATATATATATATATAGTGTGACTGTCATTCAATAAATTATATCACCATGCGTTAAAAAAGAAAAAATCAAACTTTGACTCTGCTGTTGTTTTTGATGCATGAGGATACAGCAGCTTAGTTATAAAACCAAACAGCCAGACAACTCTCATATATGATGTGATTATAGTGACAACGGCTTGCTTGTGAAGAATCATCTACACTTTTTAGAAGATCCAAATAAAGAGAACTGGTGCAAAGTGTATCACAAGGTCCACAAGCCATCCTCCTCAGGTTTCGAATTCAGAATTGTCCTTGTCATAGACATGTTGGCACCTAAGGCTATAGGACCCAGTCTGCCATGATATTTATCCATAACTGGCAGGTAGGGAGAATAGATAGCTCTATAACTGTCTTTTGTTATTCTAATCCTCATTCTGTCAGCAATTAACTAAAGCTCATTGGATAGGCTCTCCTCTGTCCATCTTGTCTTCAATATGATGATTTTCTAAATGTAGATGTGGCACAAAGCCAAAAGTATGAGGCAGTGAGGATCAAATTCACTATTCAGTTATAAGTGATCTAGTGAGACAAGCTTGTTAACCATTACACTACATTGAAGGGCCCTGTTTTGTCTTCAATGTCTTGAAAGTGTCCAATTTTCTAAGCCCTCATTCCTACCGTTATTGTCCATCCAAGAATGTGTTTCACCTTTAAATAACCATTAGAAGATTGATAATCAAAAAAAAAAAAAAAAAAAAAAAAAAAAATACAAACATAAAAAAACCCTATTTCCTCATTATGTACCCTGGAAATTTTAAATGCTGTTTTCTGATGTTAAATACAAGTACCATTTTTGTTCTGATTTTACTTAACACATTGCTCATGTGTTAAAGCTATGTTATTCTATGTATGCAACCAATGGAATGAGGAAACAAGATAGCTGGGTACTCAACAACAAAGGTGGATGATTCCTCCTGTAGGAATCAATGGCTACATGTCTGTGAAACTTTAACATCTTCCTTAGAGAAGAATGAAATCCATCAAATTAACTTGCTCAAAACACACTGCATGTAAATGAATTCTTCTCTGGATTTAATTCCAGATATGTAGAGGAAACTGGTCAAGTGCTCAGCTAATCGGTGATTTTATGACCACACCCTATGATCAAACCCAGTCATGAGACTCATGATGATATGTGCATTTATATATTGAAAAAGCTCACATATAAAACAATTCTCATAATAGAAAATATTCCCTGCTTTATTATTGACAGTATGCTCATATTGACATGGGACCTAGTAGATTAAATCATTCATTAAAACCTCTCTGATTCTATGACAGTTGTGTATTCAATCCCTGGGTCAGGTAGTCCTGACAGGTCACATACTCTGGTTCAGTGAAAAAAACAGGCAGGTGACTCAAAGGTGAATGAGACTGGTGTGTATTAATTGATAAGAAATTAGTCTCTAAAGCATGGTTCCCTGGCAGGTGTGGTATTCAATCCCTGGATCCAGTGGTCTTGACAAGTCACATACACCAGTTCAGTGAAAGAAACGGACAAGTGAATCAAAAGTGGAAAAGATACATGAGTATTAATTGATAGGAAATATCCCCTAAAATGGAATGAGAATACTCATGGACTGAAGGAGGAGTTTTATTCAAAATTTCAAGGAGATCAATGAGTACAATGATGAAAACCAGAAGACAGCCATAATGTACAATAGCAGAAATGTAAGTATGGCAACCAAGTTGAACATGCCAATCCAAATCATAAAGCATAAAGCATAGAATAATGATAATTTCTCTTTTCAAAGATTCAGACAATAGTAAGGACTTTGCAAAATATGTTCTAATTTTTGGCAACATAGGTAAACCAATTCTATACAGTAATCCTGTATCTATAAAATACAGGCTTTCTCATCCAAAATCATGTCCAAATGTCTGTTGTGTCTTATACTTTAGTTCAGAATTCCATTTTTCCAGGACTCAAAACAAAATCAGGTCAAATTGGATTTATTTGTTTACTGGAGAGATTATCTAACTAAAGTCATATTGCCACAAAGAGGGATAAATCACACCTACATATCAGGAGATAGAATAAGAAAACCAGAGACTGAAGACATCTACAAGTTGACATCTTGAAATATGCTATCATTGTCAAAGACTTCAAGAAATGTTGCATCTTGAACAAGCTTTACGGCATCAAATATGCCATCCTGTATCAAGAATTGGTGTTAAAAAAAAAACAGTCAATATCATCTTGCCAATGATACCAACTATACAAATCTGTGCCCTCGCCTGACAGAGAAAAAATTTGATCAGTTCTATGGGTCTAATGACAAAGGTGAGTTTGAAGGGTTGAATGATAACAAAACTCCCACTCTCAGATGTCCATGTGCACAGAAAAATGACCTGCAGTCTTTAAAAACAATCCTTTTCAGGACTACACAAATAATTTTGAAAGAAATAACTGTCAGAAAAAAAAAAATTGACTATTGTCCTCATCTTTGTTCTTGTTATCACAACTTTGTGGGCATTGCGCTATTTGGCCTTCATCAGGTATATATCAATCTGGGTAACCAATAGGGATTTCTGAATTGAACCCTTTATTTAATCTATGTGGGTATACATTGGAAATGGAACAAGAAGAGTCTACCCCTGTGGATTAAATCAATTAAAATTTCTCAATGCATATTGGTGATTTAGTGGTCTTATACCCACAAAGTTATTATAATATTTGCATAATGCTTATGAATCACAAAAACAAAGAAAATGTTACATTTTGTAAAAATATTTTCTCTACCTTTTTCACAAGTTTGTCATTTACTTTAAAATCTAATGCATTTTATACATAAAAATAAGTTTTTCTCCTTGGAATTTCTTTTCCTTAATTGTGTGTGTACTTCCTAGTGATCTATATACAAAAGATTATGGTGTGTGCATATATATATATATATATATATATATATATACATACACACAGATGGTACCCAACTGACTACCATACTGTGAAGCTGTCAAAAATGCAAAACAAACAACATGCATATATGAAATCCGGAATAAAAAGGGTGACAATTTACCCATTGTACCGTGTGTGTGTGTGTATATATATATATATATAATTATTATGTAGTGTGTTGGAATCATATTTTTAAATAAATAATATATATATATATATATATATATATATATATATATATATATATATATATATATATATAATTATTTATTTAAAAATATGATTCCAACACACTACATAAAAGGTCTCATGTTTCAAAACAAGAGTTGAAAACTTCAATATAATTATTTGAATTAAATTGAATTAAAGTAAGCTCTGTTCCATCTTCAAGCAAAATATTTTTTGGAATAACTTATTTCTGAAATTTACGTGTTTTAATAGCACATTCATAATTGAAATCAAAATTTCCATGGTAACAGCCAGGGCGATTGTTTAAATAGGGAGGGGTGTTGTGTGTTAATAATTTGTACCAGTATAGAATTACATTCATAGATGTTAAGTCAGGGTAATGTGGGGGTGTCTAAATTTAAAACGGAAGATGTTTTTTTGACTAGTCTGGTTTACGTGTCTATGGAGATTTATTTATTTTTTTTTTTTTATTTCTTTATGAAAGGGTTTTGTGTATATAAAAACTGCCGTAACATTTGTTTTTGAGAGATTTACATATATTTAAGTGAATATTTCTGTCTGAATTTCTGGGATGTGGAGATATCATTATTTACACTTTTTGCCTTTGGACTATTGTCATCATCTTTGTCTCATTGATTAGAGCATTGGCTCATGAATTTCATGACATAGTAATTATGAGTTCAATCCTTGAAACAGTCAGTAAGTACTTGGACTCAGTGGAAACAGGTTGAGCAATAACTGAGCAGTACTAAATAAGAAATGTTCAAGATATCCCTAGACATGAGCAGTGAAATTGGAACAACCAACACCTGTAGATTAAATAAAGTGTTCTGTTTGAAATTCCCTGTCATTTACCCAGATTGATGTCCATCTCACAATGGTTGGAGGGTCAACATCTGAAATGTTGTGATAACAACAAAGATGAGGACAAAACTCATGGCCTGAAACAGACTGTCACCTCTCGGTGTTGACTTCAATGTCCACTTTTATATTTACATATGCTTTATCCCTGATATTGAGCACTTTAACCCATAAATATAGCATAACTTAAAACTATATTTTATCATATATATATAATATATATATCTATATATATATATATATATATATATATATATAGATAGATAGATAGATAGATAGATAGATAGATAGATTAGCATATAAATTATGCAAGATTGAAAATAACACTTACATCTCATTGTAACAGATATATTTACTAAAATTATGCAAAAATATCTTGAAATACTATAGAGTAAACTTATTCAATGTAATCGCCATTGGCTTCAACCATTGCCTTCAAATGACTTCAGAATCACCCGCAACTTTTCTAGGCAGTCTCCCCTATTTAAGCCGGTGCATTTAAGATACCATAATCCTTGCCTTCAGTTTATCTTTTGTGTAACAAAGAATTTTGTTGGTCTCTGGCTCAACTGTGCCCCACACATAATAATCAAGGGGGTTGCAGTCAGGGGAGATAGGTGGTTGGATGTAAGGGGTAATGTGATTACAGAAATTGTTTAACAGCCATCACTGGTATCTCCTGCTTGTGTAGCATAGTGCAGAGTCCTGTTGCCAGACAATAGGGTCTTCCAGCAGCCACTGTGTTGGACCAGAGTAACACTACCTCCTTAAGGCATTTGTTGTAGGGCCTCTGTGTTGAGTGAGGCTCTGTGGGAAGATGAATGGAAGCATAATGTTGCCACCCTAGTGATCACTCCAAACACCATGATGTTGACTGATAATGGATAACACTTTCCAAATCCTCTCCACTGTCCTCAGATTGACAAGCACACACTCTGAAATGTTTGTATTGGAGTTTCTGGCATGAATGCCAAATAGTATAGGAAACTGTTTCTAAATTTCTGACAGAATGAATTGTCGCATCATGATCCTTTTCTCACAGATGGTGCCCAACTGACTCTACTATACTGTGAAGTCAACAAAATGCAAAACAAACAATCCACATGTATTAAATTCAGAATAAAAAAGGGGCGACAATTTGCCTATCGCACCCTGTGTATGTGTGTGTGTATATATATATATATATATATATATATATATATATATAAAATAATTACAAGTACACACAATCTAAACATATAAAGCTATACTGGAAGATTTTCTGTTCAAGCAACTTCTTGAAATTTGAACAAATCTGCAAGCTTCAAGATTTGGGAGTAAATTCTTCTTTTTTAGTTGGACTGACAACTTTTCACCACCCACTCATGTGTGTGTGGTATGCACACAACATATATATCTCCACTTAAACATTATTGAAGTAATAAAAATGCTGAATTAAAAATAAATACATTAATCTTTCTCTCTCTAAAATTATATATATATATATATATATATATATATATATATATATATATATATATAAAAGCACACTTTTCCCAATACTAAGAATGCTTCCCCCCCTATATATATATATATATATATATATATATGTGTGTGTGTGTGTGTGTGTGTGTGTGTCAAAAATACATGAAGTTGTACTGAAAAGCTCTTGACCTCACCCAATTTCCAAAATGAGTATGTATATATAGAGAAAGAATCTTGCATGCATTCTTCAATTGGCTAAAATCAATCAAAGGATTTCCTTTTATAGGTGAACAAGAAAAATGGAAAAAACATTTTTTTGATTTGAAAACAAGAAATAGATGAATTATCCTCCACCACAGTAAAATCCATCAGTTGAACAGAAACTACCAAAACGTTTGAATAGTCAATTTAAGGCCTGAATCATAACAACATTGATTTATCTTAACTTAGATGATTAATGTCTAACATCTGCTACAATGATCCACCCAACCTGACCCCAATGGAATCACTCAAAGCAAATATCTAACAGGAAATTGAATCAATAAGGAAAGAAAAACTGTATTAATCCACATTATTGCATTTCGTTTTAAGGTTCAAGAATTGTGTTCTTTGTGAAACCCAAATGTCAGAACATAAATGGAAATTGTTTTAAACTCATTTGCGGTCATCTTTAGACAAATCTTTTCATATTTATCTTATTAGGTCTCTAATAACTTATTTCTTTTCTTTTGTCAATCAAAGTTAGATGCTGGAGGAGGAGCCTTTTAATGGAATTATGATGCTGCAAATGTCATTCTTCATTTGTAGGAACTTGGTTCTGAAGGAATATCGCTTTCGTATATAACTGACAATGGATATATCAGGCAGGACTTCTATTGCCTGTGCTGTAATTATTGAGGAAATGTGAGGCAATTTTTGCCAATACCAAGTCAAATTGATTGAAGATATCAAAGGACAGAGATTGTTAGAGATTTTTCAGCTGAGTTTAAACTGAATTTCAAAGTTAGTCTATTGTTAATAAAAAGTTGACAAATATGCCAGCAATGAATTGAAACTGAAACCTTTTTTTTAACATTATTCACAGACAGACTAATGTCGTCTTCAATTTTGTCATCACAACTTTTCAGCTGTTGTGTCCGCTCTCTTTCTTCAAAGCTCTATTATAGAAGGAAATAGCCAACATTTTTAAGATCTCAAATGCAGCTTTTCAAGGCTAGTCAACCCATTATACTTAAAAAAAAAAATGAGTATTGTGCTAGTTTTCTATCTCTTTTCCCTCCTTATTTGCCTCTGTGGGGTTCCTAATTGAAATTAATATCAACAGCTATACACCGGACTTACCAGGAAAATAATTATTGGTTGATTGATTTTGCTTAGCAACATATCAATCTCCATGGGTTATTTAATTCCAAAATTTAATATTATCAATGTAATTGTATGCCTTCAACTACAGATAAAACGTATTGCTAGTAATAATTTAACTAAAAATATCTATTGTTTGTATATAAATGTATTGCTGGGATTTTGACTAAAAATGTATTTTCATACTTTCCTTGTGTTTTGAGTTTTATTTGGGAGTGGATTCACTATTTGCCCATAAATGGGATCCTAACAGGGTGCTACCACCTCGGATTAGGGTGGATCTGACAACAACAGCAATTAAGAGGTGGTTTGACACACTCCCAATCAGAGGCCTTGCAACCAGAAGTAGTTATTGTTATAGCCAGGACTCAAAAAGTAATTATAAAAGAGTTTATTAACTTGGGGTACTTTTATTTTCCATTTTTTTAAACATTGGTGAAATATCTAAAGTCAACAACTTGGTCTTTACCTTGAAGGTCTAAAGGTTTGAAAGAAAAAGAGAAATAAGATAGAGGGTAATTAGTATGAATTAATGTCTAATAAGGATAAGAATTGGTGAGCTTATTTTCATGTCTCTAAGTGGCTAGGAATTTTGCAAAAGCAATAACAAAAGCAATAAAAAAATTCTATGAAATAAAATGTAATTCATAAAATAATTTTTTTAAAGGCTCAAGTTCCTTTTTGCTATCAGTTGGCACATGGTCTAATCGAGGTAGGGTCAAAAAGACACATGACTGCCTCTCCCCATGCACCCAACCCTTTTAAAATAGCAGATGGTTTGAGGTAGATAACATTAAAATATTTGGCTCATGTTTAGAGTGTCAATTCACATGAATATCTATATATAAAAAAGAACATTTAAATATGCACATTGGTGCCAAATATTCAACTTGTTTTAAATTCACATTCAAAGCAAAGGCTTTCTGTTCTAAACACGACATAATTGTCCTCATGTACTGAATATTCCTGGTTTTAAGATTTAGTAATTTCCATCTCAATTTCTGGGATGAGGAGTTATTATTTACAATCAGACAATTGCAGTCTTTCTTGTTATTACAATGTTTAGGCCATTGCGTCCTCTGGCTTTTATCATGTTTATGTCGGACCAGATAACCTACAGGAGATTCAAAACTGAATTCTGTATTTAATCTACAGGGCTAGATTGTCCTTGTTCCATTGACCCTGTCTAGGAATAGTTCATTTAGTTGTTGCCCCATAATCACAGTATAATAGACTAGTGGATTAAAGCATTGGTTTTGTTTGGCTCGTTTTGTGGCATATCAGCCTCGATGGGTTATTTAATGCAAACAAGATTTTTATTGCTGGTAATATTTTTTTTCCAAGAATGTATTGCTGGTAATATTTAAAAAAAAAAAAAAAATGTAGCTTATCCTCTTTCTCCAGGATGTGGATGTAGTTCACCGTCTTTCCCCGGGATGTGGATGTAGTTCATCGTCTTTCTCCAGGATGCTGATGTAGTTTATTGTTTTACCCAGGATGGTTAAAGTGTTGGTTTGTGAATTTGGTGAGACCTAGTAATTGCAAGTGTCATGATTCTTGGAATTTTCATCTCCATTGTTGTTTCAATGACACATAACATAACTTTATTTGTTAAATAAAAGGCCACAAGTTTTTAAGCAGTATACTGTTTTCACAAATTTTATCAAATGGAATTTACTTCAATCCACATGGGGCCACATGTGACTCGGACATCACTGGCTGAAAATTTTAAAAAAGTTTTCACCACCAAAACATGTAGCATCTTCATTCTGATTTGGTATATTGTTGAGAGGGTGACCGGCCTGAGGAACCACCTTTACAAGGAATCGTTGAATGTTATAATGGATGTAATACCCAACATGAAGGAAAACCAGGTGATTCAGACATGCAGATGCTTCTGAGGCTACATTAAGGCTGTCTGTGAAGGTGAAAGCAGTTTTACTGAATAATCACTTTATATTTTTAACTGAATATATGTATACACATATATTCTAAAATTTACTAAAACGGCTCAACATTGTAGACAGCATTTAGAGATATACACTGAGTGAACCTGCAAATCAACACTGCATGATTATTTTCAGTTTCACAATACAATGGAATCATCAAACCTAGACTTGGCCTGAAGATCACACAGATTCTTACTGTGCAACCATGATTATCTCTCTAATATTATTATTATATAACCTGCAATATGGGCATTTTATAATAGTGTAGCAAGTTTGATAGTCTGTGTATCACTACAAACGCTCCTTAAGAGCAAAAATTTGGGGGCAAAAAATTTCAAAATGAAAAAATTAAATAGTAATTAAAAAAAAAAAAAAAAAAAAAAATAGTGCACCATTTCCTTTACACAGTATTCCAGTAAATGTAAATATTTTTTTCCCAATTAACCCACTTTAAGGTGTTTAATGAAGTATGAATGTTACAGGTGGAAACTGAAAAATACAGTGTGTGACCCAAGGACTAGTCGATTCAACTCCCACGATATATAGACAAAAATGTAGCCGAAGATTGGAGAAAAATAGCTGATGTTTCCGTTAGCTGCTGACTCCAAATAAAAACCTTGCATTTTCATGCTGAAATATGTTGACTTTGAAAGCACTGAAAAGATGTTTCATAACTGAGAAATATACTGTAGCCTCCATTAGTTGGGCATGTGTTGACAATCTGATCGCTAAATCTCTTCAAATGGAATTGCCAAGTAACATTTTCGCTAGTTTAGTGTTCAAGCACAGAGTTAAAACATGTTAATATGTGCGTATGCTGATAGGAGCTCCTATTTAGTGACTTGTTCTGTTGATATGAAATAAATTTTATTGACATTAAATCCGTTAACTTTAATTACATCAGTATTATCTTAAAATAAATGTGCTTGGAGAGATTCAATACTGAGCCCTTGCCAGGGTGTTGGAAACCCAAAATGCACCACTGTAATTATATATATATATATATATATATATATATATATAACAATGGACTTCCCCCCCCGTTGGTTTTGAGGTATGAGGATCTGACAGTTTATTGATTCAGTTATGAAATTTTGTGCGATAATCTTAAGTGACATTTAAGACCTGCTAGTGATTTACAAAGGAGGCCACATAATGAGCAAGTGTGAGGATTGTGAGATGAGATCACTGTTAGATTGGCTGACCTTTTACATCTTGCTCTTGCTTCGTGAAGAGCATTCAGACAAGCAGATTGAAAATTGCTGAGTCCACTAAAACACATTGATCTCCATTCAACCTGCTCCAAGGCTAAGCACTCAAGGGTGTTCTGTGGTATATTGACTGCTGACAAGTTGCTTTTCAGCTTGTCTTTGTATCTTAGCCATGGGTGTCCTACATTCCTGTAGCCCTGATCTAACTGGCTGTACATTACGATCTTTGATTATATATATATATATATATTAATACAAATAAAATGTGTCACTTAGCTGACTCATGTTATATTCAGCACCTCGATTCTAGAGTTCTGTAGACAAAATTTCTTGTAATTGTTCAATCCACTCTTCAGGGTTTTTCAACAATTGCCTGCTGATTTGTCATTTTTCACTTACACACACATATAAAAATATATATATATATATATATTATATATATATATATATATATATATAAGACAAGAAGAAAAACTATTATTAGCCAACGTGTTTCATCCTAAGAATATGTATCAGATAAAAATAGTTTTTTTCCTTTTGTTTTTTTTTTATTCATTTTGTTTCTTTACAGATATACACTCTCTCTAAAAATAATTTTTATATAAAAAGGAAAAAAAAAAAAAAAAAATATAAGCTGGAAATTCCTGATACTCACTGAAGACTGGACATTCAGAAACCATATTATACGTAACCGTTCCTTTTAGTTTCTCCTTACACTCTGTTTGCAGCAAGATGTGACACAAGACCGAGTTTAAAGTGGGGTATCCGAGCTAGTAGGCTCGTGCAAAAATTCCCCATAGACCACGTAAAAACGGAGTCAGTTTCCCGAGACGAGACTCTTCCCTTCGGCAGAGCCTCGTCTGGGGGATAGCCCCTGATATAAGCCAGGTAAGTATATACTGTGTAGATATATAATATATTGTGGGACACGTGCATATATGTATATATATATATATAGTGTTGCATATGTCTTAGTGGAATAAAAGTCTGTCTGAGAACAAAGCATGTTTGCCGTACTTTTTTCCTTTCAGCCATTCCGTTCCATCCGTGAATTCTGGTGTTATTATGTCAGTGATATAATAACACCCATAACGAGGGAAATAGAAATTTTTTTTTTTAAGCCTTTCACTCCAAGCAAGGCTGGAAGCAACTAGCACGCAAAAGGGTTACATAGGATTTGGAGCGAGAGCAGATAGGAGTAATAGAGGAAAGGATGAAGAGAAGGATAGTGGATAGATCAAGTCAACTGGAGATATCTATTGACATTACATTTGAATAGTTGGAGATTATAGCTATCATGGAATCAGGAAAAGAGAAGGGAGTTCCACAGGCGAGAGTTGCGAGATATGAAGCTATTGGAGTAGAAGAGACGGCTACATTTAACAGATTCGACAGTAAAAGGGTGAGAGCGGGAAATGGGAGAATAAATGTTTCTACCTTAGCTCCTCTCTCGTTATACCGGATTCAAATGTTCTATTTTGATTTAAGGAAGTAAGTGAACGATCTATAACTTCACCATTCTCCTGATTAAACAACATGCTAAAATTAGCTTACAAATATTTTTAAAGAATAAAGCGCACAGATAATACACTGAGTTTTGGCAAATAGTGGAGGAGGGACCGTTTGTTCCTGGGTAGAATGCGCAGAATCCGTACTCCAACGAAATAGTACTTTTCTATATATGAATAATCCTGTCATTTATTACAACTAATATAATACTATTATTATACCTTATACGCGGAGCTTGCGATTAAATCAAGTTAAAAGGCCCGTTCCCGAATTTTCATCATGTGTTTAGGTTTTAATACAATTCTAATTGTCGTTTTTTCCAAAACAATAAACATTGCCCCAAAGTATTAGGTTGGTGCAAAAATAATGTCGTTTTCTCACATATATTACTATGTGAGAAAACGACATTACTTTTGCACCAACCTAATACTTCAAATATTAACGGTGTCCATAGAAAAATCGTCCTTTTGACAATCCATTTTTGCAGGCACACAGATCCATGTTTTTTAATAGTCTCTACTATTGTTTATGGATTTTCGCCGGTGATGTACAACACAAAAAACCTTCATGCTACGCTCGTAAGATTCGGCGACACCTTTTCACATACATCACTATCGCCGGTCGGGAAATAAATTATCCAACATTTAGCTGTGCTCGGATCCACTGCATCGTTTCCGAAGTCAACAGGCTGCAATGAATATCAATGGATGATTTTTTTCTGCATAACTGAATTCAGTTACACACCTCTTCTTAGTACACACTTTTAGGTCAGACGCAATTTTGCCACTGAGTTGATGTCATGAAGGAGGCAAATCACGAGTTACTGGCACGAAACTTCAGCCTCTACGAACGTACCGCCTTCGTCTGCCTCTGAGCAAACATAACAAAATTAGTGACATTATTTTCACAATGACCCTTTATAAAATAGATTTTACAAGTTTAACAACTATTTGATCACTGTAACTTCTTTCATATGAAAGAATTTAGGACTTGGACGATCATGGCTCTCCACAATTTTCTATCATTTGTAGCTCTTATTACACTTTATCAGACTAGAGGATCGAAAATATTTATTTGGATTCGATAGATTTGTACGAGTTAAAAGAATATTTTAACGAGATGGTCAACTAAAGAAATAACATGCCTATTGGAACTCATGTACCTTTGAAAAGAACGAGAACCATGCAATATGTATCTGGCAGGTGCCAAAGTTCGACTCAAAGCCTGATGTAGGATAATAACGGACGAGCAAAGAGTAGATTGAAATGCGTGCAACTGCTTCTCCTGATCGGCTTTGTGTATTTGACAGTTCACAATAGTTCAAGAAGTTAGTCCAATTCATACACATCTGATGAATTCAACTTACTGTACAAAATTTCTCAGTTTCTCGAGAGAATACAGACATCTTAAGAACACGATGACGTGCCGCCATAAAAAGGGAGAAAGCCGTCCAGAGAAAGTGAAAAAGAAGAAAGACTTCTTTTTGTTCTAGAAGACTCTCAGTTGACTGTCCCCAGTTTCGTGATGACGTCATTTGGTAAAGCTGTCATTCAGAGAACCGCTTTTAAACAATCGCAATCAATATACAGATTTGAAGTACAGAGGGACAGGCCATCACCCGAGCTATTTTTTTCTTCACCAACAGATTATTTCTTTGTCCACAGAATGAAAAGGATTTTTTTCTTTGTCAATAGATAGACAAGGAAAACCTGTTTTTACATTTAGGTTTAACTAGTTTATATATAAGTCAATGACAGAAAATTTGCCCCCATCGTGAGGACAAAACTTGTCTTTTTAGGGAATAAGTTTTGAAATTTCAAAGAACATTTTCTTGTCTTTCTTTTTAGAATATTGGGAAACTTTTGTCCTGATTTAATTTATTAAAAGCAGCTAAATGACTTTCCATTTAAATTCTATTGTCGAACTCGTCATTATTCTAAATATATAATTTAAATATAACCCGAAGAATAATAAGCAAATTGAATCTGACGGTCACCAGGCTACTGAGTGATTGGGATCTTTTCAGATTACCCGCGAACGCTAGAGGCCAGTTCGAGACCAAGCAAAAGCCAGAATCTGAAATGGTCAGGTCATCTTGATACACGACTTTAATTTATTTCCTATTCCTTAAAACTCATCTTCTGATGCATCTGTCATCTCTTGGTGTGGCGAATTTCGGTCATCCAAAAGATTGTAACTAGTTACCTTCTTTCACACTTTAGGCAACTTTTTTTCAAAGCGGAAAAAGTAACAGGTAGATTCTGTTTTCAGAAACTTTTGAAGAACTTGACATGCTTTGACGAAGGCCAGCAATGCAATTTTAAGAGTCGCATCATCTGTCAGAATAAAACTTGTTACTTTTTAAGAAGTGTTTTAGTGAAATGCAAAAATTAGTTTTATTAAATGTAAATAAACACATAAGTCAAGATAATCTTTAGTTAAATGAAGTGATTTTTAATAATACGGCCTTGCCCAAATTTTGTTTTATGTTTGGCATAGATGTGAAAATGTATTTATATTAATCTACATATCTCTCGTTTTACACACACACGAGAGAGACGAGGAAGGACAGAAAACTCTCACCCGATCAAAATTTGAAATAAAGTGATTCTGATATTTTATCATTCAGTCATTTTAGGAAATGAATCGCGCCGAGCACTTTTAAGCACTATATATATATATATATATATATATATATATATATATATATATATATATGGTAGGTACTGAAAAATATTGTGTTATTAGCCAAAACGTTCGTTTGGTTTCTAAGTAAGTTTTCTACTTAATGAAGCGAACGAACGTTTTTGGCAATCCTTATCTATGTGTGTTGTGCATCGATAATTAATATGTTCGTTTTGAAAAATTTTGTTCGAACATCAATATCATTATATGATAGACAGTTGTGTGTGTGTGCGTATATATATATATATATATATATATATATATATATGTGTGTGTGTGTGTGTGTATGCAGCAATTTTCCATTGATGCATGTTTCATTAAATAATATAGACAAGTTTTGTCTATTTAAGTAAGTTCCTTTCATATTGTCTGATAAGCTTAATAACATTATCATTGAAAGACGAAAGGAAATCACCATATTGATACATGTTTTAATCCTATCTAAGCTTTCAGCTTACATAAACCATTATCAAGATGACAAATACATTTCAATATATCAAACAATACACAGACAAAACAATAATGATAGACTGTTTTGTTGCATGAAAAACTTCAAAGCAACGACAAACTCGTGTATACGAGACGCGGAAGCGAAAATCGCATCGTAGCTCGTGATGTCACACATGACCACGCGAGAGTGAAAACGAGAAGTATTAAGTATGGGAAGCCGTTGGTATAAACCAATAGCTTCTGTTATCAATTATAGGCATTTAAGAATATTTCATAGTTTATTTTGTTCAGGTTAGGTTTCAACTGTTTTATGAACTGAAGCTATATATAGCTTCAAGAATTTTTAGTTTTTGTTTATTGTTTTCATGTTTAAGCATAGTTGTGTTTTCAACGAGGATTTTCCGGAATTGTGTACGCGGCCAGGCATGTTGTTTTAAATGCCTAAAAATGTTAGAGTTATCATTCAAATGTAGAGTGAAGCGTCGTGAAAGCGAGTTTATGGTGTGACCAACATAAATATTATTTAATCCATTGGAGATACAATATCCCAAAGGGCACTTGAATTTGTAAACTATGTTGGTTTTTTGCAAATCACTAACGGGGAGGTGGGGAAGAATCATTGCGAATATATATATATATATCATCTTGTTCACCACAAGCAAGAAAGTAAAGCCACTAAGACACAATGGGTTACTGGATCTGGAAGAGTTTGAAGCAGAAACGTTGCTCATGAGCGAGAACAGCATGGAGCCGGAAGGGAGTTCGACAAGTGAAAAAAGAAGATTTTAATGAAAAAAAAAAAAAAAAAAATGGACAGTCCTCCTACGTAACGCGTTTCATCCTTGCAAATTCTTTCTAGGGACTAAATGCGTTACTTTGGAAATTTTTCTATTTTGTTATTCAATTACTCATTATTAGTTTTATTTATAGATTTAGATATAAAACACAGATGTAATAGACAAAGCCTATCTCCCCGACGAAAGAGGCACAAAATCAGTTATGTAAATTTACTAGTGCCTTGGTACTTATTAAATGCCTGTAAGTGGACATGAAAAAATCTGCGTAACTGACTGAGGCACAGATAAAAGCCGGGAAAAGTTGTCGTAGCCGGGGAAGATAGTGGAGACAAATTACCATTGTCTTTCAAATGCTTTCGTGGCATGCGACGGTCAAAACTAAGTCCAGCTCTAAGTCGGAGAATGCTTTAAGTAAATGGAACTCGACAGCCCAAGAAGGAAGTTAATTTAAGTAAAGGAAAACCCTAATTTTAAACTTCCGCTACCTTGTCCTCATATCCAAACACGAAAAAGGCTATAGATATAAATCCAGACAGAAAACATTAACAAATTTTCGGCAATTCGTGCAGGCAAGCTGTCCCAAAATTAATTTTATTTTGTCGGTACGGCCGGGAGGAGATTATATATATATATATATATATATATATATATATATATATATATATATATATATATATATATGAAGAAATGTAGTCTTAAGTTGTACTATATTTATGGCATAAAGTGCTCAATATCAGAGATGGAGCGTGTGTTAATATAAAAGTGTACATTGAAGTCAACACTTTGAGGCGACAGTCTGTTTCATGCTAGACGCAATCGTCGTTTCATTAAATAATTTAGACACATCATTTCGATAAGTTTTCGTTGTGACCCTTTCAAGTTCACGGATTAATTTCTTGTTAGCCTTGGAAAATTGATTAAGAAAAATACCAAAATATTCTGTGAAAAGCAATAAAAAAGCAGTAAGTTGAATAGTTAAAATGCTTTGGATTTACAGAAACACATATACATACTCACAAACAACTTAACCCCCTGAAGATGGTCTCAGGTGAGAGTGAAAGTACTTGGCAAAATTAAAACTATTTGAAGGAAAATTTTGGTATTTTTCTTAACCAATTTTCTAAGGCTACCAAGAAATTAATTGGTGAAGTTGAAAGAATCACAACGAAAAATAATAGACATGATATGTCTAAATTATTTAACCAGACCTGTTTGAATGAAAATATGCTGCCTAAATACACAGACTAGATACTATATATATATATATATATATATATATATAGTATTTGGGCAGAAATTTCTCTTTTATACAGGTTTCGTTAAAGATGATAGACAAGGTACTGCGATTAAGTTTTTTACTTAATTTTTCTTGTGTTCGTACAAGTGTTTTCTTTTATGGACACCGAAGTATGTAGAAACTGTCCAAAAGTTCTGCAAATCCGAGCGCTTTCGGCTATTCTTTTAGATATTATCAAGGGCGATTTTAGGCAAATAATAATGGGAGTTTAGTTTTTGACTAACTTCATAGGCAAAGTTAAGGACATTTTTTTTATTTTTCGAATGTGGTTTTGAGATTATCAATTTCTTGTTTATTTTTCGATAAAAGAAAAATATCGTCTACATAGCAGACATATATTTTGGATTTAGTAAGTTCTTTAAATATCGTGTTTTTTACGTGGTAGATGTAGTAGTTGTAGAACAGACCGAAGGGTTTTCCCACACTAACTCCATTGCTTTGGGTGTAGATATTGGTATTATGGTCATAGAAGGGGACTTTAATTGTGCAGGAATGCAATATTTTCTTCAAGATATTTGCTTTGATGGATGGAGGTGAAATGAAATTATTCTTATCCAAAAATTCAAGGATTATGCTGATGGTTTGATTGATGAGGATGTTTTTATATAAATTTTCAACGCGAGTGAAGGTAAAATACCTTGGTTTGGTTGTATAGATTTGAAATTTTAAGAAATTCCTGAGCTGATGTGATTCATAGAAGTTCTCTCAGAATTCAGTAATAACGCATTCGCCACTTCATTATACGAAAAACCGACTAGCAGAAACTCTTGCCACGATAATTTTAAGAGTGATGCCCACTTAGATATAAAATAGTCGTTATAAAGTATTTCTTAAAAATAGCACACGAGAATTCATCCGCTCGTCTTTTCCTTGAAGAACTGTAATACTCAGTAATGTAAAATCGGCGCTAGTTAACAATGGTTTTTTTTTAACTAGCTTATTAACAACCAAAAATATTTCTTTCTAAAGAAACTAACGTTGATACTGAGTATACAGATAAAAACAATACCATCTTCTACAAAACCCAATACATGTTAATTATAAGCAAGACAAAATTTCTCTTAGAAATATCAAAGAAATACAAAAATCCAGTCGACCTGAACAAGAAAATTAAATTATTTATTACAAAAAATTAGAACAGCTAACCTTATAAAAAATAGCAACACACCCGCAAAATCAAAACTACAAAGAACCAACATTACGAGTTCAATTTTTTTAAGAAATTGTGTTCCTGATCAAACCAAACTCATAAATAATTACATTGGCCATACTACTTCATACTTATCTAAACGGCTCACGTTACACTTACCAGACCATAGATCGATTAGAACTCATTTAAAACCTGCCAAACTCCATCCGAAATATACTAGAAGAAAATACAAGTACAAGTGGCTCATTAACACGCAATAAAGATTAAAATTAATGGAAGCCCTAATAATAAAAAAGGAAAAGCCAACACTCAGTAAAATCGACTACGAACACGGCCACCATGTGCTAACAATGTTTGGAGATTACAACATTTCTATAACTTCAGACGCAGAAAAAATACACGCATTCAGTTAAAGATAAAAAAAAAAAGCACCTTTAATAACAGCTAAAAGAATAGCTGAAAGCGGTCGGATATGCAGAATTTTAAACAGTTTTTATACACTTTGTGTCCAGAAAAGAAAACTCTTGTACGAACACAAGAAAGATTATATAAAAACCTTTGAGAAGCGACAAATGGATTTGCAGGATATCATAATCTATAATTATCCCAATAATCTTTAGAATTTCATTTATTAATTAAAAATTAATGTTTCTCATTTATTCAGTGGTAGTTCGACTTTTGGGAGACACACGCATATATGCATATATCTACCAAAATGAAATATACAAAAATAACACATCGGAAAAAGTGATCAATATCGTAATGACAAAACATTTAGAAAATTGCATGCGTTAGCGCGCAAGAAACCGGCAGTCATAGCTGCTAGTATTTGACTTTAAAAGAAGAAAGAGTCGATTGAAAAATAAATGTATTGTCTTTTTTCCCATCTCGACACGATAACAATCACGATAAAGTTTGCCAATGGCAAGGTGTTAAGTAAATGTAATATTTGGTGTACCAGATTAACATCGGAAAATTCTGTCGGTTTAATAGTATAAAAATCAGAAGATAAAATCAAATAAAAGAATGATCAGCAAACTCTTGAACAAAACGAACATTGAAATTAGTATAATTTTCAAATGGAAAACTCCAGGTTTTTTTTTAACGTGAACGGATTGCATCACGCGGGTCCGAAGCTATTTTTCAGCTCTAATAGCAGATAAAAATATTTTACAATTCTTTCTTCTGAAATGAAATTAGCCACTTTTAAAATATGTGATATCCACGGTGTAAGAATATTAATAAAACATCTTCAGTTTTGACTATTATTTCTTTCATCTTTTCAGTTGCTTTTCATAGCAATGGCACAAAGCGCCATTCTACAGTCATCGGTAAGCAGTACGAAAAATAATTGAAGATTAAGTTCTAAGCAAAAGTTTTTCGAGTCAAAAATGGATGGAAGTTCATGTGGTGCTTCATTCATCTGGAAGATGTGGGGTTAGTCTACCCGTATTTTATGAGGAAAAATAAAATCCGAGTGTTCTATTCACTATTACAACACAATTCTTTTACACAACGCTAAGAAATGATCTTCGCAGAAAAGGAAGAAGACTAAGCAAAATATAACAGCTGCATATATTTACATATTAAAAAAAATCAATAGCTAGATTGTTCAAAATGAGTCTACAAAGTTTCGAACTGTTTTTGTTACAAGTGAGGAAATCAAGTGATATGGTACGCCAATGTGCGTGTGTGACTGCGATAGCAGTGACATTAAAACAGTGAACAAAGAGAGGGGCGACAAGACTTTCTTTCGCCGTGGCGTTGTATGTAGAAAAATCATCGCCGACATACGCGTTGTCACGGTACGTGTGTCTATGTTGTTGATCGAGTCCTGGTCTGGTTCGCTGTGTCTTTCACCGAATGTCCTTCACTGACTGTGTCGCTGACCGTTACTGACGTACCGTTTTTATCGCTATAGGTTGGCTCTGAATAGCTGAGTTTTGCGTAAGAATGTACTCAGTAATCCGGGCCCTGATCTACTTTGATGTCATTTAGTGTTCAACCGCGTGGACGTAGCGGAGAGCACATCACGTGATTTGTCATATGTAAACAGGTTTCATGAATCTACTTATTTGATTTAGAACCGTGTTTCTACAGAATTGTAAAAAAGTTTTTGTATCTGCTTATTTGTAGGCGTCTCTTACTTGTTTGGACTTCATTTATTGGCCGTAAAATATAGGAGTTTATATCTAATATAACATCATGTAACTACAGTTGTTACATGAGGATGCCGCAAAGTGAATCTGGCCCAAAGCCAGACCCACTTCACAAAATTAGTATTTTACTGATCAGATATCAGAAGGATGATTTTGGGAAGTGGGTCAGATGGAGAAATTTTCAGCACCCTCGCATACAAATAAATGCCAAAGTTTCAATTTTGCGTATAGGTCGAACTATGGCTTGATGGTCAAGAAATTAATTTACTATGATTGACGAATTGGGCAATGCTATTTCTTCATTGCAAAGAGACGACAAATTCGACTAACAAAACACCATATTTCATGGAATATCAAACACTTTTCGGGGGGAACTTTTGTTAAAAACACAGTAATGTCATTAATCTACAGTCGATAAGCCTGAGCTTGAGCATCAAAAGCGAAAATATTTACCATTTTTTAGTACGACTTTAGAGAAATACAGGAAGTGTTAGTAAAGATATTCCAGATTTTCATTCAATTATTGATTCAAAACATTTAGGATAGAATATTGTTATGTCCTAAGTTTGTGCTAATAATTTCGACAATGTCTGTTGAAAGAACTCTGTCTGTTCCCGACGCATAACGGAATTAATTACCAAAATCTATTTGCATTAGGCTTATGGCCATATCACGTTGAAACCCCGGTTCTCGGACGAGCACCGAAGTTAAGCAACGTCGAACTAGGTCTGCACCTAGATCTCTCACTGCTTGGGAATACCAAGTACTATAAGCTTGGGTGTGCAGGCGGTGTAATGGATAACGGCTCGGAATTGTTAATCGGAGAGCAGAGTTCAAATTCGAGTCCGTTATATTCATTTATGCGGAAAGATATGACTTCACCTCTCCTCCTCCGATCCCAGTTATGAGTTAATTAGTAGGATTTCTCTCAGTAAGTTATTTTCTCGAAAAATTGTTCCAATCCAAAAACATTTTCTGGCTTTAAATAACCTGCAATATGATTGATAAGATGTAAAAAAACAAATCAATCAATCTGTTAGCTTTAAACATGACAACTATCAACCATTTCTATCTACAGCCTGCAGAAACGAGAAATCTGTCACATTGATCCATGACAAGCTGTCTAATGCTTTTAGGAAATGAAATATACCACGGGACAGCCGGTTAACTTAGTGTACATTGTTATGCAAATAGTATGTGCTGAAGTTCTGATTACAGGCTAGCTTATGACACAGGACAGTTTCAGACCAGCCATAACTTTAGTAGTAAAAAAAACCAAAAAAAAAACCCAAAAAAAACAAAACAAAAAAAACAACCCCCCCCCAAAAAAAGAGATTTAATCTTAAAATCTACGGACAAATAGTGAGAATACAATGGACAGAGAAGGGCACGAAGAAGTACTATGGAAAATAGGAAATATAAAGAAATCTTTGGTAACAAATAGAACGAGATTAAAAATCTGGAACACAGTTTGATGAAAGAAGTTTGAGAGAATTTAACGTCTACCGGGTACATTGAAGGCAGAGTAAACAAGGAAAAGTGGCGAATATGAGCAAGTGGATGGAGAGAGAACAAATATTGTCAAGAGCAACAAAGACAGGGTACTATTGGGAAGCATGATTGCCCAGGTGTGAGATTGAATTTTCATAAGTATGATATGTCAGCTCAACTTTAGTGTTGTTGCCGTTGTTAGAGCAGACGTTCGCTTGCCCTATAGCGATTGACTGACTAATTGAATATCAACCTTGGTACGATATTTAAAGCCGAAACACATTTTTCCTTTGTAAGAAAATTTATTGCAAAGCGCAGGTCGTTTTTTATTCTACAACCATTAAGCAAGCAGCATGTTTCGAAAATTGAAATATAACCTCCAACGAGACGAAACCGCATTCCGTAACATTAGTCGTCTACAAATATGCAATTAGGTTACGATTGATTGAATTTTTTATGGTTTATCAACCTGTGTGGATTATTTAAAGCTGAAACATTTTTGGATTTTGGCGAGTAAATATTGCATTAGCAATTGTTTTCGAGAATGTTCTTGATAATATTTAACCCGTAACTGGGGGAAGATCCATACCTTTACCAAGCGTATTTTTGCGTAAGAGAATGTAACGAACCCGACTAGAATTCGAACATGCCTCTCAGATTTCTTATTCATAACCGCTGTTTTGTAGCGAATACATACAGCGTAATTGGTACAACTCTTCATTCACTAAAATTAATTTACCTCCCTTTGACAAGAGGAATAATCGATGAAAGATTGTATCCCTTTTTTTAAATATATTTAATGGTATAATATTATAGAAAAAAAAATTTGTCCCAAAGATAAACTGCAATTTAAAAAATTCAACTGATCGCCCATTTTATTTTTTCTTGCAAGTTCCTTTATCACCATGTACACATCTAACATTTTTTTTTTTGCGTTTGATCCTTCTCTTATGTTTGTTTCTTCAGGTCCTGAACGGTAATGGCATTCCACGACTTACTGTCCGTTGTAGTTCTCAAAAAAATTTAATACTTGACCACCCTCTTTATGTGAATGGATGATCGAACAGTGGACAAATTCAGGAGATTGGTTACTCGTCATTTCCTCTGCCCATTATTCCCTCAATATGTCTTGTTAGTGTTAATCTTTCCAAGTCTTCTTTCCTTATAACTTGTCCCAGAAATTTCAAATGTTTCTTTCTTTAAAACTTCTTCGTTGCTCACGAATTCCCTCCGTAATATTCTCAGCGTCGTTCTGTAGAAGCACACCTCGGGTGTTTTGTGCCTGTTTTTCATTCGCCCAGCATTCATTATCGTATAGGAGGGTAGATATGTCACATCAGTTTAGCATTCTTTTCTCTAACTTGATCACATATTTCGATCTTTCTTCTAAGGTTGTGCTGCCTCTACGGCAGTGTTCGTCTTTTTGCCACCTCTACGGCTGTGTTCGTCTTTTTGCCGCCTCTACGGTCTTTTGTTTTTTGGTCTTTCCACCTAATGAAAATTTCAATTTTTCTTCCAGGTTTTATTTTTCCTCTCCAACAGTATTCCTATTTAACGTTGACTTTCTACCTAATGCATGGATTCATCGAAAAAAACTTTTGCTTTTCTCAAAACTTCAATACTTTATCAACAACAGCATGCATTTACATTGCTCCACTTCTGTATAATGTGGTAGAAGTGTATATTTTTTATGTAGGGCCATAGTCACCAAACACCTAAGATGCTAAAATTGTGGTTTTGCTTTAGGTATGACAGGGTCATCAAGGAAGAGCGCCATTGATATGAGATTTTTTACGAGTAGATCCTTGGTATCGTCTTCAAAAAATATTACGCTATTATCAACAGTTTACTGATAGTGGGAAAAATAAAGGAATTAATGATAGTAGAAGCAGAAATAAATATTAATTTAAGCATATGCAGTGATTTGTACAAATACTGTGTCAATTAATGTTTAATAAGGCGGAAAAAAAACAAGGTTAATTTAAATATGAATTAATAAGGAATTGATATCTTGGACAGAAATCAAATCGACCTATAAACAAATAGAGTTATATCCAGTATGTGCAGCTCTTTGAAATATGAGCTCAAATGCTGATGTAGATTTTTTATTTATTTGGGAATAACATACTTTGCCTGTTAGTGGACTTCGCTTAACGCCGTTAGGTGCCGTTCTATTTAGGAATATAAAAAGGAAGAAACATAACCAAGTAAGAGAAAAATAATTTAAGTGTGCATAGCAAGCTGACTGCCTAATTTCACTCAACCACGTGGCGCACTAACACACTACAGTTAAGCACATAAATTTTGTTCTTACTTATTTTGAGCTATCTGTACACACCTAAATTTAATATTTTCTCTCTCTTTTCTGAATTATGTTATATATAAAAATTATCCAGGTATTGAATTCCTATTTTTTGAAAATGTTAAATCCATTGAATTTGAAAGACAGCAACCTCGTCCGTTAGAAGGTAGCAGTCGTCTGTTACATTATCAAAACCGCTTCTTTATAAGTATTTATTTTATTTTAAACTAGCAATAATAACCGGCGCTGCACGGGCCAATTCAATTTCCTTTGCGCATTGGAGCTACACATTATTTTTTTAAGGTTTTCGCATGCTGTAAAATGGTTTTAGTAAAATGTTGGATGGATTCAGACATGTTCATCCCCTTATTTCATATATAGATAATAGACTTATCCATTATACGATAGAAGACTGGTCAACGTTGCTTACTTCTCTTTGCGATCTCAGTAAAGCGCATAAAAATTCTTCATTTGAAAAAAGTAAGCAAGCGTGAGACTGTAATCGAAAGACGCACCGGAATAGCAAAAGATGCCTTCCGAAAGACAAGCTAAAGTATTAAGAAACAAGAAAAATAATCGTCCGAATCACAGAAAAGATTTTTAAATTAATATGTACTAAAAATCGTCTTATATGGCAGTATATGCAGGAAAATCTCACAGACGAAGAAGAGATTTCAGACAACATAAATGTGATTCTACAGAAGGATGCTGAGAATGCCATAGACTGAACATGTGCGTAACGAGGAAGTTTTACGGACAATGGAAAGAAAAAGATCAAAATATTGAAATGAAAATCATTTGAAATTTTCATGACAAATAATAGAGAAAGAGAACTTGGAGAATGTGGCACATATGTGACATAATAACGATAAAAGGGACAGAGGGAAACAACGAGTTATCTCCCTTAAAAGCTTGTGTGAATGAATGCCTGAGCGAGGAGTCGGAGGAATAGGGAAAAGGACAGGAAATTGTAGAGAGGCATAATCAGCCATATCCTGAAGAGAAACGGTAATATGTAACTGAATAACAAAACAGTTATTTTTAAAAATCTGCTTTTCTGAATATATAAATTATTTTTATTGAGCAAAAACCGTTTATTTGAGTAGGACACATATTGCTTGGGATAGATACGAATAAGACTGCATTAATTTAATATCAAAGATCGACGTGTTATTTAGACAAACAATGAGAGAACTAACTTTGTATATCTTTAATTTACCGAATTTCAAGTGAAGACACACACAATCTTTGAGCATTATAGATAAGATCTAAAACCTGTCACGTAACAAAATCCTAAAGTAATTTTCAATTGAGGTTTTATTTCAGATTCTTTCTGCAACTTTTTTACCTCGTATTTAACAGACTTTTTTTTTCGAAATAATATAAGGAAATCGGTTAATGAACAACAGAAAACGTGAAAATGTTTGTGGAAAGGAATGTTTAAGTGGTTCAGATTGCAAAAAATAAACACCAAACTCAAATGATTTCACCACAAAATAAGACAAATATTAGATGACATGGTGGAGCAGTGGATAGCTGCGAGGGTTGAGGAATCGGAGAACAGAGTTCGAATTCCTGTCGAATCCGTTACATTCACTTACATGCTAATACTCTTGGGAAATGTATGAATCCTCCCCCAGTTATTGGGAAATAGGACAGACAGGTTCTATAGCCTTGGATGGCCAACTAGGACTCTGAATTCAAAACATGCGGAGAGTCATTTTGCACACGATCTGTATTCGTCTCTTCAAAAACTGTGGTTGGTTCTGCATAAAACCTTCATCACTATAATCAAATCATGTGTTGGTTCCTGGAAACTGAGTGACCTGAGCCTCATATGTCACAGGGAGATGTGTCGCGGCAAAAGCAGTCCGGCGGCGTGTTCTCGATTCTTTTCGCCGCCTAGCCGTGCTTATGATCTCTGACAGGCGCAGGTCAACGGCCCACGTCGATGTATGACGAGAGAGTCCAGGATATGTGTGCGTGTGCGCACGCGCGTATTATAGAGATAAGTAGATAGATATGCATGTATAATAACTGTTTTTTTTTGTTTACTTTTATATCTATTCAAAAGCTCCTTTAAAGAATTTAAAACTGACCACTCTTCAGAAATCGGTATATTATCGAAATATGTAAAGAACAAAGACGATTATCCGCATGTAAATGATAACTCCTTATCCTAAAATTCAGAGCTATAGTTTATAATAATAATATTTTTTTTCTTCATCGTTAGAACAACTGAGTTTCATGCACAATGCAATCAAGAGGCGCCAATTGAAAACTGGCCTGCAGTTTTAAATCAACACCTGATAATTGTGTTGTACATGAAACTCTGAGTTGTGCTACCAGTGATTAAAAATGAAATATGTATTTGTGTATCTCTGACATAGCTTTAATCAAAGTGAAACATGTTAGATTGATACAAGTTTCCTATTTGTTCTTTATTTTATCCTTCTGTCGGATTACGATCGATATCTGATCAATAACTCTCATATATATATATATATATATATATATATATATATATGTGTGTGTGTGTGTGTGCGCGCACGCGCGTTCCTAAATATTACATGGATTTTTCGAGGAAAAATATATAATAGGAAAAAAATCACCACTATATATACAGTGGAAAATGGATCGATTTCAGAAGATATCTATTTCTGATTCCAACGTCCATAAAAGACTTCAAAAGCTTTCTTATCTTACTGATATTTATAAGATCTAAAAAGAATCTTGGAAACATGATTGCGGAAACTGCTTTTCACCTCCTTGAAAGCTTGGCATATGCCTTAATTTGTACGTAGAATTCGGTTGGTGTTGATACCTATTGTATGTAGATATTGAAAATTTCATAACGTCATGGTCTGTCCGGAAAGTATCCAGCAAGTAAACACAAACGGAAAAAAATAAAAGAGAAAAGAGGCCTTCTTTGAATTCTGGGTTCTGGATTCTTATTTTCTTAAATAACGCAACTTGGAATCCTACAAATGTATCCCGTTGCTATCCCTGTTTCAAAACAAATCACAGAGATTCATTTTTTTTCAGATCGCCATCAGCTGCCTTGTTTCGTTATCCTGACTAGAGTCGACAGAATTTTTTTAAATAATCCGTTGCAAAGCCAAATCTGGATTGTAGTGAAGTACACACAAATCGTGAAGCGATGATTTGCCAAAAATCTCTGCCGAAGATTAAAAATTTGATTCGTATTTTGCTACTTATCAAAATTTTGCAGGTTATTTAAAGCCATAAAATATTTTTTTAAACCATAACTATTTTTGGGAGACAACAATGATTTCCTGGTACAAGACCTACTAATTAACCCAAAGTTGGAGAGAGAAGAGTAGGAGGTATTTGCTTGTAACGAACCCGACTGGAATTGGAACTCGGCTTTGCGGTTTCCAATTCACAGCTGTTATTACAACATTTGCACAGCACCTGGTATTCCCAAAAGGTCACCAATCAAATTGCTGAAACGACTCGACGTTGCTTAACTCCGATGACAGTACGTGAATCCGTGTTTCAACGTGGCATCGCCGTATGCCCCAAGCTGCGAAGAATTTATTTGTTTGATCTCTTTTGTATGCGATGGTCATACGGTGCAGGTTTATTCAATGGCGCCTCGCTGCTGGTAGAATCTTTGTTCATACATACAGTTTTTATTTTTTGTTTTTGAACACGCATCTAATTATATCAAGGTCAAGCAAGCGGATCTTGAAATATTCAAAATAGTTCGATGCATTCCGGGTAAACCTCGTTTATGAACCTTGTATATATATATACGTTACTGGTTGCTCATTCCGTTGTTTCAGTCTGACGTAGACAAATCTTTTCGTCCTCTGGTCCGCTGAAAATTGTCACAATGTCAGAGAAAACCAAGAAAAGTACTGTCATATTTGAATATAAATTTATCTATACTATTTACATTATGCTAGGCCACAAAAATCTCCTGAGCCGACCAAACATAGAAATGAATACAATATGGGAACCAGTAATAAGGAGTGCCAGAGAAAAAGCGATAATAACAACAAAAATTGCAATATGAGCTCTGGTAAAAACATGGAATGTTAACAGTAAAAATTGCAATATGAGCACTGGTAAAAACAATCCTAAAAAATCATACACAGATGTCCTCAAGGACACATGGCACAGCGGATCAAGGCGTTGGTTAGATACAGTGACAGGACCCAAAGAGTGTGGGTTCAATAGATAAGGCAGCGGGGAACTTGGTGAGGGGAATTAACAGGAGATAATTGATAAATGACATCCATTAAACATGGAACTAGAACAGTCTAAAGGGTCCAGTTCGACATTCCACCCACCTGAAGACGGCCGAAACGTTGTAATATATATGGCGACAAAGATGAGGACAATAGTCAAAATAATGTAAATAGTGTACATAATATCTCATCTCAGAAATATAGACAGATAAATTTATCTGATTATATACCAGTTTATAAGTTTCTTTTCCTCTGTTCACAATCGCTGTCATTTTGAATATAATCTCTAAAAAAAAAAAATTATTGGCATTTAATATAACGGCATCGTGCTATATTTTCAGCTTTCATTTCCTTTATTGATATCTTTTTCGTATAGGTTTTAAAATTTGCCTTTATAAATGAGTCTGTTTCATTTAATTAAAGGTCTGTTTTGCGGCTGACGTATTTGCTATTCGAAACACAATTGTTTGAGCGCAAGTTAAAAACAAGATTTTTAATTATTTTTTTCTCGAACAAGCAGGCCTTTATTTGGAAGATTTTACACCAATTTGTCATCCGGGCAATTTGAGATGTTTGATATTGTTCCGTACTAAGCTAGGTTTTGTAAATATTGAAGATTTTAAGGTTCTTTTATTTATTTTTCTTCATCTCGCAGCAATAACATTCAAAAAGAAATCAACTGAATTCAGCCAGCAAAATCTCAGTATTCAACGGAAGTAGACAACGATTTACGGAAATCAAAGAAAAATGGCGCCTTTCTTTTTGGCCAGCTTTTTTGGGGAGCAGGGGGATAATTTCAAAGCAGTAAAAATAAGTAAGAGGAGGTATTGTAATTATTTCCATTATTTATATTGTTCGGAGAGTTGTCCTCATCTTTACTGTCATATTCACGACGTTTCGGCCGTTGTACTATTCTGCCTTCTTCAGGCTCTGTTCATATTTCGTAGAGGAGGTATTGTAATTATTTCCACTATTTACATTGTTCGGAGAGTTGTCCTCATCTTTATTGTCATATTCACGACGTTTCAGTTGTTGTACACTCCAGCCTTCATCAGGTGATATAGGATATCCACTGAACACATAGCGGTGGTTGAAGTCATCCAGTGACTTGACCCAAAGAGTTTTGAGACCAATACGTGGCCACAGCAGAGGTGAGCAAAAACTTAGAGAGTTGAGTTACTAAAGGGAAATAACTGAAAATGAGATATCCAGAAAAAAAGCATGGAACGTAGAAGTAGAACAATTTACCTCCGTGGGTTAAATACACGGTTTGAAATTCCAACGTATATCACCTGAAGAAGACCGGACTGTACAGTGGCCGAAACGTAGCGAATATGACAATAAAGATGGTGACAATAGTGTAAAAAGTAAAAATCAAATTGTTCCATGATGTAGATATTGAAACTACCATACAGCGGCTTTCATGATTTTTTACGGAAATTTAATGATGTTAAAAGCAGTGCAAGAAACAAAGACTTTAAAAATATATATTGATGTCTTTTATAAATAATCCATCATTGAGCGATTTCTTATCTTGTCAACTTAACGTTGGCTGAAGTGCGTTTATTTTTTTTTTTTTTTGATCAGTATAAATAGAGTAGATTAAATCTGAATTTTGCTTGTTCTCTCAAGGGGAATAAAAGAGGGAATCTCACTCTTCAAAAAGATGTATTAGTTCGACAAAGAACCTTTTTTTTCTGATAACTATTTCATTTTTATAAAGATAGGATATATAAATAGAGAAAAATTTTCAAATAAACGCCTTTCTCAATTATATATATATAGGATATATAAATTTATAGGATATATAAATAATTGAGAAAAGCGTTGATTTGAAAAAAAATAAACGCCTTTCTCAATTATTTATATATCCTATCTTAGCTTGCCATATGAAAATAATGCACACAGTTATTCCCAGAAGTCGTTTCTTACACAAGGCTTAACCGCATTTAACATAGTCTGAATGTTCAATATGGGTGTGGTCAGTTTGTATGACATTTTGATTTCTCCATTAGCAAAGCTCATATGCAGAAGGGAATTGTCCATAAATGTAATTTGATATTACGCAGAAACTCTGATAAAATATGTCGAGTCTTAGGTCGGAACCGCAGGCGACAGTAGTTTGAATACAGATTTTATTCTATTATATATATATCCACATCTCCACTTTTAATTTATATAATTTCATAACTTATTATGAACGAGGTAGGTATGAATTTACAGGCTACTGGGTTTATTTGTGTCTGTTGATATCATCTAGTGCCACGAAGGTGTCATGATTGAAGATCCTGAGACTGGGTTACTAAAAACAAATCACGGAAACTCGTCTGACATAGATGGCGGTAAATAATGAGCTATAAGGACACTTGTAATACGAGTTTGGAAACAGGTTAATTCAATCAGGAATTCTGCTTTATGAATCAATGAGATTACTAAGACTTGGTTTATGTTATTATGTTTTGTGAATAAAAGAAATACATCTTCAATGCGTATGTCAAGTCGGAGGCACAGGTAAATCGTAGAAACGTAAGATTCAAAGAAGAAATTAAGCCGATAGGAGTCCATGCTAAGAACGAGATCAAATAAAAAAAAAAAAAAACGAACGAATAAAAAAAACCCAAAAAAAACAACCCCCACCAAAAAAAAAAAAGAAACACTTAATGTAATGTCGATACATTTTTTTACGAAATACAGAAACAGAAACATTTAATATTGGTCAAATAAATTTAGCAAATTTATTTTATTTCTGTTTGAATTTCTTGGGTGAGGAGTTATTATTTACACTATTTAAATTCGGGCTATTATCCTCATCTTTGTTGTGCCGTCAGTCCTTCATCGGGTTTATACTGATCTAGGTAACTTAGAGGGTATTCTGAACAGAATCATTTATTTAATCTGTGTTCTATAACTTTTATTAATTTTCCATAATATAATAAACGATTAAGGATTTTTAAAAAGTCTGAAATTATTTCCCATTACAATAAACACATTTGAGAAGACATCCCTAATTTTTATTTTGACTACTTTCAAGTCAAGCGTTCTTTACTGTTAAGCCACAAGAAGCCATTACAGCAAAACTCTTTCGTTCTCTCACATATATAATGTGAGAGATTTCAGTCAGTAATATATATGGGCGTAATGGAAACTCGGCCGGGCTCAGTTCACCTAATCTGATCAGATCAAAAACATCAGATATTTTTATGGGGAGGGAAGGGCTTATTGTCTGAGAATTTTCAACGTCTCCTTCTTACATATCGAAATAAAGTGAAAACGTGAGCGCTTGTATCTTGCGAATCAGTAAATGACATTTCAGGAAAAAGAAAATTATACACAAATTCGGAATCAGGGCCACCCTCCCACCAAAAAAAAAAAAAAAAAAAAAAAAAAAATGCGACAATACTGTTCATTTTTATGGAAAATAATATTTGAAGTTTGATAATACAATCTTTGTACTGTAACAACGCAAAATTAAAGTGTTATATTTCATTTCAACGTCGTATCAACTACAACTCATTTAGAATGCATATTTTGGTAACCCCATTCGATCTCATCTTAGAATTAACATAAATTTCTCTAAGTAGACGTTACTTATCGTATGTAATCCGGCATTAAAACAAAGGTCTGAGACAGTATTCATTTGATTAAAACAAAGAGAATCCAGTAGCATTGCATTTTCCACAGACATCAGATCATACTCATGGCCGTCTTTATTTCTTTCAACGTTATTCTTTTAATGGATACCCATATTTGAGTAGACACTCCGTTTATTTTAAACAGCATATTTATTTTTGTCTATCGACTTGAATATTCGAGAAATCTTTTTAAAGAAAGGAATGCGCTCAAAGGCAATATCTTGGTTGACTGACGACGCCCATCGTGGCCGAGTCGGTCTAAAGCACGTCGGATAAAACGATGGTTTCTCATGCAAAGGGGGACTCAGGTTCCAATTCTGCGAGAGGGCCCATATTGTATTTTTTTTTTGTTAGTGGATTCCCATATTTGAATGTTTAAAGTGCAAAACATCCCTCGGATAAATAAAAATTAAAAAAATCCATTACTTCATGATCATGTCTTTTAATGCAACGGAGAGACATGATTTATTTATCTTAATCCAGCAACGAGAGAGTGCGATACAAGGATATTAATTTAGTGGAAAATCCTGTTCTCATCTTATACAATAGACGACTATTTTTTTTAACCAATTCGCCCCAAGCAAGGCGACAATGCCACTAAAATGCAAGGAACTACTGGAAGTGAGAGGATTGATTTATTTTCTACAGCTTTTTTTCCAAGTTATTTAAAGCTAGAAAAATATTTTTTTAGATTGTAAGAAGTCTTTTGGGAGATAATGATTTAATGATATATGTCTTACTAATTAACCCGTAGCTGGGGAGAAGTGAAGGATTCATACCTTCCCCAAAGGGATTTGTGCGTAAGTGAATATAACAAAACCGACTAGAATTGGAACACGGCTACCCAAATAATAATTCCGAGTCGACATCCATTACATTACCCGTGCTTCCAGGCTTACAGCATCTGGTATTCTCAAGCGGTCACCCAACTTGCTACTGACCAGGCTTGACGTTGTTTAACTTCGGTGATAATACGGGAAAAGGTGTTCCAACCTGATATGGTCGTAAGCCGAAGTGAGAGAAGGAAAAGACTTTAGAAGAAACCGGAAATTCACAGTGAAACAGGAAAAAAAGGAATAAACTTCTGTTCAAAAGACCGGGGTCGATAATGAACCTATCTATTCTTATTCCGCTATGTAATTTTTTTTTTAAGGTGGTCTACCTGAAATTAACCAATTTCTTCAGGATAACTCCACACTTGTTATCAGTTGTCTATTGCTTTCAATTTTATTTTTTTGTTAGAATATCAGAAAAACGAAATGATAATTCAGGGTTAGAAATATTCTTTCTAGTGAACTGTTGAATAATAACTTTTAATCAGTAAATAATATTGCGGTTTCTTTTTGTTGACTTCGCTAGACCAAATAACGTCAGAATGCATTTTCTCGGTTTAAACGTATAACTGATAAAAAGGCTGTCGACAAAAATACATACGCAACTGGTCTCGTAGCTTCCGGTAGAAAAACGAGGTAAACACGATGTATAGAAAAAAAATGTCTCTCGTTTATGTAGGATTTAGTTGGATAAGCAGACCAGTACTCGACTGTATTGAAAATTGAGCGTTTGTGTCAACCGAGACAGACTTAATTAAAAAACACTACAAATATGTAAAACAGGAAAACAGTGTATAGAATCAAAAGTTCAGCTCAGAGTGGATGTAGATTTGTCCCTCGTATTTTTTTCTGCTCAAAATCCATCTTTTCTTTTAAACTTGGCTTCCCATTGTTAAGCGGCCATGACGCGAAGACAATTCCAGAGATTCTACCGGATGCTTTATCTTGAAACAAGAACAGCAGCAGGGCACCGATCAATGAATCTAGTATTCGCCAGATGATTCATGAGGAATACTCACTTGATCTCGCCAAATATTTTATCTTTGTCTTGGCACTGGGGATCTACATCTTGATTGTACATTCCTGCTCTACTCAAAAGGTAGGATATCATATTTTGCATACGTTTTTAGACGTATTCATTTTAAAACTTCACATAGTATAATCATTTATATAGATACCTATTCTAGAACCAGATAATAGGAAATAAAATGAACATTCGCAATCATTTGACCAGGTTTCTAATACTCTCCTACCGAATTGCAGAAAACCGGACATGAAGAGCCAAGCGTAATATTTTGGAAGTGAAACATTCTGAGATCAATTTGCCCAAAACTGCAATTGTATTCTTGAACTCACTAACTTCACCAAACACAGGGTGATTTATCTTAAAATTTCCAGTCAGACTTAGTGTCATAATGATGCCAGCTATAAAGATCACAGGATTGGAGGAATACAAACGGTGTTGAGGAAGATGGATACTTGAAGAGAAATGATTTAAAAATACTGATTTTTCTAGGTAGTTTCGTTATAAAAACTAATTGACTAAGTGGATATAGTTGGATATATATGTGACCCATGAGAAAAAAAACAACCTCCCCCCCAAAAAAAACAAACGATATGACAGCACAAAGAAGAGACGTGGAGGATATTTTACTGTAAAGTCTGTCTGTCTGTCTCTCTCTCTCTCTATATATATATATATGTACCGGAGGGTATTTCCGTTTTATGATAACGACTGAAGATATTTTCGTCCATTTTGACAATACGCCGGTGCATAATGTGCGCACACACACACACACATATGTATATATATATATATATATATATATATATGAAATTAAACCCTCCCTAAACTCTACCATGTCTCTTTAACTACCCGTTTTACACTCTGTTAAATTACAAAAACTTGCACTACCCATCAATTTTAATTTCATTTTTCGTTTCATTTTTGGAAGTGCTATCTGATGATCCGGCGTCCTTTAAAAGGGCTCTGGTGAAATAAATTATTATAGTGGTACCTTAAAGTGATCTATTTTTCTTTAATATATATATATATATATATATATATATATATATATATATTCAAAATATCTCACTTATTTTCTCATATATATATATATATGAGAGAATAAGTGAGAGAGATCTTGATATGCGTACACTTAGCCGTATATACGTATATAAAATTATAGACTGTTTACGGGTATATCACGTTGAAACACCAGTTCTCAAAGGATCACCGATGTTAAGCAACGTCGAGTCTGGTCAGTTAATAAATGGAGGATTGCTTGGGAATACCAGGTGCCTGCAGGTGCTTGTGCTGAAATGGATAATACCTCGTACTGACGCACAAACGCACTTAGCAATCGTATGAATCCGTCACTTCTCCCCTCTATGGGTTAAATACACCTATATCTGAAAAAAATATTAATGCTCAATCTCAAATACAAAGAATTATTCTTACGCTCCAAAAATATGCTTCGGCTTTAAATAATCTACAAAAGGTTAATAAGCCATAAAAACTAATCAAATTTATAGACTGTCACTGATGTTAACAAGCGATCACAAGTTAAAGCAGCAATTTTAAATGGTGATTTTCAAGTCAAGAAAGTCTATATTTTATACACAGAAAATTGACGCAGTACTATTTTCTTACTGTCATTTCGTGTTCTGGATAACACACACACACACATATATATATATATATATATATATATATATATACACGTGTGTGTGTGTGTGTGTGTGTGTGGCTTGGTACATTTTTATGTATATACATTCCCTGCTTTTATTGAAGTTTATGTTTTCACAAGAAAATTTGTGTTAACCAATCAGTGTTGGTAAAATCATTTTGGTATCCGTATATTTATTTAAATATACTTTTAGAAATTCAATTTATATTTGTTTTTTATTAGAAAAAATTACAATAACTGGAGGCGTGAAACAGTTTTGTTATTGTGCTGTTTAGTAATATACGATTTAATTGAGTTAATATCCGATAAATTATCAGATATCAGCAGCGAAAAGAGAATACAAGAAATCCAACAAATACAAAAATACTATATTAAAAAAACTAATACAAACGCTAGAAGCCTTAACTATAAAAAGAAAAAAAAATCTAGCATTAAAAAATCTCGTTCAATTTTAAAAAAAACAACAAACAAACAATCAACAGATAAACAAACATACTCAATATATTTAAAATTAATAAACAAAATGACATCACAAACTGATGCATGAAGACGCAACACTTCAGAAAGATGATATTAACACCCACTGACGCTTGAAGACGTGGCACACAAAATGCACAACAAAATGGAGACAACAGAAAACCCTATTAAACCATGAAAAAAGAATTCTTCAATAATGACTTATGAAAGCCGAAAGCGCTCAGAAGACATTAGAAAGTTTATATATTCTGCCGGGAAAACCAGAAAAATGGTTCAAATCAAAGAAAAATTAGATAAAAACACAATCGAACACACACACATACAATATATATATATATATATATATATATATATATATATATATATACATACAAGCTGTGACTTGTCTTATTGGATACGTCAGATAAAGATTTGTTAATTTTTAATGGAATTTCTCGTTTTTGTTCCAGGGAAGAAATGGTTGGTCGAAGATTATGCCGAAATTGTCCATCTTTCTTAACGTCGTTTCTAGCGCTTTACTGGCGAGATTTTTCAAGAGAAGATCAGATAATGAAGTAACGTCGTATTGGTGTTTCTATGATATAACGTTATGGTTTAAGAATTTTACATTAGAAGACAAGAAATCAAGCAAAGTTATTGATTACAGTTTCGGTATATATAGCCATGCATCATGAATTTTGAAAAAAATTCCTCAGTTCATTATATATATATATAAAGTTTTGTATCACGTTAATATCTGCTACTTATAATTTAAAACTTCTTTTTCAGTACACGGTCTCCAAGCGAGTCCAATGATTTTGTTCAACTTTTTTACTTTTACGTGACATTTGACAAAACCACTAGACAAAGTGAAAGCAACTCATAACAATGACAATTTAACACCTCTGTTTTTCATGGTTTCCGTTTTTTTTATTTTTTTTTTTTTTAAACTGAATTCAAACGCCACATTTACTCTATCTGGTTTTTCTTCTTTTCGTAATGTCTACTTAAATATTTGCGTAGGCACAATGTGCAGTTTACTAGTTTTTCGGCTCCAACTGAATTCAGTTAAAGTAGAAAAGCGGTAAAGAGTGGATTACCTTTCTTAGAAATGCTTTTAAAAGATCAAAACCATCTTTTTGTACATGTTTATATTTGTAGGATAATGCCATTAAATAAAATTCTGTCCATTTTTCCTTTTCTTTATTGTGACTGAGTTATAATTTATGTTTTTCCAGATTTCTCATCGAAGACTGTACAGCGGGTGACAGACTAACAAACCCACTGAACACAGTTGGAGCTTTTATTGCTAAAAATGAAACCATGTTTCTTTATCGATCTCAGCCAATGAAGGCACTACATTTAGAAATATTGTCAAGTAACACATTTCAGGAATTAACAATAGTGTTCAAACGTTGGAAGAGGAGGGTGACAACAAACGTAAATTTATAACAAAAACATACCAAGACATTTCCAAAGAAAATATAAAATCTGGAACAAGATTTTTTTTATCATTCCTATCATCACCGTCATCATTATTAAAACTGTTTCGATTTGAGGTCAGGAATTAACATGTTCTCTCATCTTCAGTGACATTGTATACTAATTCGACAATATTTTACCAACCTTCTCTGTCCTCTTCGAGTTTAAGGATTTATTGCAGATCTTCCTTGATTGTAAACATCCCCAAAAGAAAAGTGGGATCTTTCTGCCTTGTTTTTTGAATGTTCAGCTTTGCGATGGTAATGGTTCTTGGAAGTCATGACGTTGGAAGTTCAATAGCATTTTTCGAATATTGTCTTTCTCGGTATGCAACGTCTTAGGTAGTTAATGCGTAGCAGTAACAGGAACAGCCACTACATACTCCGCAGATCACTCCTATATGGCAGTAAATGCTGGAAAATCTCAGACTTGGAGCAACTGAAATGTGGTTCTACCGAACGATGCTGAGAATATCATGTACTGTGAGAAACGACAAAGTTTTAAGGAAAAATGGAAACTAAAAGGAAACATACTTTTCATCGGAAAAAGACAACTGAAGTTTCTAGGGCTAATAAGAAAAGAGAGCTTAGAAAATGTGATACTCACAAGGTGAGAGAGATAGGTATTCTATACGCTCTTTCCCCCTAACAAGTTTGTGCAAATGGTTGGAAGAACAGGAATTAGTAGAGATAATGAAAAAAAAAACTTTATTGAGAGCTAGAAAGAGCAGGAAATTGTGAAGAGCCTTGATCACCCATGTCTTGAAGGAACACGGCACATAAAAGAATCAAAACATTACTTCAATGCTGAGTTTCATATACAGAATCGAAACGGTGTTTCCATTCGGATATAGTAAAGTGAAGTTGGTTTATTAATATTTTAACTGGATTGCCTCTTTGGAGAATGAGTTACCATGTATTTCACAGATGATGATGTAAACACTGAAATATTGACACAATCTTGCACGCATTCAATATTTCTGGTTATACTTGTAAAACCTGTGATCTTTTATGGGGAAAAGCATTACATTTTTTTAGGCGGATCTAAATACCCGGCCATAAGAAAATTAATCGATATTCAGCTTTGGCTATCGATTCGGTGGCATTTTTACAGCTGCTGTTTGCTGTTACCTTCTCTAAGATTTGAATTGGAATTTTCCAGGATTGCATGATATTAATTCATTTGAAGAAACATGTGAAGGGTGTTCCAATAACTTGGACCGATTTTAATGTGAATTAATTTTAAGCGTCTAATGATTTTTTTCTTTTTCTTTCAGATTTAGCAGACATTTGGGCGATATTATTTTTCACGCATAATTGCTATAACTTAAATAACATGATTTAATAGAGAAATAAATAATTTTTCACCAATAACATTTATTTACTATTGACTTTGATCCGTCTTAATTAAACACCCTTTATATATGGGCGCGTTCGTTTTGTAGTCAAAGGGCCCGGGTTCAAATCTTACCATGGCCAATTTTTCAGGGAGGTGACTTCGTGATAATATCGGCCCTGGGAAGCAATTTCAGCGCGTGGCACATTTGAAAAGTACCTGACAATCCATATCATGGGTTAACTCAATCCTTGTGAATAAGATTAGATAGATTGACTTTTTCGAAAGTCGGTTATGGTTGTGCTAGTACGAAGTCACAAGTCATCGTGACCGAGGGTTTTTCTTTTAAAATGATCACGCTATATACGCTATCTCCCAGAAACTAACTTATGCCTGCTCAACATGATGGTAGTATAAACCACAGGTGGGCTCATTGGAGAGGTGCCCGTAAAAGGGATTTGCTAGCCGATCTGACAGACGGGTGTACCCGTAAATGATTAGCAACCGGCCGTTGTTGATATATGGACAAGGAATTTAGATAACTTCGTTATTAGTAAAAACAACAAAAGAAAATCAAACAAACACCTTTGATCTACTTCCTCATTGTCTTGTTTCGATATCAATTACAGATTAACTTAAATCGTGATAATCCCTATGAAGTAAAACATAAAACAGGTTTTATGGAGGTAAGAATAAAAGTAAATAATGCTAAAACCTGTTTATAATCATAAAAGAAAGAAGTCTGTTTAGAATTATTTGAATTCATGTGCATAATGGAGTTCGCATGGACAGATCAAGTCAAGAATTTGCAAATACTATTTTTCTGATGTTCACCGAAAACAAAGCCACGAGCCACTCAAGGTAGAGGGTTACTGTGAAAGGACAAGTAAAATTCATGGAGCTATGTAGAAAGATAACGGTTGACACTTGACTTGGAAAGCTCAGACTTACGGCCATATAAATTTGAAATACTGGTACTCAGACGATCACCGAAGTTAAGTAACGTTGAGCGTGGTCTGTATCTAGATGGGTGACTGCTATGGAATACCATGTGCTATAAAACTGGATTTGCGGGGTGTGTAATAGATAATGGCTCGAAATGAGAAATTGGAGTGCCGAGTTCGAATTCCAGTCGTGTTCTTTAGTGTAAACACTATTGGGAAAGGTATAAATCCACCTTTTCTCGCCACAGCTATAAATTAAATAATAGGACTTGTAACGGAAAATTAATATTATCCCTCAAAATTTCTTACAATCAAAAAATATGTTTCAGCCTTAAATAACCTTAAAAGGTTTCTCACCCGTAAAAAAAAATCTAATCAAATCAAATAAAAACTGAAAAGGTCAAGACTTTAGTGATTGGAAAAACATCTTTGCGGGAGTCTGTTCCACAAAGAAGTAGTTTTAAGGAAGAAGCTGTCTGAATGAAATTTACTACTTATACGAAAGGAATGGTGGATTATTCACCCTTGTGTTCGTGGTATGTTGGGTGCCAGTTGTAACGGTCAGGGGTGGTGAGATTAATTCAGCTCGACAGAACAAATACCATAAAATAGCGATAGAATAGAGAGGGGATCGCAACATTCCGTCTGTAGGAAAGGGGTTGTAAGGTGGAAAAATAATTCATTACTCACAAGGCCGTGTAAATGCTTTTCAAACGAGGAATGAACAGCCCCAGCCCAGATATGGCAGCAATATACGATTTTTATTCTGATCTGGCTTTTGTAAACATAGGGTAAACAGAAAGAGTCAGATGCTTATAGAAAGGGTACAAGGAACCAAATATTCTTTCAGCATCTTTAGTGGTAGATTGTATTTATGACTTTCATTTGAGGTCTGGCGGGGAGAGGGAGATCTTGAGTCCCAACAGACGTTCAATGCAAGTCTCCTTAAGAAAACACCCACCTATCATGAGAATTTTACAAACCACACCATTGAGCAACATAGTCTGGATCAGAGAAGCGATGAGTTGTACCTGTAAACTACTGTTTGATCTCCATAGATTCTCACTCATATCGCTATTTGAAATGCCATATACTTAGATTAAGATATACAAACGTAAGCATAATGCATTAACCTTTTCATATGAGCAAATGTATATACAAAGGCTCTGTAAAAATGCACAGGTACATTAGCAAATATCGCCAAAAACGTTTCATGTTCAAGAACAGAACACAGAATCGTTATATATCAAGAAATCAAAAGAAAACAGTTGAATCCATCAACACAACAATACAAACAATATTTCTACATGTGAAAATATTCTCTTCAAAGTAACTGACGTAATTTTTCAGTTGACCGTATGAATGAATGAATATACAATAGCGTTTCTAAATTCTTCCATTTGCTAACGACATTTTGTTTGTTGTTTATAGGTACTCTGTTTCGATAAATTAATTTCGTTTTTAGCCTTGAAAAAGTCCACATTGGCCAAAACGCGTCAACTAAAACAAGTTTTCCTATTGTCTTTTTTTCTTAATACACACACACCTATATATGTGTGTGTGTTTCAGTTTGCAGCATACAGATCAATATAGAGAGAAGGTTTTCACTTAATGTGAATCAGTCTTTTAAAAAAATACCAAAATATGTTTATTCGTTTGTGTTTCTGATCATTGTATTTGTGTGGGTGAAAGCCTCTTTGAAAATATGTCAAAGATAGGGGATATTTCTATTTTTTTTATTTAGCTCATCAAATTCTAGTTGGCATTTCTTTTCTTTTTTTTTTTTTTTACATCTTTTAGGTGAGAAATAGTCTTAAAAAAGCAGAGATATTAATTATAGAACAAAATGTTGCAAAGATAAAGATCGGAAGAATAGCAAACAGCGTCACCGAAAGTAACCATTTCTTAACGATATCAACGCTGTGGAAGTAAGCGACAAAAAAAAAAAATTGACGTCTTTTGGGGATTTTTTTTGTTTTGTTTGGTTTCGCTTATGAAGAGAATATAAGCAAGAAGCATCTAAGAAAACAGTAATATCGACACAGTTCTATTTTCAGTTAGATTTCTTTTCGTTTGTTTTCCTTGAAATTTAATTTTTTTTCCTCTTGTGCCAAAGAATATATGATATAATAGAAGTTTTTTAAAGAAAGATTATATACTGCTTTATCACAAATTGAAAAGTATGTACAAACATCAGCAGTTTTTATCTTGTAATAAGAATCTTTATATTCATTATTCAAACATCGACAACGGGTTACCTTAAATAATTACCCTTCAACAATAATATCAGTGTTCGTAATGCATTTTACATTATTTTTAGAGCAACTAAGACAACCTATGCCTATCAACAAAGCCGAAAATTCTTAATGCAATGCTTGTTCGTTAACTTCTTAACGAAAGAATTGTAGAAACTAGAAAAAATGGCCCTTCTCTGTCAGCAATTTGGTAGATACATCACCTCTCCAGCCTTGAAATTCTGGAATATTCTGGCTTTATCACATCAGTATATAGAGGAGCAACACGTGCTAAGAAGCACGTCAGATGGATAGTTGTTTTTTTTAGGTAAATATTCACCCGACGGAAGGCTCAGTAGCAATTCAAAGGTGGAATAAGTACAGGTTATAAGGATATGTAGGATATATAACGGTTGACGCTTTACTTGAGGAGATTAAGAGTGTAGTGTTTAGGGAAGCGTCCTCTCGAGAGTCTGTTCCATAAAGTAGGGATAATTGGGGAAAAAGCTGTACGTGACGAAATGTACAAAAGCACTCCAATACATACACACAACAAAGAAAAACGCCAACATTTTTTCATAAAAGCTAGCCAAAGCAAATTAAATAAGATGTTGCGCCATAGTCAGTCAAGTTCTCAAACTAGATGAACACCTATCTTGAAATCAGCATTTGAAACACTTGAACCTGGAAGGGAATACCGATCGCTATATATCCATGAGACATTCACAACTACCTCATCCACCGAACTTCGCCTAATCTGCTTTCTACTATCACTTATTGTTAAGTATTTTAAGTGGGTCTTGAAGATCTGGCGTGTCTAAGAGTGAAGAAATTACGAAGTTACTGAAGACAGGGACAAACGTCAACTTCCCAGTTTCGTGATGAATCTACGATTCTAAGTCTTTGTAATTTTCTTAAAAGCTCCTCTATGCTTGCGTATGTGACCTGTATAAGAACACAAATCAATAGAGAGACTTTCAGGGTGATTTCATTTGGTTTAGAGGTGTTGACGTATACTCATTGTCTCTTGTTTGAACATGACATTCTCCATAACTGAAATTAAATCGAAGATGGTATGTTAAAAACAAAACAAAAATGGTAAGAGCTCGAATAAAAAAGGGGAAGTAACTCTGAAAGAAGTACGTATTTACAATTAATTCTTGATCAGGAAACAAGAAATTGCGCTTGAAATTATTAAGCACGTGCAAGGATACTCGGTGTTGCTCGGGACAAATCGATTTCGTTTGACTCGCTGCCATACACAGTCATTTCCTTGATAAGATATGCATCTGAAGTAAAATGCCTTTAGTGAAATTGCAATTAAAACATTAAAATGTGTTCATAGTCGGTTATTTCATGTAAGGCACGTAAGAGTCGTGCTGCAACTGAATAGTCACAAGTTCGTTTTTAACGATGTTTAGATTTGTTTGCTTTAAAATAAACACAATAAAGTAAATCGAATTACTGCATTATTATTATGAAAAAAAAAAAAAAATTAAAGAATTAAATATTTCCGAAATTAAAACTTAGATTTGCTAGATTTACGAAATAGATTACTAAAATATATCAGCATTGTTTGCTTCCTTTTACTCCCAAGCTGTTATCTAAATGCTAAGATGGTTTCCGCTTTCAACGTTGAAAACTGCTTTATTTGAATAATTAAGCAATTTAATTATGAAAGACATCAACAAAATCAGTTATAAAGAAAAAGAGATAAATAAAACTATTAATAAAACCAGGAACACTTTCAAAGCATTTAAAGCTGTTTATATATTTTATATACTTCAGGAATTGCTAAGTTGTGCAAGAGCTAAGAGACATACTGGTACATTGATTTGACTTTATTTTATGTAATATTTGAATGTACACTGAGAAGCATGAATATTAATTTTCATGTTTTGAAGCAGACACACAAAATAAAATTTCAGCTTCACGTATTAGATTTTATTTTATTCACAGAACTTTATAAAGTGAAGTGCCAAAAAATTAGCAGGGTGCTGGATTGTTCTTTTGTCCTAGTTGAAATGTAGAGATCGTGTGTGGGGAATAAAAAGAAAGAAACGATATCGGCTTTGCAATAAGAAGCAACGAAAACTAATAGGAATATATAGGTTCACCTATCGCCCGGTTTATACCCCTCCCCGGTCTTTTGAACAGGAGTTGACGTTTAACCCTTCTTTCCTGTTTAGGTTTAGTCTTTCGCTTCTTTCTAAAGTTAAATCAACTATACTTCTAATGTTTATTTAAATATTATTTTTCTCCCCAGAAGGAGTAGATAGGTTTGCCTATGGTCACCCTCCTTTCTTGTGTTTTGAACGGAAGTATATGTCTGTGCTCAGGATCGGGTTTCTGGTTCCTCCAATTTTTTCATTCTCTTTTACTCCCAATAGCTGCTTGAATCTTAGTGGCATTGTTACCTTGCTTAGGGCGAATTGATTAAAAAAAAAGAAAGAAAGAAAGATAAGCTGGTCAAAAATGAATACCAGTTAAACTAAATTTCTGTTTTGCTATGTTCATTTTTTTTCTTTTTATTTTACCGCTTAAAAAAAGTAGGAGCAAAAGAATTGTAGCAAAATATTTTGGAGATGACGAGAATAGAGGAAGAGGAAGTCGTAGGTTTGAATTTATCTTTTATCGAGAAATGGGAGAGACAAGTGAAGAGAGGATGACGAGGTGAGGGAGAGTGTCACAGGTTGTGGGACCTCGAGCTAGAGTCGCCAAAGTGTCATACGATCCATGAAGGGTAGAATCAGTACATCTGGTTCGCATTTCGAGGTTGGAATCTTGGGGGAATCTGATATTTGCCTGCGTCAGCATTGAAGAGCAACGGGCGGGTGGGTGAACAGAATAAGGGACTTGAAAGTGCCAGAACATGAACAGTTCTAAATTACTTCGTTTCTATGCGCGTGCGCACACACAAACACTATATATATATATATATATATATATATATATATATATATATATATATATATATATATATATATACACGATGCCAAGTCACAATTCAATGCCATTTCTAATTTAATTTGTAAAGTATTAGTCATAATTCTGAAGTTTTAACACTATGAACATTGTCTAGAAACACAGGCGGACATATTTTTTTTAGAGTTACCTTACTTTTTAGTTTGTGTGAATCACAGAATATATGGTCATCAGGAAAAGGATGAGTCCAAAATGCGATTTGCAGGTCGGGAACACTAGAATCAAGAAGACTAGGAAGTTTAAATATCTGGCATGCGTTCTGACGGAGGACGGTACATGCGACACGGAAATCCGTAGACGTATTAGGATGGCCAAAGACTCATTCCTAAAGCTGGGCAGAGTATTGCGAGACAGGAGGATTTCTTTGGTAACGAAGAAAACAATACTGAACTGTTACGGAACATCTCTCCTCCGTTACGGCAACAAATGCTGGACGATTTTCTCAAAGATGTAGAAGACACTCGAGGCGACGGAAATGTTGTTCTACAGAAGGATCTTGCTGATATCATGGACCGAGCGTGTGAGCAACAACGAGATCTTAGAGAGGATGCAAGCAAGGTGGTGGTTTATACTTAACATCAGGAAGAGGCAGCTGAAGTTCCTGGGACATAATGAGGGAGGAGGGCCTGGAGAATCTGATACACACTGGTCGAAGGGAGGAAATGAGAGACAAGGGAAAACAACGCATGATGTACCTCGCGAAGTTATGTAAGTGGGTGACAGAACATGGTTGGGGGAGATGGCAGAGGGACAATAACTTGTTGAGAGCTGGGAGGGATAGAGGGAGGTGGGGAGCCTTGATCGCCTACGTCCTGAAAGGACACGAGGGCATAGAAAGAAGAATAGCTTAATGGTTATTGGTGCATTAAAGTCGATTTCAAGAGTAGTTCGAATGAGATAAGAATATATTTCGTGACGAATGAGAGGGCCGGGAAAGTGTATAACAATTTTGGAGGGAAAAGTCCTCGATATTTCTGAGCTTTCTAATCTCGATAAATACAGAGAATATGCGCCTCTTTGTCAGTGAGCTTTGGAAACCAAATCGGCGATAGTAACACTAGTCATCTTCGGAACTTGTTTCAAGGAAGAAATCTACATGCTGGGCTCTAAAGACAGAACATCGTCCTTCTACTAAAACTACTCGAGATTGGCTTTCTAGTTAGTACCTTAAAATTCATGTCGTCAGCCTACAAACTCACATAGCTACAAACTACAGATCTTCTGATTACTTCAGAGCTCTTGTTGTGGTGAAAACAATCTTATGTGAGTGTTAACCTCTAAAGAATATTTTACTTTCTTAAAGAACTTTTAGGTACTCAGAGAAATATTTTAAGCAAACCTTTATATGAACACTTTTTCTTCCTTTAAGTTAAAGGAATTTTCTTCTCCCTTTCTTTTTCTCATATTTTGTGCATATCTCTTTACCTTTGTTTTTGTGTATGTAAATAAACATTTCCTTCTTCTTTAGTTACACAACGAGCAGAAACTTGACTCTTTATTCTTCTATTAAAAGAGAGAATTGTCCGCTCTAAACTTTCAAACCGTGGTAGTTTTTATGGATTCTGTACCTTCAGGGCGTGTAGCATCTTGCCATCAGTTTGTCCCCTGAGTATAAAATTTTCCAAACCCTCTTTCCTCATTATGTGCCCTAGGAATTTATACTAGAAAAGTTTCATTTAATTTCCATTTTCCTTAAAATTTTGTCGTTGCTCACAGGGTCAGTGCATAGTATTCTTCAGCATTCTTCCGTAGAACCATATTTCTCTTGATTCAAGTCTCTTCTTCATCTGTAAGGAGATTTTCCAGCATTCGCTACCATATACGAGGATGACATTACGTAACAGGTTAGTATTCTTTTCTGTTCCTGACGAAATTTTTCTGTTTTCTAATATTTTGCTTAGCATTTGGAAGGCGTATTTCTCTATTACAATGTGTCTTGGGGATTCAGTGTGGAACTTTCTGCCTTCTGTTAAAATACATTTCCTTATATTTAAATTTTTCTGTTAGTTTCATATTGGTATCTACAATTTATACATTGTGTTGTTACTTTTGCTAACAACCATGTATTCTGTCTTCATGCAATTCTTGCTCCCCCCTCACAAAAAATACCATGGCATTTTAGAAATACTGAAGAAATTAAATCTCGGAAAATACTTGGAATGGTCACTTTACTTCTGAAGGGATATTAATCTTCATTTAAAATAGTTGCTTATCTGGGAACACACAGAAAATGGAGTTGTTATAGAATTTATTTTTTTTAAAGGAGAGAGTGCTACAAATAGTAATGTTGCGTTAATGAATGTCTGGAAAAACTGCACCAGAGTTCAGCACAGTAAAAAGTTAGAAAAATTAATAGCAATCCAAGAGAGAGAAAGGTGAAACGGACGCTAGTGGCAGGTCAGCTGCTACTGTGGATGAGGATAAAGCTCTACAGTATGATGCTTTTATTACAGCTGAAAGGAGACATTGTAAAGCTTTGTAAGTGAGCTTTGGTACTGCCTGATGTTTAGTATAGTCCCTTTTCCACTGAAACGTCCGTTCAGTGTTCGCAGAATAATGAGAAACTATGTAGGAGAAGATAGTGTTTGTTACTTAAATACACCATGAGCTGTACAATATAGATAACACCTTAAGCAAGTCACAGGACCTGATTTTGGAGTTAATCATTTTGAAAAAAAAGACAATTCGTACATGGCTAATAAAAACAGCCAAGAAGCTTCTCCGAGGCTTCAAAGTGGTATACGATGATTGAGAAAGCAGAAGACTATGTTTGAAGGCTAGGGAAAGCAGAAGACTATGTTTGAAGGCTAGGGAAAGCAGAAGACTATGTTTGAAGGCTAGGGAAAGCAGAAGACCATGAATAGATTTGTATAAGCTTTGTGCGTTTCTACTATTAAATCTGTTCAATTAAAAAAAAAAAAAAAAAGAACATGCATTACTTTTTGGCCGAACCTCGGGCAGATTGAAAAAACTATCTCCAGAGTTACAAAGAAGCCATGCTCACTCGATTATATTATTCTTTAGATATTTTATAAAATTTTACGTTTCCGTCGTAGAATTTAACTTTACGAGAAACAAAATGGAATTCTTCTCAGAGACGCTTTCAGCTTCATATTTATTTTTCTACATTTTTTGAAGGATTTCGCAGATGTAAATTAATGTAAATTGGAAAAACGTCAATTGAAAAAAAGTGGGTTGCAACTCTTAAGTCCGTTGTAATTAAAGACTAAAGCAACATTTTCCAACTGATCATCTCTCTCTCTCTCTCTCTATATATATATATATATATATATGTGTGTGTGTGTGTGTGTGTGTGTGTGTGTGTGTGTGTGTGTATGCAAAAGCTTCGAGCGAAAATTCTTTTGAACATTTACTGTCTACAGTTAAAAATCAAAAAAAGAGTTCAAGTATGTTGCGCTCACAATTTCATTAATACGCCTGTCGTCTAATGATGAAAAAGCATTAATACAACTAATTTTCAGTGTAATTTCCTTCCTTGTCAATGTATTTAATTCAATAGCGACTTTTAATCACATTGATCGAACATTATACAGTGAAAATTTTAGATCAAACTTCAGCTAATAACTGCATGTCATGCAGGGCATTTCTTGATGCACCCATGTGTGTGTGTGTGTATTAAAATTTCCAGTGAAAATCTGTTTTTCAATTTGATATTCATTCCCTAGTTTTCCAAAAAAAGAATTCTGGGATCTATTGTACTCAATATATATATTTTTATATAGCTGAGTTCATATCATGAAAACCAAGAAAATAGAGATTTATCAGAATACCTCCACATCTTTCCGAAAAATCATTCTAGCTCAATATTATTAAACTCTTCATCCTTACACTCCATCTGTCAACCAATGGTGCACAATTGCTAATTCCTATGAGTGTTTAACAATGTGATTGGGCAATTTTATCATTTTTTAAGCGTCAACCGTTGCCGTTGAAGAGTGCTGTTAAGGAGAATGAATAAATGAATCTAAATCTGTTGGGGAAAAACATACTGACAGTTTATTGCGTAAAACTATGTGCCATGTCCATTCAAGATGTTGGCGATCATGGCTCTCCACAATTTCCCGTCCTTTATAAATTTTAGTAAATTCTGTCTTTTTTGCTACCTCTCCTAAACCATTTACACAAGCTCTTTAGGTAGTTTATGATCTGTTTTCCTCTGTTCCCCTTACCTTTAATGTATCCCGTAAGTGTCAAATTTTCCAAGCCGTCTTTCCTTATTACGTCCCCTAGAACTTTCAGCTGACTCTTTCTGAAGTTAATTGTAAGTCTCCTTTTTGTTTCCATTTTCTCTGAAACGTCTTTGTTATTCCCTTGTTCAGTCTATGGTATTCTCAGCATCCTTCTGTAGAACCACATTTCTGTTGCTCTAAGTCTTTTCTTTATTTGTGATGAGCTTGTACAGCATTCACCGCCGTATAGTAGTAACGAGATTACATAACTTTGTTACTCATTTCTTTGTTTCTAACGAAATTTTCCTGTTTCTTTATACTTTACTTAACCTTTGGAAGGCATTTTATGCTACCTCAACGAGTCTACTGATTTCAGTGTTGCACTTACCGTCTTCTAATAGAACGCTTCCTAGATATTTAAATAGTTGTACTTGCTTGATTTTGCTATCTCTAAAGTTGAAATTTGCATGTTGGGCTATTTCATTTAGTGACAACCGTACGTCCGTCTTCGTACAATTGATGTTTAGTCCTTTTTTTTTTTTTTTTTTTTTTTCACTACCTTCTGTCGGACATCTTGTTTCTTCTCCGTGTCTGCTATATCTCATCTGCATATATTATTGCTGTGGAGTGATTTCGCAGTGGAGGCTTGTATTTGTACTAAATCGGTCCTAAATAGTTCGACGTACAAAACGTTAGGAACTTGATATAATAGGTATTACGCAGAGTAATCTTGTTGTGGTCGCTGACTACTTTCGTATTCGACTAACTGTCGTCCGACAACGACTAGTATTTAGTCACCCCCCGCCCGCCCACGAGGGTATCATGTGGCACAAAGCTGGTTTAACGTGGGATCTCCGAGCCCGTGGGCGCGGCCAAAAATATGCCATTTGAACCCGTATAAACGGGTTCAGGGTCAGTTTACCTCCCCGAACGAGACTCGGCCCTTCAGCGTAGCCTCGTTCGGGTTCCTCCCCGCCCGAAGGCAGAGAGTTCAACCGTTCAGCCGGTCGTCCGACATCAACTGACCATCGTTTCTATTACTACTCCTACTTATATTAGGTAGGAGAGTCTATTAACTATAGAATAGGTGTGTTTCACCATAACAATTATGCTGATAAGAATGTTTCTCTTAGCATCACCACACTGCATAAGTTAAATAAGTTTGGTGAGAAGACACATTCTTATCTTACACTCCGTTCTAATTTTGTATATCTAGTAAATTCATTTTACATCTATATAGAGGATGTTTGCCCCCAGTATAAGTTCTGGGTTATTCAAATATCCTTCTCAGATATGTCAAGGTTGCCTTGTAGTTCCAACAATGTTTTGTGAGGTAGTATATATCAAACGCTTTTGCATAATCTATGGCATCGGTATACATCCTTTAGCGTTTGTATTGCGAATTTGAATTCTAAAACTGTCAGCGCCCTGAAGAAAAATATTGCATATCAGGAACATCGCACATTTCTAAATCTTAGATAGTCTCCCTAGCAACCACGCGGCATTGAAGACGACAAAAGAATTACATTTAAAAAACAACATTCCACTATACATACAACCTTATAATCTAGCCATTGAATTTCTGGAAACTAAATTTGGACATTTTTATTTATTTAATGATTATGCTACACGCAAACGCAAACGCTTGAAAATTATGCAGTTTAGGTCACTATCTCATTATTCAAAATGGCAGCACATACCTGACTTGTGTGCGTTTGAATAGGAGATTGATAAAAGAAATATTTTAAATAAATTTGTCCTGCCTATCTATCTGCTTTTGTATTCCTTTTGAGCATAGTGGCTTATCCCAACTTATGCACGTGTTCTTTGCCATTAACGGGTAATCTAACAGCTCATCACTGGTACGTCTGAATAGTAAGCTTACAAATAAGCATACGAAGGACAGCACTCAAACACCGACGACTGGCGCCAGTAGGAAATACGTAACTATCTCAAGTATTTTACAGGTTTTCAAAAGAACATAAATCTGTCTGGCACAAGGCTACACTAATAGGACATTTAGCAAGGGTCAAAATAAAATATGTCCACGAATTACACCGAGGGAGCCTGTTATATATATATATTTCCGGTATTCTATGTATTATGGGTAAAATGTTAAATATCAGTGAGAGCGTATGTAAATATAATGCAGGAACGAAGAACATTTTCATTGCTTTACTTAAAAATGAGAACAAAAAACGAATACCTCGTAAAATACTTAAATATAAAATGCATTATATTCAACGTACATTATATAACATACTTTTACCAAAGACAGATCTTCAAAGTAAGCAAAGAAGCACCTAACCCAGAAAAAAATCTAAATGAACAAATTAAGAAACTAATAAACAATTAAACTACGAATGCAAACGCATACACAAGTAAATGTAATAATAATTATCAACAACAAATAAGTAATCAACAGTACATAATGAGAGTATATATATATATATATATATATATATATATATATATATATATATATATATATTTCCCTGACACGGGAATGTGTTTTCTACGAATATAAATAACTACGTACACACAAAACCCCATTCATATTATACAGGGCTACTAAAAACGAAAGAGCTGATTTCGAAAATTTAATAAAACCAAATGCTAAGAGACAGAAACTTATTAGTGGATAAGAACAGGTTAGAAGTTTATTATTTTAACCCTTTCAGCCCTGCATTATTATATCCGTAATATAGTAACATTTTAACCCTTTCAGCCCTGCATTCCTGAACGATTTTAACTCGTCTGCCGGAGTCAAAATTCGCAAATAATTCGTCTGTAATGTTTCACGGTAGATATAAAAATGGTTGCAAGTGTTTACCCACCGTTCAACCGGTAACTGAGTATGAAGTCGTTCTTCTCTTCCACTGTTCGACCGGTTGTTGGACATTACGTCATTTTTCACAATCACCGGTAAAGCTGTGGTCAGGGCTCAAAAGGATTTAGGTTGTTAAACTTGTATGCATTTAGCATGAACATCATTGTGTTGCGCGACAAACATCGAAATGGTATTCCACTTCTCGACACACTCGAATCGATTTATGTGATTTTGTTGTGGGTTAGCCAATCTGAATCGGTGACAAATACAAATTAAAATGACCCTCTGCTATTTTTCCTAAATCAAATGCAACACGGACAACAACAACAAGAGAAATAATCAAATAGACAAATATTTATTTTTACAGAAAATATCTTTATATGGCAACAAATACACACGATATAATAAAGTTGTTCAAAACACTTTTGAGTTCTTGGTTGTGTGATGAAGGGTAAAATAAAATGCTTTATGTTATAGATCTGGTAAGGAATTAAGCAGTTTATGTTGATGGTGAAATTGAACGAAATAGATTGCTTGACTTAATGTAGAGTTGTCTTGCTTTGACTGATATAATTACGATTTCCTTTATATTGTTAAGATATTGAGCGAGTTGCATTCTGAATCTAGTCTTGGTTGAATTTGTCACTAGATGAGTTGATGTTGAAAAGAATTTCCACAAGCCGGGTTGATGTTAATAAAAATTAACTTTTAGCGAGAAAGTTGGATTTCATGGATTCATATGACGAGTTGATTATTTTAAGGACTATTTGACTAAGTCGCGTCGAAGTTTTATATCTAGGGGTTTTCTTGATCCCGTGTGTGTTTGTTAAGAACGTTTACATTTTTTTTTTTTTTTTTGGCGCGTTGAACTCTGAACAGGTCAATTCGAGGTCAACCGTACGGACGTAGGCAGAAAGAATGACACTATCATTTATGGACCAATCAGAAAGCATTTTTTAGTACTGAACTCTGGAGTCGATTTTAATGGGTTCAGTACAAACTGAGAATACTATGCTGTAACTCTCTTTTAACAGGTTTAAAACAGAATGTAGAAATCTAATTCAACAATATAAACTCCTATATTTTACGGCCAACAAGTGAAACACAAACAAATAAGAGACGCCTACAAATAAATCTTACTAAATTCAGTAGATACGAAAAAAACATTTTACCGATCATGGCTCCAAAATTAAATACTTCGAACTTTGCAGGCTCGCTTGTGACAAACAACTTCGGACATTCGAATTACTGGTCTCTTTATGGTCATAGCAATGACAATTGAATTCTACTATGTAAATACATGTATCCGACTTTATAAATGTTATTGTCATATTTAGCTAGCTCTTCTTTTTCTGTGGAGATCATTTTCTGGCGTTGTTTATGATTTTGTCTTGTAATTTGTGGGCATGACATTCGGATTTTTATTTTTCCGCCTAAAATCCGGATAGACTGACACCACAGATTCAAATTTATACAAAATATGAAAAAAGACAGAAACAAAAAAACAAAACAAGCCAACATAAAGAGTGATAAAAATTTATTTTAATAACTCTGAACAGTTTCCTATCTACTAATGTGTTGAATGTGTTTCTGTCTCGTAGCATTTGTTTTTATTAAATTTTTTGAATTTGCTCTTTCTTTTTGAAAAACCTTGTGTGTTGTGTGTGTGTATATATATATATATATATATATATATATATTAGAATTCTTTTGATAATGAATAATGAGGCCGTAATACTCAAGAATTGGACAGTACATTCTTAAATTTCCAACGGAAATCACAAAAATGTTCCCGAAATATAGAAAAAAAATATCCAAAAATTCGTTACAGAACTTTCATTTCGTTGGTCTTTAAGCAAACTGTGTGTGTGTGTGTGTGTGTGTGTGTGTGTGTGTGTACATTTATTCATTTTTAGAACACAATTTATTTTATAGAGATCTTATTTCATCTAACGACTGGTTGATATATGTTCCTTATTTTGATTCTATCAATGCGAGATTTTAAACTTTTTTTTATTACTGGGAAAACATCCCTGCACACAACACAGACACTCAAGGTCGTTTGAGAAGATTAACACATGTTTAAAACAAAAACTTTTAAAGAAAATCTTTTGGGCAAAATACTTTACAGATTTTTTTTTTCATTTTTCTGCATTTTCTTCTAAGTCAGTCTTCATTTGTGGACCCAAGATTAATTATCAGATCAAGGAATCGATTATTTTATTTACTTTTACGATAATGACACGAGTCCAAAAATATTGCAAAATTTAAGTGATCCGTGGGACAAAAGAGATGTATATTCGCTTTTGGCTGATGTAAATTTAATTTAAGACTGCAATCTATAACAATATGATCACAGGCATGACATTGACACGCAATATGTTTCAGCAATTAGAATCTCTTAAAAATAAATAATCGATTTTTAATAATTGCCAAACCCTTATCATTATTATTATTATTATTCAAAGCCGATCGCTTGTAAAGAAACACGTTTAATACTTAATCATAATGTCAGTTCCGATTCTTCCATGCAAATTTACGTTCAGGGGCATAGAGCATGTCACTTTTTCGAGCAGAACTTCTGCGATTACCATGGGGAATATTTAAAAACAACAGAAAAAAAGCGATAGGAAGTTGAATGAGGTCAACGAGATACATCGGAGGTCGGAAATTCAAAATTCAAATTTGAAGTTAACTCTTTGAGCTCTGTTTTCCTGAACAATTTTAACCCTTCTGCTTGAACTCCTGAGTCAAAATTAGCAAATAATTGGTATGGAATGTTTCACAGTAGATACAAAAATAGTTACAAGTATTTACCCACCGTTCAACCGGCAGTTGGACATTAAGTAATTTTTCTCTACCACTGGTAAAGCGGTGGTCAGGGCTTAAAGAGTTGTCTCTGTCTCTTCAGTTTTTCTTTCAATGTATAATTAACAGACGTCTTTTTGTATTTCGTTACTTCCTTCTACATGTTTACATTATTCGGACTGTTGTACTCGTTTTTATTGTCAGATTTACAATGTTTCGGCCGTTTTACGCTCCAGCCTTCACGTAATATACAGGGACACATGGACCATTAGATAAAAGAGTTGGTTGAAATATTCCAATGACTTGACCCAAAGTATTGTAAATTCAATATCTGACCAGAACAGTGATGAACATAAACTTGGAGAGTCGAGTTACTAACTGAAACGGAAATCCAGAAAGGGCATGGCACGTGGAACTAGAACAATCTACCCCAGCGAACGAAATAAAAGGTTTGGTTCGAAATTCGGACGTATATCACCTAAATAAGGCCGGGCCGAAGTGTTGTGAATATGACGAAGTTGAGGACAACGGTATGAACAGTGTAAATAGTTTCAATACTTCATCTCAGCAATATAGACAGTTTCTCCCACATATAATCCTTTTGAAGGACAGAATGCACTATCTAAGATTTTGTCCATTTTTCATTCAACTACTCACCATTTGTCTGACACATATTATATATCATATTGTCCCATTGAAATGTTGATCATTTCACCGCAAACAAGGCGGAAATGCCACTAGTACGCAGGGAGTTACCGAGAGTTAAAGTGAGAGAAAAGACTGACCATAAGGTAGAATATAGAAAAGGACAAAAGATGAACGCCATTCAAGAAGACAGAAGATGGAGATTGACGTTGCCTTTACATTTTTGAAGATTGTATTTGTCAAAGAAGAAAGTAAATTGAAGGGAGTTCACAGGCGGAAAGTGCGAGAAAAGAAACTGTTGGAGTATAAGTGGCGGTTCCGTTTATCTATTTCAACAATAAACGGATGAGACCCAGATGCCAATCTAGTGGCACACTGAAATTCATGTAGTCGGGGTACCAGGCAAAAAAAGCTCATCAGAGCAGTTACCGTGAAAATATTTGCAGAAAAGACAGAGGGAAGCCACGCCACGTCGGTGAGAAAATGACTGATGTCGAGATGTCAAGTCAGAATTGATTACATTACAGATCCTTCTTTGGATTTTGTTGGGAACCTCGCGATGAACGGCAGAAACACCAGACCAGATAAGGTAACAGTTTTCAATGCACGGACGAAAGGTAGATTTGTCAATGTGCAAGACGGATTCTGACGCGAAAAACCTTCTGGCACGATACAGTAACGAAAACTTAATTGCAGTAGATTCAAATATTGATTCGATGTAGTCGATTTGCTTCAAGTCAGTTGAAAGCGTGAGGCTAAGAAGGCGCAGTGTGTTGCTCTCCAGGAGTCTAGCGTCAGCCATGGTGATGGCACGCAGAAAAGGCTATCTATAGCGGTTAAAGGAGAGCATTTTTGTTATTTAATACATTTAGTCTGAAATCGGTTTAATTTTAGTGGAACACACAATCAGAATTGAACATATATATTCATGCCTGGTCTACGAGGCGAACTAACCAATCACTTTCATGGAGTAGGCGTTACTCACTACATGCTATGTTTGTTCCGAAAGCAATGTCATCCATTTTGTTATGTTGGCCAACAATGTTAGAGGTGGATGTTGGTCGTATGGCAGTTTAAGTCGCACTTTTTTGCTAATAATTCATAATTTGTTTTGCCTGCAAAACTATCAACCTGTGTGTGTGTGTGTGTGTGTGAGTGAGAGAGAGAGAGAGAGAGAGAGAGTCAATGAGAGAGGACAATACTTGTAAAACTATCAGTTACTATTTACTGGTAGAGGAAGTAATTCAACACCCCGAGCTTAGTTAAGTGTAGAAAGTATTTAGTGAGGTTATCTTGTGTCAGGCCTAAATGTAAATAGCTTCATTGAGTACTTATACTTTGAAAATCAGCATTGAAAATGTTTTATCGGGGCCAGAACAGCAAACAGTAACTATTTGCGTAAGGTAATAACAATAAAATTTAAAAAGAATCGTTTGGGAAATACATTGATATGATTTAAAATGATTAAGTGACTGCGATTCCAAATCTAATGAACGCTATTTTTTCTGGAAAAAGAAAAGAAAAAATATTCATTTAAATTCACCATTGGATCCATTGCATTGTTGTTATGAAGAGGAAGCCGAGAAACGAGATCGAGATAAGCTAAAGTAATTCAAGAGAGTGGTAATCCAAAAACGCCCTTTAAAAAAAAAAAAAAAAAAAAAAATCTTATAACCTAGTAAATAAAGCAACAAATCAGATGTTTCTAAATAATGTGCCCCACGCCAGAGAAAGACGTTTTGACAGCTCCCTAGCATAACGTAAGAGACTGAAGATGTGACGAATAGTTGGAAAGATAAAGAGATCACATTGGCTAGTAAACAAAACAGAAAAGGCCTTTCAGAAAAGATATTTTAAACTAGTTTTTAATTACATAATCTAGCATTCTTTTATGTCAGCCGGTTAGTGCAGATAAGGCAGAAAAAAATTAAAATGACTGTCTATCCAGTAAGGCACAGAAAAACCCGAGAAACTACTGAAATAATTGCGAAGATGTAACTTTTTTTTTAACCATGTCTGTTTATAAACCATGAGATTCATGCAGCAATTATGCATTATATATCAAAACCGTGAAACGAATATGATAAATCTGAAGCTATCATAATTAACCTTACATACATCCAATTTCCTTTCAAGTTTTTGATTTTCAATTAATTAGGGAAAAAAAAAAAGACGTCATAAACTATATTATTTTATGACAAGTCAAAATAAAAGTTAATGAAGTCATTCATCTTTGGATATTTATCAAGAATGTTGAAAAAAATATTTTATGTAAATATTATTTGGTCGTTTGTATTTTATAAAAATAAAACTATGTTTTTTTTTATTTTTTTTATTCGGTATGAAGCTGTTCATGACCTAAACAATAACAAAGCTTAACGTTTTTCTTCAATTTTTCCTATTCCATTGTCTGTACTGTTAGTACTATACGCCCACGTGATAGGACATGACGCCGAAGGAATCTTCTCGACTCATTCTTCGACCTCTCGACGAATGAACCAAATAGCATGCAGCAGATTACATAAAAAAAAACAAAAAAAAATCGGAAAAAAAAAGAAAAATTTCAAATGTACAACTAAGCCGTTTAACAATAGCAAACACTTGGTTATTCGTCGATAGATGGCGTGTTCCTGCATGAAAGCACCCCGTCGTCTGTTCTGAAAGACATTATAGCAAGCAGTTGGAATTCGATTTGATAAGTTACCTAGCGTACCAAGAAAAGGGTGTGTGACTGTTGCACATTTAAGTAGACTGGGTAAATAAAAAAAAAGGACATTGATTGAATGTCTTATTTGTTTGAATAATAAAAATAAACAAAAAAAAAAAACAAGATTTCCAGTTTGAAAAACTGAAGCTGACTTTATTTGCGAAACTGAAGTTAAATACAAGTGAATTTTGGAAATTGCTAAAACAGATGCTATTTTCAACTGTTTTTCTTTTTCTAATACAGAGAAGATAACTTTGACACATACATTAGACAGAATACAACGTTAACTCTTCAAGTAACATCAGCGGAAATTAAACGATAAACGGCAAGACAGCGTCCTTAATAACATTAGATATTTTTAAACGAATCTGATCGAAGAACGCGTACGTTCTTTGCTCATTCACTCGAAGTTGTCGCATAAAAATAAGCTAAAATCTCTAAGAAATAAAGCAATATTTTTAGAATAAAAGTTTGTGGAATTCACAAGCAATATATATATATATATATATATATATATATATATATATATATATATATAGAGAGAGAGAGAGAGAGAGAGCGAGAAAGGTGTGTGTGTATGTGTAAGAGCGTATGTATGAGTTTGTGTGAGTATATATATATATATATATATATATATATATATATATATGTATGTGTGTGTGTGTGTGTGTATGTAAAATATCTGGCCACTCGTATTCGAGGATACCCGTCTACTAGGGCGGCTAGCCAGTCCCTATTGCAGACGCTCGCTCAGACACATTTGTATTTGTTCAACATCCGCAGAGCCAACCTGTGGTTTATACTACAACTATGCTAAGCAGACCTTAGTTACAGTTTCTGAGAGAGAGCGTATTATCTAGCATGATCAACAATATGAACAAGGCCAGCACACTCAAACCCCCGGTCACGATGACTTGTGACTTCGTGCTAGCACAGCTATTGACGGGCGCCAAGTGTTCCGTATACTCAATTTTACTCACAAGGCTTGGGTCAAGCCGTGGTATTGTTTTCAGGCACTTTGCAAACGTGTTGCACGCTAGGATCCGATAACATAAATAACTACCTAACAAATCAACTGTGGTGGGATTCGAAACCAGGTCTCCTGATCAGAAAGCAACATTTCTAGCCACGCGCCCATTTTATATATATATATATATATATATATATATATATATATATATATATGAGTTCATAAAATATACATGCTGCCTTCAAGATATACTTTTGAAAACTTTGTCTTAATAGCTTGAATTACACACGAGTCTAGACGATAACTGTTTTCTTTTCAGAATGTAAGAAGTTTGCATTATGTTCAATTAAAGTAACGAATTGCCGTTAGAATGTGTGATAAAAATTGCTTGAAGCTTCGACCAAAAGTTCAATTTGAGTATACTAAAGACACCGCAATTCAGGCCGAAAATTGAATTCTTCAAATTACAAATTCTATGAACGCTCAGTAACGAAATCGCCCACTTTAAATCTGATTCCTTCATTTTGAAGAAATAAAATCGATTTCCTCAATTCACAAAGTTTTGGAGAATTTTAAACTGAATTTAAATAAAATAAATTCAAAAAGTTTGTTTTACTTCAATTTTCAAATTTGAATTTGTAACTGTTCCTTCCTCATCCAGACACCAATTCCAATTCTGTATGTTCGAACA
>OZ010572.1:129496338-129501338 GCA_963932145.1 Acanthosepion lycidas
AGTTCCTATATGTATAATAGAGAAAAGTTCGTCTGAACAATTACGATGAAAGTATTTATAGAAAAAGTAAAATGAAGATACGGCGGTGAGAAAGACACTGAAGCCATGATGCCAGCTCAAGGTGAATAACATTGCAGATTCTTTGGATTTTATTAAGGATCTGTAAATATATAATAGGAGCAGCAGAGCATGTGCGCTGAAAGAATAACATTTTTTATTCTTTATTTTTCAAAATTTTATCCTTTATTTATCCATTTCTGATTTCATTTACACCCCCTCCGCCAAAAAAAAACAAAAACAAAAACATTCTGATTGTGGTTGACAGTGTCATTCAGGTGCGAAAGTGTAATAGCGTCGATAAATGTATAAATGAAATGATGAAACAACTACTCCTGAATACTTTAGCATTTGAATTATGAGAGCGTTACACATACTCTAGATTCTTTAGTAGGTTTAAACAATTAATATATCCATGGTACAGGCATCAATGAAGTTTGATGGATTCGGTTTCTACGGCCTATCAATACATTACAGATTATTTCAAGGCAGAAAATATTTTTACTTTGTAAGAATTGAGAATGATTTAGTGATGCAATTCCTACTAATTAACCATAACTGGGGCGGGGAGGAGAAAAGTGAAATTATACCTTTCCCAAGGATATTGGCGCATAAGGTAATGTCACAAACCTAATTGAAATTGGAACTCGGCTCTTCGATTAATAATACTGCCATTATCCATTACTCACCCAACCTTACAGCACCTGGCATTTTCAAGCAATCACCCATCTAGGTACTGACCAGGGTCGACATTGCTTAACTTCGGTAATTTTACAGGAACCAGTATTCTAACTTGACGTGGCCGTAAGCTCAATGAGTTTTCGAAGAAGCGTGCTTATAGCTATCATAACAATAGATGTAATCCCTGGCTTAAAGGTCGGTATTATGCACGCTCTAGTCTATCTATATGTACACCAGCATAGGCCTGAAGGCTATTCATGTGTCCCTTACAAACACTGCTGGGTGGCAAGGAACCACCGTGAATAAGATTCAAATGATTCTCGTTAGAGAAGAAAATATTTTCATGTTACGGCCTGTGTCGGGATTTTTGAGATGAGGAATTATCAATATTAAATATACCCTATCATTTGAGCTAATATACTCATCTTGTTCGATATAATTAAAAAAAGATTTGGACGCTATTATCCTTGGCCTTCTTCAAGTCTATTTCAAAACGAATCTTTTGTCCAATCCTCAAGTGTGGAATATTTTGATTATAATTAATTAATTCATCGAGTCTAGAAGAAACCTCAGCAGAATGCAAAAAGAACTGGACGACCGTTTCATCATATATTTAGGACTACTCAGCATTGCTCATCCACTAGCGAGAATTGAACCCGGACTATTACGATAAGACACAAGCGTCATACCAACGGGCCTCGGTGACAAAGAGGTAACGGATTAGACTCGATATAGCACCGCTCTTCACAAATTCCGTACTTGCTATGCTGAGGAAATATTTTCTATCAGTTCATACCAGATTTATTCACCTTTGGATCGTTTGCTTCCCTGGCTTTAACATCAATTGTTAGACAATGTACGGTTGTCAACAAAAAAAAGCAAATGAAGATAACCAAAATCAAGTATCTATAACAATTTAAATATCTACGATGTGTTTAACAAAGGACGAGAGATGAGGCACTGAAATTCGATGGTGTATTGAAATAGAGAATTAGAAGTCCGACCAGGATTTATTATAGGCGGCCATAATCTTAACATAAAGATATGTAGATGACACTGTATTGATAGTAGACGTAGGAAGGAAACTAAAACGTACTCCGAAAGAAGGCAGTGAAAGAAAGCGAAACGACAAAACTAAACATCAATTGAAAAAAAGACAATGTATAATTGTCAGTAACATGGACAGACCAACATTCGAATGAATTAGAAATTGAAAAAACAGAAATCAGGCAATTACAAAAATTTAAACATCTGGGAAACGTTTTTTGTAAAAGATGGAAAGTGTGACACCGAAATCCGTAGATATATTCGGATAGGAAAAATCCCATTCAAAAGCCAAGCAGAAACGGGAAAATCTCGTTAGAAACAAAGAAAAGAGTGCTGAACTGTTATATAATATCGTGCCTCCAATATGGCGTTAAATGCTGAGCAATCTCATCACAGATGAAGACGAGATTTGATGCAACAGAAATATGCTTCTACAGAAGGATGATGAGAATCTAATGAACTGAACATGCGAGCAATGACGAGGTTTTAGTAAAAAACAAAGGAAACATATTTAAGACCAGAAAGAGACACTTAAAATTTTTAGTGTACATAATGAGGAAAGAGGATTTAAAAAATACGACACTCACAGGACATATTGAAGGCAAGAGAAAGAGGAAAGCAATGCATAGCCTACCTAATGAGCATGTGCAAACGATTGGCAAAACAGGAGTTAGGAGTGATAGCGAAAAGGTAAGATTGATTAAGATCTACAAAGGGCAGGAAATTGTTTAGAGTCATCATTCTGCCATGTTTTGAGGGAATACGGCAGATGAATGAAGTAGTTTTTGTTTCTTACACGGAAACAGTTTGTAAGTTTTCAGCACTAATAAAACACATGGATTGAACTCATAACTACTAGGAAACCAGATGTGTTTGTACAAATGCTTTAATATACTAGGCTATCTATCTTTTGGATAATCAAATAGTGTAACTTTGGAACCTTAAACTTAATGTTTGTCCTCAAGTGGTGAACCATAATTATACCAACAGAAAAAGATTAGCCTCAAGGTAACAACAATCTTGCAATAAAATAATCTTCTGAAAAACACAGGACAGAAGAGTCGAGGAAAATTAAAAATTTAAAAAAAAATCAGAAGATTTGCATTCTATTCAACAGTTCCCACATTTAGAGATAACGCTCAAAATAAGCCCTATTATTTTTCAGCAAACAACCTTCTCTTTCCCATGAAGTTGATAGGTTCATTTTCTACGACATAAGCAAGTTAGAATTTTTTTAAAAAATCTAATAATTTTGATGTATTCAGTGATACAACTTTTACTAATTAACTGGGGTAAAAGAGATCTATTCATACCTTTGCCAAGGGTATTTTCGTGTAAGTGAATCCACTGAAATTGAAACTCGGTTCTCCAATTTAAAAATTCCAAGCCATCATCTATTACACCACCTGCACGTCCAAACTTACAGGTCTTCCTAAGAGCCACCCATCTAGGTACTAACCAGGCTCGATGTCGTTTAACTTTGGTCATCGAACAGGAACAGGTGTTTCAACGTGATTTGCCCGTAAGCTATAACATATGAAGTTTCAGCAAGGAATACAAATAATATATCAAAAGTTCCCTAAAATCATCGCGGGTGAATATCAAAAGTCTGTAATCCGGCATAGCTGATTAGATATAGAATAAAAAGTGGTGGTCATCAGCACCTCAGGATGAAAGTCAAGATCTCTGAAGGATAAGACGATTGATTGAATCAGCTCTCCTCAGTAGAATCTATACATCTGAGAGCCTCTGATTAAAAAAAAGGAAAAAAAAAGAGGGCTTTCAAAATTTCAGGTTGAAGAGTTTGTGCTCATTCTGACTAACGCCCTTTGGAAAGGCATACATGTATTTCTTTTTCCTTTGCTTGTGGCCAAAAATCACAAGTAACCAAGATCATACCAGAACACATCAGTTCTTGAAACACTAAGCGCGCAAATTGTGTGTAGCACTTCATGAAAAGTGCATGTGCATATATATATATATATATATATATATATATATATATAACGTCATCCACAGACAGACTGTTTCGCTGTTTCACAGCTCATCAGTGTGACTAGACATCCGGTTGCCTCTAGCTCGGATCGAAACCCGACTGAATTGGTATTCTACGGCGGCGCACGGCAGGGAAGCAGGTGGATTTTTAGCGTATTTATTTTTAGAAACACGCCCAGTGACTGACAGTGACTCGATTCGCTATGCAAAGAGTCTCGCTATATATAAGCTATAATAGTCACTGTTTACAAACCAAAACCTACTCCCTTAGAGAGCTCAACCGAAATTAATATTTATTTCAGGAGCCTATATATATATGTGTATGTGTGTGTGTGTGTGTGTGTGTGAGTATATCCTGTTTAGTTATTTAGATGATTGTCTATGTACGATGCCAGGTGTTGGTGTACGAGTATGGGTTAAGGCTGATTCTCATAATTTACAAAGCGCTATACAATCTTTCACTTTTCTTTATTCTCTTCTGATAGGGTATCCGACAGGAGGATCATGTCTTATAGGCTTCACAGAATGGGACAAATCAGAATTCATAAGGCTACTACCGCTATTAGTTTCCTACTGACATTATTATTATTATTTAAATACCAAATTTTTTCATGATCCGTTGAAATCGAAATCTGCCAAATGCAGTAAATAAAATTAGAAAGCTATCAAAATCGATAAACTTTTTCGTTCAATTCCAATCAGCAAGGAACTTATCGATAGAATTCTGACATGCACTGACTGATTTAATTCTCTGTGGTCGATCTATCATCTAGGAACCAATGAGCATTCATTGTTTGGTATCAACACCATTCGACGATAAACTGTATCAAAAGTCGATGCGTTTAGTTAAAAAAAAATATATATATCTATATTAATATTTTCCAAATTAAAGCCAGTTAAAACAATTGGGTTATTAGCATTCGAAAATTTGGTAATTAATCGTTTCAACAGAGACGGAATGTATTCATTTGAAAAATTTTCCTCGACTTTTGAATAAATTGTTCAATTGTGATATTATGTTTATAAGTGAGGCATGTTAATTCCTGTTATTTAAATGCTTTCTCTTCCAGAAACCCAAGACGAGTCTATGATGAAGGTATAGTAAGCCAGCCTATTAGACAATTACCAATGTCGGGATGTGGAGTCTTGCTTAGCGTTCCGTAAATACAGCCATGTCCCTGTCAAATTAAAGTTTAGTCAATGCCTAAAAACAAAACACA
>OZ010572.1:129506338-129610358 GCA_963932145.1 Acanthosepion lycidas
CTTACAACTATATATATATATATAGCACACTTTACAACTATATATATATATATATATATATATATATAGAGCACACCTTACAACTATATATATATATATATATATATATATATATAGCACACCTTACAACTATATATATATATATATATATATATATAGCACACCTTACAACTATATATATATATATATATATATATATAGCACACCTTAAAACTATATATATATATATAGCATACCTTAAAACTATATATATATATATAGCATACCTTAAAACTATATGTATATAGCATACCTTAAAACTATATATATATATATATAGCATACCTTAAAACTATATATATATATATATAGCATACCTTAAAACTATATATATATATATAGCATACCTTAAAACTATATATATATATATAGCATACCTTAAAACTATATATATATATATAGCATACCTTAAAACTATATATATATATATAGCATACCTTAAAACTATATATATATATATATATAGCATACCTTAAAACTATATATATATATATATATATATAGCATACCTTAAAACTATATATATATATATATATATATAGCATACCTTAAAACTATATATATATATATATATATATAGCATACCTTAAAACTATATATATATATATATATATATAGCATACCTTAAAACTATATATATATATATATATATAGCATACCTTAAAACTATATATATATATATAGCATACCTTAAAACTATATATATATATATAGCATACCTTAAAACTATATATATATATATAGCATACCTTAAAACTATATATATATATATATATATATATATATAGCACACCTTAAAACTATATATATATAAATGTTTATGTTATGTAAGATAATGTTGTCATAAGAAAGTTGGTATTACTCAGCCAATGCTGATAAAATTTTCAAGATGTAATTTTATGATAAATATATCATTTGAATTTCTGGCGTGGAAACGAAAGACCGCCGTCCTCGGAAATCGATTAAAAGAAAAAAGCATTTACCGATGCAAAGTGTTCACACAAAACTTGCATGTAAAACATCCAGAAAGGTAAATGCGCCCCCCAACTCCTCCCGAGTCAAAATATTTAAAGACAATAAGGTCACGCGAGGCTTTTCAAAATGTACGAAGCAAACTCGATATAACGCGAGAAGAAATTACTGGGTGGGGTGAAGTCTTATTTCTCAGTCATGACTTGTGACTCGTGAATGGTTTTAGCTGTCGTTGCTTGTGTGACTCGGAAGTAGTTTTAAGCCATTGTTGCTAACGCAAATTGCTCGTCAATTGTTTTCTAACGAACTTGTTTGCCATTGACGGTAGAAACTTTGCGAAGATATTTACCTTTATTTGCATTAGAAATATTTTTAAAATAATTGTTTCCTTCTCTGAATTTTTTAAAAATACAAATTACTTACTATAATTATTGATATTTAGTTCTTAATTCCAGGTATAAAGATTCACTTAAGTCGTAAGAAAGATATAAAATCAAAAGTAAAAAAAACAAAACACTAAATGTTGTAAAGTTATTTAGGGATGCGAACGCAAAGTTTAAAATTGCAATAAATTTTACAGAGATTGCAGAAAAATAATAATAAAAAAGTAATTAAAAACATTGGCAAAATCAGACCAGAGAAAATTACCTTTAGAATGTCAGTAAAAGTGTTTTGAGAAAGTTTAAAATGGTAATAAACAAAGAATATATTTAAAGAAGCTGGTATTTTGAATGCAAACAGAAAAATAATACGCTGTATTAAGAAAATTGGTTAATTGTATGAAAGCATCACAAAGAGAAACTGTGTCGCACAAAGAAGAAAAAACGATTTCTCAGCGGTAAGTGTTAGTGCTTAATATAACGCTACATTTTGCTGTATCAGATGGCTTTGCTAGAAGTTAGATTCGTCAAGGAAAGCAACAGAACTCATGAGGCAATGGGAAGGAAGTGCATTAATATTTCGGATTCGTTTTCTAGGTAGTAAAATTATAGGTCCTTTCAAAGTTGATGATAAAGATATCAGATAAATCCAGGCATTTATATTAAGTTTTTTTTTTTGTTGTTGAGAAGATTAAACTATGCGTGAAAGACCAACACTCCAAATTCTACTGAGCAGATTATTACCCACTTTACAAAACAAGGTTTCAAAGACCTAAAATTAATGGAATGGTCCTCGACTTTCCAATTATTAATCTATTAAAAAAGAAAAGAAAAAACAAACTCATGGTCTATATTAAAAGAAATGCATATAAGAATGAAACGCACTGTTCAATCTAATAAGGTCTCTGGAAATCAATAAAACTGTTGAAGTGATGTTAACGTCGAAACGATAGAAAATTTAAAAAAATTATAAAGTTAATGAGTCCATATTAACAGTTAAGATAATTTATGCATATATGTTGATGAAATCTATTTACATGGCCATTATCCTTTTAGTTTCTTCAGAAATAAAAATATTGCATTTAGTTTATAATTGCCTTATAAAACTATTAAAACAAGTTATTAATATTTTTCATCAGCGTAACAGAAACTTGCACGACATATTACTCGTTTTATCAACATTAGTTGGTTAAAACTAATTTTATGAAAACATTAACTTGAATCATAAAACCTGGCATATATATATATATATATATATCCGCACTAAACTCGTGCTATAGTTTGTATGCTTGTCTTGTTTTTTTTCAATCATTTCATCCCAAGCAAGACGATAATACCACCAAAACATCAGTGTTTATTGGGAGTGAAAGAAAATGAGAACACTTTTGGTGAAGAGAAAAACAATAAAAAAAAATTAATGAAGACAGAAGATGGCGATTGTGGTTCATTTAAAACTTTGAAGATTGTAGATGGCAGTGAAGTGAAAAAAACAAAAACAAAACTGGAAGCGAGTTATACAGGCGAGAAGATATATGAGAAAATAAACTACTAGAATAGAACATACGGCTGCATTTAGGCAGTTCAGCGGTAAAAAAGCTAAAAAAAAGCTAAATTCAAATCTAGTAGCACGCTTAAATACATGTAGTCGAGGAACCAAAGGGGAAAGATCGCCAGAGCAGTTGCCATGCAAATATTTGTAGGAAAAAAAACAAAAAACAAAAACAAAAAAAAAAAAAAAACCCAAAAAAACCCCAGAATGTACCCACATCACAGTGATAGGGAAGTGACTTAAGTCGATATGCCAGATCAGGATCGATTACATTACAGAACCTTCCCCGTCCTGGGTATGACGATAAACTGCATTCGCGCCCTGGGTAAGACGATAAACTACGTTCAACAGCAAGGGCTTCTGATCAGGAGGTTATGAGGAGCGTGGAACCATCTCTTAATTGCTGGTGTTCCCAGGTCCACCCAGACCCGGGGTGGTAGCACCTGTTAGCACCTATTTGCTCACTATAGGCAAATAGTTAACCCAGAAACTGAGGTAAAAAGCATTATAAAAGTGTAAAAATAGGTTTAAATACCAGAAATACTTTGTAAAAAATTATTACCAAAAAATAATATTACCAGCTATACGTTTTTGAAGAAATAATATTACCAGCTATACGTTTTTGAGGAAAAAATATTAACAGAAATAGATTTTGGACAAAACAAAAATATTACCAGGAAAAAGAAAGTTGTCGGCATTAAATGACCCATTGAGGTTGATATGCTGTAAAACAAAACAAACTAAACAGAACTTTCTTTGGATTTTGTAAAGTATTTCGAAATATATAGTAGGAGCACCTGACCAGTTGCTCATTCGCTAATGTAGTGTGTCCAATCTTCACGGGGGTGTTTCAGCTAAGTAAATATCTAGACACATATAGAAAAGTTTCGTAACATACATTGTTCCGTATTTCATATTGAAACTAGTGCACGGTGTTCAAAAACAGATAAATGGCAATGTTTTAAATGTCTAAAATAAGATTGACAGAGTTCGAAAAAATTGGTACAAAACAATTTCTTAATATAAGACCTAACGGACGAAACGTAGATAACAATTTCTCTTCGTTTTGGGCATAGAGAAAGATCCGCGCTCTCTCACAGAGTGAAGAAGATAATCTTTCAATAATGAGATCCGGACGTGTTATCTCGGATTCAGTTCCTTTCTCATAACGTAGCTTCTTTTTGCCTGTTCTATAAATATTTTTATGGTTATCGTACGTAAATAATGAATTTAAGCACAGTACGAGATTGGCTGCAAAGTCTCATCATTTTACATTTGAAATGGCTAGATGTAACCGTAAGTTCTATGCAGTTTTTTCTATCGCCCTTATCGCTTGTGGAACTTTCTTATTGCTACTCAGTCAACTTTGACCTTCAAAAATTTAAATATGTCTATTGCTATTTTCTGTTTTTTCCATTCTTATTCTTTTATTATTTTCTCTCCTTAATAGGATTTTCTCACGTTCTCTTACACTCAGTAACCATTTGTCTTAGTGGCTTTATTGTCTTGCTTCGAGTGGAATGATTAAAAAAAAAAATCAGTTTAAAACTTAAAAATTGAAACAAATACTTCCGAATTTGAGAGACAACATAACATTTGATATTACATTACACACAAGGTCTTCCACAAAACATCAGCAACCACTCTGGCTATATCAGTTTATTTCACAGAAATTAGATTCGGTGATTAAAGAAAACTATTCTCGCATCGCACACAGTATAGTTACAATCATCGTATAATCAGTGTGTTTCCATTTTCCCGACTTGCCTCGGAAACGTCTTTAGACTTTACAATCACGTGGAGCCTGTGGATCGTTTTACCACTCAAAGAATCACCAAATCCTTGCTCACGCATCGTCAGACCATCGACATTATTGCCCTTGAAAGCTGTTTTTTTTCTCTCCAAGTTTTTTTTTCTCTTCTCGTTCGCAATAAATTTCTGCCATTTCCTATTTCTGTGCAGTCACTAATGACGAGTTCCTTTTCAAAAATATTGGTTCGTTTAGTGATCAAGAGATAAAACGAGCAAGGCGGATGTAAGAGGGAAAAAAAATATAGAAGGAAAGAAAAAGATAATCAGGTGAAATGAAAAGAAAGAGCAGCGGAGAGAAGAAGAGAGATAGGGAACAAAAGAAGAAGAAGAGAGATAGGGAATAAAAGAAGAAGAAGAGAGATAGGGAATAAAAGAAGAAGAAGAGAGATAGGGAATAAAAGAAGAAGAAGAGAGATAGGGAATAAAAGAAGAATAAACGAGAAAAGAAAAAGGAAGAAGACAAGACAGCGAAAGACAAAAGAAAATGTGCAAGATGAATGAAAACAAAGAAAAGCGTAAAAACGGAGAGAGATAGAGAGAAAAGAGCCGAAGAGAGTTAAAGGGGTCATAGAAGGAGAGAGACTGTGAGGGGGTGGAAAGGACCGAAGACGGAGAGAGACTCGGTGAAAAGGACCGAAGACGGAGAGAGACTCGGTGAAAAGGACCGAAGACGGAGAGAGACTCGGTGAAAAGGACCGAAGACGGAGAGAGACTCGGTGAAAAGGACCGAAGACGGAGAGAGACTCGGTGAAAAGGACCGAAGACGGAGAGAGACTCGGTGAAAAGGACCGAAGACGGAGAGAGACTCGGTGAAAAGGACCGAAGACGGAGAGAGACTCGGTGAAAAGGACCGAAGACGGAGAGAGACTCGGTGAAAAGGACCGAAGACGGAGAGAGACTCGGTGAAAAGGACCGAAGACGGAGAGAGACTCGGTGAAAAGGACCGAAGACGGAGAGAGACTCGGTGAAAAGGACCGAAGACGGAGAGAGACTCGGTGAAAAGGACCGAAGACGGAGAGAGACTCGGTGAAAAGGACCGAAGACGGAGAGAGACTCGGTGAAAAGGACCGAAGACGGAGAGAGACTCGGTGAAAAGGACCAAAGACGGAGAGAGACTGTGAGTGGTGGTGGTGGTGGTGGTGGTTGGTGAGAGGACCGAAGACGGAGCAGGACCGTGTGGGGAGAAGGACCGAAGACGGAGAGAGACTGTGAAGTGGGGAGGATCGAAGACGGAAAGGGACTGAATGAAAAGGACCGAAGGCAGAGATATACTGTATGTTAAAAGTGCGAAAATTTGAAGGGGTGTGGACTAAAAACTTGGGCGAGAAACGGGTAAGAAGAAAGATAGCTGGGATAGAAGACAAATTGAAGGCTTTGAGAGGAGTGGTCTAAGATGAGAGTAAAAAGTAAAAGCAAGAAGGAAGGAATGACCAAAAAGAAATAAGTCAGTGAGATAAAAGAAGAGAAATAAAAAAGGATGAACAGACACGATAAAGATGAAGATAGACTGTAAATACAACATGAAACAAAGAAAGTAAGTGCAGATAAAGAAATGCAAAAGTAATAAAATAAAAAAAAATGAAAAGAAAGAAAGAAATATAACAGAAATAATCAGAAAAAAAATTCAAATTATATATACGACTTGTATGTTTAGATTGAAAATGAAACTCGACCCAAATTGTCTACAGACCCGAGTTTATGAATCGATTCTTGTCGATAGAACGGTGTCTATCAGGCCGTGATATTTAGATGTTCAACACAGAAGCAATTTCATTTCAGATAGTGAAAATAAACATAAACGTATGTGCTGAAATACACATTTTATTCTTTTGTGATTTGATGCGTTATTTTTTTCGATTTGATTGCACTGAGTCGAAGGCGCTTGTTTATTCCTTAACAGAGAGTAAATAGCATACTTTTCCATACATAAGGCGCACAAAGCTCCTCTCCACACCTCAACAAAGAATGTTCAGAATTCTTCTGAGTTTTAGCTAACGAGTGTCATAAATGCGAAGCGACGAACTATCGAAGGCTTATCGCCAACGCAATTTAAATTTCAAGGTGATTGTTTCTTGTAAATACTAAAAATAGTGGAAAATCTTATATCCCGAAAAACGTAGCATCTGTTCTGTATTGCGAATGTACACTATTATCTGTGGAAGGAATCATTAAATAGACAACGACATTCAGCAGAAGACAGGTAATATCAAGGTCACAAGAAGAGAAATCGGTACTTCAAAAGATCAAAATAACCAATAACATCGATGTAGCAGGTAGATGCTATGAGCAAAAATGTGAACAAAACCATTAAAACAGTTGTACATGACCATCCGAGATTTAAATCATATACAACCGGGAAGGTGCAAGAAATTAAATTGTTACTAAAAAAAAAAAAAAAAAAAGAAATCATCAATCCATTGTTAAGGTATTCTTTGACGTGAACATATTCACAGTGAACGCTGTCATAATATACTGAAACGGAAACTCTTTACATCACTTTTTTTCTAGAATAAAGACATTTACCCGTTGCCGATCATACAGTGCGCCAAAAATCGCCTGCGGGCTTGTCCATTCCATTTATGGATTGGGGAAGGCTGGATTTAAGATTTTCCCATTCTGATAAGGGTGGAGTGTCCGCGGACAAATTTTGATTGAAGGAAAGCTGATTTGCGGTTTTTTATGGTTCCAAAATGTCTTTTAACGTCATGTGCATTCTACGATTGATATTTTCACACGGCTCCTTGCGCAGTCACATGTTGATATTCGATCCACTTGCAGGGTTACCCGACTTATTAGATAAACCCGAACCGCCTAATAATCCCAGGTATTAATCCTTTTCTCCTCCCAGCTATGGGTAAATAGCAGAACAGACTGGGTTCAATAACTTTGGGCGGCAACCGGTCTAATAGAAGGAAAAACTGAATTCAAAACCGGCCGTGAGAGGGTTGGGCTCCGTCAGGCTACCTTGCCCAAAAAACACTACTTCTACTGTGGGTGCAGTACACATAATGCCCCTACCAGTCACGACATAAAAGATATCATTACCTAATTGTTATTTTTTTCATCGCATCATTTATGTTTAGTTTAGGGAAATGTTTTGTGAGGCAAAAGACGCACAATGTATTATTTGTACGCTTAAATGGTTAATCAAAATTTTGCCTGAGGCTAAACTGTTTTACCACAGAAAAAAAATTCTTGCCAAAAATTATACCAATACAGTTAAAGCAAATACATTTTATAACCTTACAGTAATTTTTTTTTATTTTCACTTTTAATTCTGAGACTATTTTTCCGTTTTTACTTCACTTCCTTTGCTGTCTACATCCGATTTTACTGGCCCGGGAAAATCAGGAGAACTGAAATCTAATCACTTTACCAATGGCCAGGCAAGGATAAATGATAGCATTAGCACCGTTATTTTCGTATCTATTCGCACCATTGTTTATTGATTAACGTAGACATTCAATTTATTATTATGGTTTGAAACCAATTCAGGTCTCAATATATCGATTTCATAAAACCGTCTACGATCAAATATGCCCAATAGCAGACAACTTATATTGGGTAATGAGAAGTACTAACAATAGCTTCACTCATTTATTACATTTAAATGTCGAAACACCTCATATAAGTGGCTTTACGTTAGATCCCTTAAATTGTGATTCATTGTTAAAATACAACAAGCAGTTCTTGTTATATGCATTTTGTGTTATAACTTTGTTATATGCACGTGCGGATCTCTTCTCTCTGTCATATATATATATATATATATATATATATATGCACATTTCATTAAATACGACAGACAAGGTGATTTTATTTAGTTTTTTATACAGTTTCTAATGCAATCTAATAAGTTTTCTTTTCAGATGAAATTATATAAAAAAAACTGTCAGAATCTTTTTATCTGAGCGCTTTCGGCTATACATTTAGCCATTTTCAAAGATTAAATATTTTCAATTAAATAAAAAATAGTTTTTTGCATGTATGTTTTATAAAATGTTTTCATTTTTAAAAACACGGTCAAGATATTGTGTCCATGTTCATAGTTAATATTATTAAGTGTTTATTTTGTTTTATTAATAAGGCTTCCATTATTTTTAGCCTTTTATTTTACATGTAGATGATGCCATTATATTAGTGCTGTCAACAAATATGTTACGAATAGTGTCCCCACATAAATATAGCAAATTTCAAATATATATTGCTTCTGGATAAAGATGAAGTAGTATTTTATCATCGCCTCCACCATGAGTTCAGAGTAGTCTTCCAAGCCTGGCTGAAGAGACCAGTCTACTTTGAGTTTTAACACATAACTAGTAGACGGGGAAGAAGTACATTATATGGATTCACGCTTTTCTCCAAAGGGGTGAACGTGAACGCAGTAAATGAAGCCGCAATTTGAACTTCGTTCGCTGATTCTATTTAACGCACAGATAACCGTTACGTTGAACATATGTCATTGAAAAGTTGTGAGAAAGAGAGAGAGAGAGAGAAGAAAAGGTTGAGAGAGAGCGGAAAGAACAAGTGAGAGAAAGAGGAAAGAACAAGTGAGAGAGAGAGAGGAAAGAACAGGTTGTGAGAGAGAGAGAGGAAAGAACAGGTTGTGAGAGAGAGAGAGGAAAGAACAGGTTGTGAGAGAGAGAGAGGAAAGAACAGGTTGTGAGAGAGAGAGAGAGGAAAGAACAGGTTGTGAGAGAGAGAGAGAGGAAAGAACAGGTTGTGTGAGAGAGAGAGAGAGGAAAGAACAGGTTGTGAGAGAGAGAGAGAGGAAAGAACAGGTTGTGAGAGAGAGAGAGAGGAAAGAACAGGTTGTGAGAGAGAGAGAGGAAAGAACAGGTTGTGAGAGAGAGAGAGGAAAGAACAGGTTGTGTGAGAGAGAGGAAAGAACAGGTTGTGTGAGAGAGAGAGCAAACAACAAGTGAATGAGTGTGAGAGAGCAAACAACAAGTGAATGAGTGTGAAAGAAACGAAAAAACAAGTTGTGAAAGAGTGAGGTAGATATGGAGGGAAGAAAAATGAAAAAGAAAAACTATTGTAAATTTTTAATGACTATATAATACTAGTGACGTGAAATTATATTAAAATATTCTGTCTAAAAATGCTGGAACAATTTCTGTCGCTCTTGTATATATATATATATATATATATATATATATATGTATATATATATATATATATGTGTGTGTGTGTGTGCGTGTGAGACTATAATTTCCTTCCTGTTTCGATTCTGTTCACCCTAAAATGATTCCAGATGCTGCCGACATTACACCCACGCTTTGAAATTCAACGTTCGTGAATGCAGGACTTCGGTGCTGATTGTTCGCTTCAAGTCGACAGATCTCAAAAGAATGGGCGGCTCTCTCTCTATTCGACTCTTCTTATTAATAACACATCTGCTTTATCTGTCTTCGAGGATTCATTTGCTAGTTTACTATTCATGTTCGCATATCGGCCTTTCGCATGATTGTAACTGGCTCGCTTGAAAATAGGCCAGACTAAAATTTAACAAAACACAACATCAAACTCACTGAAAAACGCTGTCACATGGAATTTAAGGTTTATTTAATCTTGAATGACGTTTAAAATTGAGTTAGAAGCGAATTCATTTTCTAACTTTCCCGAAAGATGGGCGTTGTCACTGAATTGCATTGAAAGAATGTTTTTTTCCTGTCTAGGCATTAATGGATCTGTGGGTAGTTAGATAAGTTGTGATATAAGACGTACAATACTTTGATGTGGTTAAGAAAATGTTGTACAAAATGTCGATCCGTCAGTAGTCATAATGTGCTTCCAACAGTTTTTGGTTGGTAACTTTGTGATGAAGAATTTTTATTGTTATATGCATTGCTATCCGAGCCAGCATTCTCATTTTAGTTACTTGCATTATTTACATTATTCAGACTGTTATCCTCATTTTCATATTCAAAACGTTTAGGCCGTTGTACGCTCTGGCCGTCTTCAGGTAATTTAAATTTCGAAACGAACCCTTTATTTCCTCCACCGGGGTAGAAACGAAAGAACAAGTTTTGAAAAGAAACGAAAGAACAAGTATATAAACATTTCCAAAAGATACTAGAAGATTTAGGTTTTGCAACTTAGGATTTTCTTTATAGAATAGCTCGTGTTTCTTTTTAAAATAAATTTTACAGATGTTAAAAATGGTAAGATCTGTTTTAATGTGCAAAAATCCCAAAGCCGAATGCTAAGAACGTCCCTTAAAGAAAAGCAAACATTGCTGAATGGCAAGGGAGAGCAAAGCTGAAATTTGTGAAGTATTCTAAAAGACAGGAATCTCAAAGCTGATCAGAAGAACGAAACCTGAAATCTTAGTAGTTGAACCGTTCTTAAAGAAATAAAGCTCAAAACTGAAAAATCAAGCAAGTATACATTTCTACCGCGGTCCCCAAAAGCTTGCTTTTGGCCACCGCTATTGAAATGTATACATATTTTAATCTGTGGAAATATAGACGGCTTTGAGTGCGTCTAAGAAACCGGTTTGAAAATTCTAACTTTTCTATTGTATTCTTTTTCAGACATTTATGTAAAGAAAGAGACAACGAAATAGTTGAAAAGGGTTGGTTAATACATTTTCTAGACATAGAAAGAATGCTTTTTAATCACAAATATTTATTCTCCATTTGAATCTTTTATTTTGCTATTATAGAGGAACTACTGTTTTCAGACATCTATCTTTTTGACTTGAATGTATGCAAGAAGAAGCAATATTACGGTTGTTATCTCAAGTCTTGTTTTTATTTTGCTTGACATCTTTAAGGACGTTAAAGTTGACTTTTGGACAACGACTGTGGGATGCGTTTCGTGTCGTTATCAATGAATTTAATATTCTTGAAAAAAAATGTATTCTCTGTATTCCATTTTATCACTGCGTAAAGAATTCTAAATAATGTATGACTCGATAGTAACTCGACGGAAAAGCAGTCAACTTCAGTCATTAACGGAAGATCAGGTATTTTATGGGATTCAGACAACGGATTACTGAAAACAATTCTAACTCACGTGAATATTGTGCGAAACTTTACTTGGTTTCCGAGATTATAGCGTTTCTAACAAGCTATGGCTCTGGTTCTCGGCTCTCACGAAAACGAGGGAGAAAAGAAACGTCATTACGCCCCGTTGCCATTAATAGCTATCTGCACTTGAGGAACGAACGGTGCTTATTTGGGAGTCAATACGCGCGATATTTGCGTGTGAACTTACTAGTTGGAAAGAACTGTCCTAAACAACCTCGGAATTTTTGCATGACATTATTCTAACGTACACCAAGCTGATAACGGCCTCATTTTCTACTGGAAGGACTCAAAGAACAAAAGAAAAGAAAAAAAAAATTAAATAAAAGATGTTAAAATGAAAAAAAAATACTCTATCCAGACATTTTCTTTCTGAATAATACAAGGTTTGTTATCTCCGACAGACTGGAGTCGATAACAATACATCTATTAGATATTTGAACGCGTTTTTTAATCGGTTTTACACCATGCAAGGCAGTAAGGCCGCTAAAATGCACAGGGTTACTGGATGTGGAAGAATTAGAAACAGAATCATCAATAATGAGCAAGAAGAAAAAAAAGAGTAATTAGGAGGACAGTAGACAGCGATTGACATTGCATTTAAATTTTTGTAAATTCGAGTTGGCTGGAAAGCAGAAGCCGGAAAGGCGTTCCGCAAGCAAAAAAAGAAACTGTTAGCATAGAACTTGCGGTTACATCTAGCCAGCTCAACTGTAAATTGAGATTTCGACGCCAGTCTAGTACGGCGCTTAAATTCCAAAAATCTAGGTACCACAGCGAAGAGCATTATTTGTAAAAATACAAAATGTGGCATAAGGCCAGAAATGAGGAAAAGGACGGTCTTCTTCTCTCTTAACATTGAACTTCGCTAGCTACAAAGATTGAGCCAAACGTACCACAATATTCCTTACACCAAAACAACGCATTCTTACTTCATCTACCATAATACCTTAGAATCTCCATGAAGTCCTAACTCGTCTCCTTATGTACAATTCATTGTCTGTGGTGGGAGGGGAATAAAATAATTTTTAAAACGCTAAACCCCAATGAATATTTACAAATGTGTGAGAAAACTATATACACGAAACCAAAGAAAATAATATTAGTAATAACCGCTACCTAAATTCAAACAATTCCCATAAAAGTATTTATAGAAAAAATAGAGTGAGATAACTTTTACGGTGGTGGGAAAATGACTGAAGCCGATCCGCCAGATCAGGACCGATAATATAGCTAATTCTTCTTTGGGTTTTATCAGGGAGCGCAAGGTAAATAGCAGGAGCACCGGGCCATATGTAAGAGCATTATTCTAAGCATGGACGAATGGTAGACTTAAAGATATGTAAGATAGATTCTGGAGAGAAAAACTGTCTCATGCGCCACAATGAACCAACTTTCTTGTCTGCTGACCTAGCAATGGAACCAATATATTTCCACTTCATGTCAACTGAGAACATTAGCCCGTGAAGGCGCAAAGAATCATTTTTCCTGGAGGTTAGCATCAGCTATACTGATGGAGGGGAGATAGGGGTCGCTCAAATGATTAATGGAGAGAAGTTTAGTTTGGGATTTGTTAAAATTAACAAGCTATCATTTGCTCCGGTTAACGATGGACTGGAGGTCGCATTGGACATCGGCTGCCATTTTGACTGTCAGATTGATCAGCCTTACTATCGAGCAAGAAGTAAATGGTTGTATCGTCAGCGTAGAAGGCAAGTTGAGAACTGATGTCATCGCGAAGGTCATTAATGAAAATTAAAAACGAAGTAGTACCAAGGATGTTTTTTCAATATATAAAGTCCTGATAACATATGATTAGTGTAAGTTTGCCGGGGGAAGAGCATTGGATAATACAAGCCATTAGTAATATGTACTACTTCCGAGTTAGTAAACGCTGAGAGAATTTTAGCATTAAATGTTTGCATGCCGATGGTAGTTCGCAGACGTATGCTAGCGTAGAAATCTAGCGATCATTTATGCAAATCATCGACAGAATAACGTCCGAAAAAATGAGCCGAACTACCGAACAATTACAGTTAACGGCACGGCGCAAAAAAAGCATTTTAAGTTCAATTGTTGTAGTCTTTCTGTATAGATCCGATTCAGCATTATCAAACAATTAGTCGTTCACCAGATTGAAAGAGTCCTTAAAAGTTCAATATATTTATCCTATGCCAAAGGTGGTGTGTGCAAACGGATGAAAAGTAAACCAGATATTTTAATGGACGGAATATTTAAGAACATTTAGGGTACAAAATTGAGTTAATTTGCAGATTAGGACCAGCGCTCAACTTGCAATCAATTTTTTTCTCAATACTTACATGTAGGTGTAAATTTACATGCTTCATTCGAAAATGAATTGATACATTTGATAAAATCTACCGCTTTGGAGTTATCGACAGTAAAAGTTCGGATTCATTCGCTTCGCGTTAGCCATTACTGACCGTGTTTTCATATATTTACTGCGGAACTGGCATGAGTGGAAAATTCACCTGTCTTGATTATTGCGTACGCAATATAGTTCTCTTGCGCAGTAACAGAATAAGTTAGATCAATAAACAATGCCGTTAACTACGTTCTTCCGCGCTTAGCTTTCCGCAGCGAATGTATGCAAACAACGCCAGTAATGGCTGCCGCCAACGACGCGAATGAATCCGAACTTTTACTGTCGATAACTCTAAAACGGTGGATTTTATTAAATTTATTATCAAGTCATTTTTGAATGAAGCATGTACATTTACATCTAAATGCAAGTATTCGGGAAATTTTAATGCAAATTGAGAACGGGTCCTAAACTGCAAATTAATCCTAAATTGTTGTGTCACAATATAAGATATTAAAATAATAGAACTTGAAATTTTCATGATATACAAGTTTGCTTCATCTTCGTAAATTTAATTTAATATAACTGATTTAAAATTTGTTTCATAAGGTTGGAAAAACCAACAGTCAACATATGTATTAGGTTGGTGCAAAAATAATGACGTAATAATGTCGTTTTTTGACGTATATTTTAACGTCAAAAAACGACATAATTACGTCATTATTTTTGCACCAACCTAATATATAAAAAGCAGGTGTCATGCCATAAATTTACATGCGTGAATGCCGCAACTTCAGCTGAAATTGAAACTCGAACTGTCGATTCCATTTTCCATGACGTTAACCATTTCACCACACATACATATGAGGAGCGCTGAAAAAATTTTGCCTCGAACAAAAATCAAATGTTTTATATGTAATTGTATTTTGGGAAGGGTGTCCTATTGATAACTTTTAAATGCCGTCATCTGTATATATTAGTTTCTAGCACGTACAAACTGCAATTAAATTATTTTATGATTGATCGATTTTTTACGGCTTATTAACCTTTTTACAGGTTATTTAAAGTAAGAAAATATTTTTAGATTGTAAGAATTTTGGGAAGATAATTATTTACTAATACAATTTCTAGGTGCTTCTAATCAGGAGGGTTTGACAGGTGGTCAGATTTGGCGTCCTTAATAAGCTGTCATTTCAGAGAATTGCTGGCTATGTTAGAAGCGACACATCGGTGTTGCTTCGATGTTGGCAAAAGTGGCCAAATGTACATCGTTAAACAAGTATGTAAGATTCTTGACAGTTGAGAGGTTTGACAAGTCGTACGATGAGCGAAGTTAAGCGGCATCGAGACCGGTCAGTAATTGGAGGCGGGGAATGCTGGGGAATACCGGGCACTGTAAGCAAACTCCCGTTAACCGAAAATATGTTTTGTCTTTAAATAACCCACAAAAGGGTTGATAAATCATAAATAACAAATTAGTCAATAAATCATTTACACAAGAAAAGAAAACAGTATATTAATTTTTGTTGTAGAACACGTCGCGTGTTCGCATATTGACGTCGAGTAATAACGGATGTTAAAAGTCTCATTATATATATATATATATATATATATATATATATGTGTGTGTGTGTGTGTGTATCAGGTAATCCCGTAAGTTCTGTCCGAATTTTGAACAAAGAAAACAAGTGACCAAATGTTACATTTAATTACAGATTCAATCAACAAGGTATTTTCCCTGATTATCTATGACTTCCTTCCATCTATTAACAAGCTTTCTAATTCCATTACTGTAAAATTCTTTTGGCTTTTATTCGAAGAATTCACAAATGTCAGTTTTAACCTCTTCCTGTGTTACAAAAGCTGTTTCTTCCAAATTATTCTGTAAGCTACAAAATAAATGGTAGTCTGAAGGAGGAAGATCGGGAGAATAAGGTGGATGAGGAATTTTCTCCCAACCAAGTTCTTCGATCTTTTGTGACGTGATTCTTGCTGTGGAGTCGCGCATTGTCCTGATGAAACATCACCTCTTTTCGTTTCACTAGAGTAGGTCTTCTTTTCCTCAAAGCTTGGTTCAAACGCTCTAATTGCTGACAGTATATTTGAGCATTAATTGTTGCATAAGGTGGTAAGAATCCAAAGTGGATTATTCCTTGGCGATCCCATCAGAACCTTTTGCCCATTAAGTTCCCTTCTCGGCTGTGGCTGGGGCCCTTCCCCTTTACCAAGCTACTGTCTACAACTCTTAACATTTCGATAAAAGATCCATTTTCCGTTGCCAGTCACAAGTCTATCCAAAAAAGTTGAAACAAGTTGGCGAGAATGGAGAGAAGAGCAGATGTCAACTCGTGATTTGAGGTTGTTTCCAGACAATTCATGAGGCACCCATTTTCCAAGTTTAGGAACTTTACCAAGTTGTTGAGGATGACGATGAACAGTTGTATGGTTTGAACAGAGAACCACTGACAATTCCTCAACTGATAAAGCAGGATTTTCTTCAAGGGCTTCTTCAAGAAGCTTTTCATCAAACTCAACTGGACGCCCGGTTCGATCTTCATCTTCAAGGGTGAAATCTCCACCTCTGAATTTTGCAAACCATCTTCTGCAACTTCTTTCATTCACACATTCCTCTCCATAAACTGAGTGAATGTTTCTAGCCGCTTCGGCTGCTGAGTTTCCTTGAACTCATAAAGCATTATGTGCCTCAAATGATTCTTGGGTACTTCCATGTTAGCAGGGTTTTAATCAAATAAAATTTAATTTTATTGTTCTCTTAAATAAAATTTGATCGGTTTAAATGCATGTAAACATAAAAAATAATGTTCAGTTCCTTTAGACATTATAAAATACTCTTTAAATTTTGTTCATTTTAACAAATAGTTAAAATTCGGACAGAACTTATGGGATGACCTTTTATATATATATATATATATATATATATATATATATATATATAAAACCTGGAATTAGAGCTCGACCTGTCGATTCCATTTTTCCATGATATTAACACTTTCACCACTCATACATCTATGTATGGAGCGCTGAAAAAAATGGCTCGAACAAAAATCAGCAAATGTATTTTTAGATGAGTATCATTGATAATTTTAAATGCCGTTTATGTGTATGCTACTTTCTAGCACAAACAAACTGTAATGGAATTATTTTATGATTTATCAATTTTTTACTGTTTATCAACCTTTTACAGGTTTTTTGAAGCCAGAAAATATTTTTTATATTGTAAGAATTTTCGGGACATAATTATTTAATAACACTAAATAGTTCTACTAATTAACTAATAGCTGGAGGGAAACGGGGTGGATCCATACCTATCCCAAGCGTAAGTGAACATAAACTAGACTAGAATTGGAACTTGGCTCCCCGATTTCCAATTTCGACCCAACCATTTCACTGACCGCACATCCAACCTGGTATTCACAGCGGTCACACATATTGTTCCTGACCAGGTTCTACGTTGCTCAACTTCGGTTATTTTACGGAGTCCGTCAATTATTTTATGAAAAAGTCACTTTGGCCACTTCCAAAATCTTTCTCACTGATAAAAATATCAAGTTTTTTACTTTCATTTCTGAGCAACCATGTTTTCGAACACTTTTTTTAAACTCAAAATCATTCCCCCACCCCTCGGAACAAGTCACCCCCATGCATGCACGCATATACACATAAAAAGGCAAAGAAGTAAATATAGTAATAGGAAAAGAAAAGAAAAAAGTTTGTAATAAGAACGTTAAAGGAAAACCTTTTCAGCGGCACAAAGTAAAAAGTCTAGAATGTATTTGTCTTGATTTAATTTTTTTTTTTCATATATCTTTCTTAGTCAGGATAATGGGGGTCTGGATTTGGGCGCTACAGATGCTACTGTCAGGAATCAGCCGTTCATCACGTGGGGGGAAAATTTGTTGAAGAGGATGGTTTCACTTTGATTCCTTCACTCGGCCTATTCCCTTCAAGTACCTTTTGTCAGAAAAGAATTAAGAACTATTAGATGCAACTCTTATGCAAACGCATGAAAATCGACTATATATATATATATATATATATTAGTTTAGAAATACATCTGTAAACATCAGGGATGTTGTCCTGGGATTCTTCGGAGTTCTAGTTTTATCCAACATCAGACTCCTTCACTCAGGTGACCCGGCTGTTGGTGATCAAATACCAACATATGCCCGCGCAACGAGCTGTGATGTGTGTATATATATATATATATATATATATATATATATATATATATATTGGAACAGTTGCAAAATCCACTCCTATATTTCAAAGACCTATTATATTAAGAACTTTAACTAAAACTTTGTAATTGCAGATTATATCTATTGTAAATACATTTATTTATCTAGTTTACTCTCTTTGGCTTATTTATTTTTAGAATTTAGTAAAATTTAAGCTAAATGCGTGACCTCTCCGAGTTCGAAAAATAGCAAATTGCTGGAGCTCGCATGGCAGGAGCCTCGATCACTAAGGTTACTGAACTGTTTGGTTTTTCAAGAGCTATAATATCAAGAACACTGATGCAATTCAAAAAACAGGGCAAGACCTCTAGCAACCGTAACAATTCTGGCCGGACTTGCAAATTTATTGACAGGGACTGACGTGCATTGAAACGCAATGTGGCAAAAAATCATCGGACAAATGCAGTCAAAGTGACTGCTGAGTTGAATAATCATCTGAATAGTTCAGTTTCTACTAAAGTTGTTCACCGTGAGCTCCATAAGGCTGCATATCATGGAAGAGCTGCTGTGAGGAAACCTCTTCTCTCGACTCACAACATTCAAGAGTTTGAAGTGGTGCAGAGATCACAATGCCTCGTCTGCAGACCAATGGAAGCAAGTCATATTCTCAAACAAGTCCAGTTTTTCTCTTTACCCAACTTCAGAGCGAGTTTATGTCTGGAGTCAACCGAAAGAAGCTTACAATCCTGACTGCCTTCTTCCAGCAGTGAAGCATGAAGGTGGATCAGTGACAGTTTGGGCCGCCATATCATGGAAATGTCTCAGTCCAATAGTTGCCTTGCATGGTAGAATCAACAACAAAGATTACCTGAATATTTTTGGAGATCTTGTTCATCCAATGGCGGCCAAGACTTTATTCCCTGATGGTGACTGCATCTTCCAAGACGATAATGCTCCAATACATACCGCTCGAGTGCTTAAGAATTGGTATGAAGAGCATGAAACATTTGTGGTGCATTTTGGAGCAACAAGTTAGGAGCCGCTATCCTCCACCGTCGTGTCGTAAAGAGCTGGAGAAGGTTTTAATGGAAGAATGACTGAAAATTCCTCTGGATGAAATCAGGAAGCTGTATGATTCCATTCCTAGACGTATTAATGCTGTCTGTGAGGCTAAATGAGGACCAAATCCATATTAAATAAATTTTCTTTGAATTTAACAAGTGTTCCAATTATTTTGTCCAACCCCTGTGTATATATATATATATATATATATATATATAGTCTGCAGGCTCGGGTAGTAGTTCAACTTGTTGTTTAGCAGTTGGCTTTCTGATTTGAAGGCAATGTCTGGATTATTGATTTTGACTTATTGAAGGAAAAAAAACCTGATTGAAAATAGTTTATATCACATCCTTTAACCATCTACCCTCAGTCCGTCATCCTGTGCATCTATTATTGCAATACAGGAATCATTCTATAAATGCGTTTTCATTTAGTGCCATGACATTTTTATATACCAATACTCGATTCTTCAGTTTAATCATAGTAATTAAAAACTGATTTTTTATAGTTACCGATTAAATAAAAATTTAGAAATGGAAAAAGGCTAACTATTTTTTGTCAAGTATGAAGCTATCTCAATAATTACAGTATTGTAAAAAAAAAAAAAAAAAAATGGACGGTTATAAATAGATACGTTTTATAATACAAGGCGATAATAAAAATACATATTTGCATATATGTCTGTGTTAAAATTTTTTGAATATTTTCAGTTTTTTTCGTGTTTATTTTTTTAAGGTCTTAAAAGAAAATTTCTGATTTTTTGTTAAAAAAATGGTGATTTAATTAGATACAGAACTTTACATGTATTAAAAATATCAAAATATAAAAAATCTATGCATTTGCTATGGAATAATTATAAATAAAATTTTCAGCTTAAAATACTAATACTAATGATTATGATGTTTTGAAAATTTGAAGGGACAATTTCTCTCTACCGCCAATTATATGAAGAAAAGAATACCATGCGGCAAACCACTTTAAATAAGTTTTTCATGAAAAATTTGATTAATAAACATTAATTTATAGCATTTTTTATTGTATCTTCTTATATGCACCTATATCTTAATTCAAATTGTGAATAAGTCTAAAATTTGAGGTACAAATTACATCATTTTCAATAAGGTATTATATTCGATTAACTCGTTTCGGATTAGTGCGCATCTCTTAATGTACACATTAGCCGCACTAATCGAGGGATTAATGGAAAGATGCACGAAGACAACAATATTTGCTAAAATATAAATACTTGTATCTGTCTTTTTAACATCTGAAGAAAAAGATACAAATCAATCGTTTGTCAAGTATGCCCGTTTACTCGGGTGACTATTATTTTATTTGAAATAGACACCTCATTTTTATTTCAAAGCGTTTATTACGTTTAATCTCTGATGCAGACGCCTGCTCAGGTATATTTGTGGTTTATGCTGCAACTATGCTGAGCGGACCTTAGTTATAGTTTCTTGGAGAGAGTGCAGAAGCTGGCAAGATCAATCGTTAAAACAAAGCCAGTACTCATGAGAGATCACAATAACCTGTGACTCTCTGCTGGCTTGACGCCTTCCAAGCAGTTTCGTCTACTCATTTCCAGGCGTAAGAGACAACGTAGAGTAGGGTTTTTAGGTACTTCTCAATGACACAGCACGCTGGGATCATGCTTACTATAGAAATAGTATGGTAGAAGTCCGCAAGTAAGGGGAAATCAGTACCGTAGAAACAACATGGAACAAGGCCAGAAAAATGGGGAATATTAACCACCATAGAAATTTCTGTCACAAGATTGCAAGTGTGAGGGACCTAGTAAATGTCGAAAACAACAATTTATTTTTTAAAAAAAGGTGAACATTCATACATAGATGCCATCACGGACACATGGCACAGTGGATAAAGGCGTCAGTTATATCCAGTGACAGGACCCAAAGAGTGTGAGTTCAATACCTGGTTTAGGCGGTTGGAGAGGGAATTAAGCAGAGGATAACTGATATCCATTAGAAATGGCACGTGGAATTAGAACAGTCTACCCCTGTGAGCAAAATAACCACAAACCACCTGAAAAAGGCCCAAACGTTGTAATAAATATGGTGACAAAGATGAGGACAATAGTGTACATAATACCTCATCTCAGAAATATAGACAGATACCAAAAATGAAAAGATTAATGATTGGACTGTCATGGTGGCAATCATTTTAATAATATTAGTGTTATGACTGCCTTGAATGTCTAACTCTGATCCCCAAAATGTATCTAGCAATGGAATAACATTAAAGGGATGTGGATCCGTATCTTTTAAAAGGATATTAGTATTAAATAAACTATAAATTAGAATGTGATTTGTTTATTGTTTTGTTTTTCGTATTACGTTGCCATTAAAGACAAATAAACATGTACAAAACTGAAAGGCCATTTTTAATAGAGACACGTGACGAAATGACGACGTCTCAGTGGATAACAAGCCAAAATAAATATCGTTACACTTATCGCCACGTGTTTGTGTGTTTCTTTACCTGTGAGTTATTTCAAAATTACTTATTTACGCACTCCAGGCGGAGAAACCCATTTTTATTCATTTTAGCCGGGAGAAACCGACATACAACCTATTACTATCGTTGGTGGCTTCTCTGTCTGCCGCCTCCCCAACCAAAAAAAAAAAAAAAAAAAAAAAAAAAAAAGGATAGATTAAGTGTTACCTCTGATAGATAAAAAGACAATCATAGGGAAGACGTTCCTAACAGATTTGATATCAATAAAACAAACTCTAAATTCTGTTTTACACACAAAACTTATTCCCCAAATAAAATCTTATCACGAGAGTACCCATGGTGAGTGAGATTGCCGTGTGTTTTACAATCGGCATCAGTTGCCAGTGTCCGAACCCAGGTAAAAAAAGAACAGGATTTTAAATGCTGATTTCAAAATAAATCTGTCCATAAGAAAGATTGGCACAACAAATTCTTTTTCAGTAGTGGGGTTACCCCCACTTACTTACCTAAAAAAACCGTCGCTAGCGGACACACCGTAAGCATATAAATAGTGACATTCTCAATTATACTCTCTTTTCTATTTTCCTCTTACATAGTAAAATGTAGGTCGAACGTGGAGAAAAGCGTTTTCAATCGGTGAACGCACACACGCACTCACCTTTCTCGTCACTTTCATTTACTTTTCTCTAAACCCTTACACTACTTTAAATGTTTTCTACTTTCATATTCATTGCTTTGTCACAGACAAAAAATCTTTTTTTTGTTAATAGATTGTCATAATTTTCTTGTTGCTTTATTCATTTTATTACCTGGACACACATTCGAGTCCGCAATAATTGTTATGTGATAAATATACCAAGAGACACGTGTTTTCTAACCCAAACACAACCAGCATCACTCGCAATACAGTTTACATTTTCTTAGCGTTTTCCAAAACATATAACAAAGAGAAACACATGCATAAAATAAAAAACATGCTCATGAACACCTTTGATGTTTAATAAATGGACACTTTCAAAGACGTAAAACATTATATTCAAGATTAAAATAATTGAATAGTTGTTTCTGGATTATAAACTGGACTGTTTTTTTTAAGGAAAATATACAAATGGTAGCTTTGTGGTTAGTTTAGTAAATCTCAAAGAATAAAGAGCGGTGTAAAGAAATCATTGGTATTAAATAAAAGAAATTCCTATTTGACGTTTGCAATGACCGAGACGATTATCTGTGGCTCGAAGTCAGGGGAGAAAATGAGGGGAATTTTAAAATTATTCAAGTAAATTGGATCGGCGATAAAAGTCAAACGGGGGGGGGGGAAATATTAAAGGTAATTTCCAAAGATAAAAGTAAGAGCAATCTTCACAGCCATTTGATAGAAATGTAAAGTTCCGATAAGCTGTGTGGTAGTAACGGAAACGTTTTTGTTTCCTGCATTGGTAATTCCCTTTTAAATCTAAGCCAAAAGATTCAATGTTTTATTGAATTTTACATTTATTTTAGTTACCGCTCTTAATTTCTTTATGTCGTGTATGGACGTCCGTATTTACTAAAATCGGCACGTTTATAATCAAAAATCAAAATTCATTTTAAACTACTGGAGGCTGCTAAATTGTAGTAACTTTTTCAATTAATGATTAGTAAATATAATCTTTATATATTTTTAATTTAATATCAGCTAACCTGTATACATTAATACAAAAATTTTAAAAAGATTTAAAACTTTATAAATTATTTTAATTAAAATAAAATTATTAGGTTGATACAAAAATAATGTCGTTTTCACACATAGTAACATATGTGAGAAAACGACATTATTTTTGCACCAACCTAATAAAAATGAAGACATTTGTAAAAATCGATTTTTCATCGATTTTTAAGATAATAATGTTCATAATATATCTTATTCATAAAAACAGTTAAAGCTTTTCGAATTAAATAATATCTTAATTTTATTGTATTCTTTATTTTACGAAGACGGTCCTGTTTGACAAAATTAATTGATGATTTAAATTCTTGAATGAATTCTGTTTATAACGAATATTAAGACCTACAAAATGATTTTCTCGAAATTTCATAAAATTAAATAAGTTGGGGTAACAGACGTAAAAAATAATTTTAGCAAAATTTTCTGAAAAAGAAAAATTTCGAAAATGATTTAATAAATTGGCGGATTAGTCCTGAAAAAGACCAACAATTGATTTTTGTAAAAAAATCAATGTGTTTTTTTTTATCACAAAAGGACGCTAACATTCCTTATCCTAATTTATAGTCACCCGTTAATGAAAGATAAAATTTAACCAAATTATTGAGGGATCTAAAAAGGATTAAAAAATATAATTTAATAATCCAAAAATCCTTTGATTTTTCTTTCTGACGATTTAACTTTGTTTTTTTTATGTTTAGTTTATTTATTGCTCATGTTTGCTCATTTTTTTGTGAATCTTTGGATTTTTATTAGGTTTCTTTTTTTTCAAGATATACTCAAATCACATTGCTTCAGTACGTAGAAAGAAATAGCCCAGTCGTATATTAACAATAATATAAACTTCAACTAGTTAAAATAAAATTTCCATAAAAAAAAATACAGTTAAAATAATAAAAAAAAAAAAATCAAGCATTTTTTTGATTTCCTTAATATCAATTTTAGTGAAGTGAAATAAAATTCTTTTTCTGGTGATGCTTGTTCAAGGGCGAAACATGTCAAATTAAATATTATCGTGTATTTCTTACTTATATATGTATTTGTATATATGTGTATTATACTAGCAGTATGACCGTCTTCGACCGGGTCTTTCATTACGGGGAATTTTTACCGTTCAATTGGAGCAGCTTAAGTTTAATATCATCCCACCCGAAGATCAATATTAGTAACAACAACAGGGTGAAACTGAGGCACATCCCTAAATGAGGATTAACAATTTGAATGGAGAGAAGGCCCTGAAAAAGGGCCGTTTTTGCGTTCTCAATCTTGTTTCAGCCTCATGCACAGCAGCGTTTCTCCTCAGCCATTGAGTCCTTTGATAATCAGTTTCAGCCTCGCGTGCAGAAGCGTTCAGGTATGTTCTTCTGGAAAGCCGATGGCTATGTTGATCTTCAGACTCAGTGGCTCTGATTGAATCATTCCGAGAGGCATTTTGAGACAGGTAAACTGAACGTTCTAAAGACGATTCGTTATCTTTCATTCGCATGGCGGACTTGGCGACAGCGGTTTTTGCAACCTCGGCAAGTTCTTTTCTTTGGTGGCATGTCTTAGGCAAGTATGAATTGTAAAATGGAATGCGTGGGCAAATACCACAAGAAAACACTGTAAAGCTACAAGGATCACTAAGCTCGAATAACTCTAAGAAAGATTGGAAAAATAAATGTTGAGCAATAAAAAAAGCAAGCTTACTATTACAATGCAAAAACTGGCAGGAGAAGAAAAAGATTTCATCGAAATCGAATGAAAACTGGAAACGCAAAAACAACATCTGATCAAACACACACATACACACATTTTGAGAATTATAGATAATATTGTAATAATTTGAAATATTTATTTTTTATTAAAGTTTTTATGATATATATATATATATATATATATATATATATATATATATATATATATATATATATATATATATATATATATATCCAAGAACAGATAGTAAATAGTAAAACGTTGCTGGACAGAAAGTAGTGGAGAGCCATTGTCGCCACTGGAGAATTATCTATCAAACAAAAAATTCATCGAAATCGGATGAAAACTGTGGAAACGCATAAACAACATCCGATCACACACACACTTTGTGAATATATATATATATATATATATATATATATATACCGAATATATATATCTAAATGTATAATGCACCTCCATCTATAATACGCACCCCAAAAATTTAAAGTGTGGGGAAAATGCATCTACTCACGCATAATACGCGCCTCTTGTTTGGTCATCAAACCCTATAAATTGTACCTCTCCAATTTCATTACGGCCAGCTTTTCCTACTCTCAATAAAAAATGATTTTAAACATAGAATAATAATAATATTCTAATTTAGTTTCATGATAATTCTTATTTTATTTTACATTTCTAAGTATCTTTAGGTGCGTGTGATTGTATTTGACATCCTTATGGGGTCGCAATCACCGAATGTTAGTGCCAGATTGTCGTATGTTTGTGGTGAGTAATCATTTCGCAACTGAAATCGACCTATGAAACGGTATTTTTTTAAAGATTTTTTTGTAGCTGTGCATAATACGCACCACTAATTTTGCTTATTATTTTTTTTAGAAAAAATGCGTATTATACATGGGGAATTATGGTATATATCAGGGAAGAATACTTCTCTATTTTTCTGAAATATTTTATGAGCCTCTTGTTTCGTATTGAATATGAAAACGTGGTCCTCGCTGACGAACCAATTGAATCAAAATATAATCTATGTATAAAATTATACTTTTTTTTCGCCGTTGAAATAAGTTTTGCCTTATTTTTAATGAAGTCGTTTTATTTATTTACTAAACTTGATTTGGTACAAGGCTAAACTATTACAGACAGTGAGGATCGAATAATTACAGAGAACATTTATATAAACTATGCACCATTTTCACCATATTTCAGAATGTCATTGCAACCTATCAAAGTTGTTTGACTAAAAAGAAATGCATTGTGTAATTATAAAGACAGGTATCGTGTCAAACATTTTGAATCTACAAATCTGTGGCTTCATTTCACTTTGAAACCGTAGAATTCTTTACTTAAGACGAAGAATTTCCCTCTGACTAAATAATACTGCATTAGTTTCGTTGATTTAAGAGACGACCATTGATTGGAAGGCATGCGCTAATATTTGCTTAGTTTAATCCAAGGCTCAGCGCAGCGATAAGATCCAGTGTGGTTTGAACTCACGACTCTAGCGAAATCCTTTAAAGGTTAAGATTGATAATAATTGCTTTACAATGTCTACGAATATTTCGAAACCAAAATAATAGGACACACAATGAGAATCGAAGTCACTACATTATCTACTTAGTGTGCGAAACAAGATAATCCACTCTTACACTCGAAATTAATGTATCATTTCGCAGATTAAATTAATATATTTTTAAAATACAGCCATGATAAAGGTTATTGCTTTTCTTTGGAACTAAAGAAGGCGACACGCCAATTGTTCATAGTCTGTGAGATTTGTCACACTAACCAACTGTTTCTATATAAAGCGGTCGTGGTTTAGCAGTTCAAGAGACAGTTTGATCTATATATATATATATATATATAGATATATATATATATATATATAAGAACAGTGCAGATTCGTTACTCGACCTTGGACAATTGTATTTGTTTTTAGTCATTTTTTAAAAAATGCTATTCGGTAACTTACTGGCCAGAAATATTAGATTCTTGATACAATCGAGACATAGAGGAAAATAATTTTAACCAAAATAAGAGAAAGATAATCGGCAGCTGAAAAAATAGTTTCGTTTTTTCTGAATTGGTAGAAATAATGATAGTCAAACTAAAAAAAGAAAAGCTTTTTTAAAAATAATCTAATGAATCATTTTCTATGTCTGAAAAAAATGTCACTATTGTGTTTTCTTTCAAATTTGACTGAAGCCGCCATTCAGTCGTTTATTGAGTTTGATTCAGTCTAGAAAAAAAAATCAGGGGTGAGGAAATTAATCAATTAAAAGATTAGAAATTAGTGTTGATATCGATGTTGGTTATCTGTACCAATTTTCGTCTTGGTTAAGATGTTGGCAGAGAGTGAATCTTTATTTTTCATGACGAGAAAACGTTCGGTCACTTTGTCTTTTATATTTGACAATCATCATTCATACCTACATTTTATAGAATGCGATTGACACAGAGACGTCACTGATTTCGGTTTTATTTCATTTACAATTCGAAGGCGGCATTCAAGAATAGGAATTATTTTGTTAGAATATAATTTGTAATTTTTGTTTTCATTAAAGAGGAATTTGTTAATGAACTTCCCACCAAGTAGCTACCCACGTTGATAGCTCATTCTTTGTTACTCCCATTAGCCTCATGCGTCTTAGTGGCATTGTCACCTTGCTTGAGATGAATTGATTAAAACAAGATATCTTGAAATTTTCATAGCATCCAAAGTATTCATAATAGTTATTCCAAGAACAGTGAAGAAAAGGTTTTTACAACTTGTATCATTCATATGAAGGATGATCAACAGAACAGGAGCATACCCTACCTGTTGTTCCTCATTTGACTCATCAACGATTTAGATCGCTTTTTCATTTCTTATAACTCGCACCACCCAACCATAGTTCATACTTTTTCGAATTCGTTCAATGATTTCGAGAATCGTGTGGATATTAAAAGCAACAGCGATAAAATAAACAAAACAATCCTTTATCCGTGCCTCCCATTAGAATGTCTGGCGCTCAACTCCACGAGAGCACCTCTTTGCGACTGCTCGGTCTCGCTTGACTGCTGACCTGAGATGGAACGAAAACATTGAGTCAATAGCTTCGTCCACCGCTAGGAAATTTGGCTCCCTATGCCGCGCCAGGAAATTTTTCTCGCCGGAAACCATTCACCCTTGCATGGAGTATTGCTACCATATATGGTCTGGAGCCCCTTCTATTTGTCTCAAGGTTCTTGATAAAATTCAATGGAATGTAATTGGCCCTGATCTGGCATCTCATCTGAAGCTGCTCTCTCACAGACGTGCCGTTGCTTCCCTCTGTCTTTTTTACAAATACTTTCACGATAACTGCTCCGATGAGCTGCTTTCGCTGGTTCCCAGACTTCATGAATTTAAGTGTTCAACTAGGCTGGCATCTCGCTCTCACCCTTTCACTGTCGAAACTGTTAAATATAGCCGTCTCTTCTACGCCAATAGCTTCATGTCTCGCACTTCTCACCTGTGGAATTTAATACTTTGCCACAGCAGAGGTGAACAAAAACTTGGAGAGTTGGATTACTAAAAGAGAATAACTGAAAATGAGATACCCGGAAAAGGCATGGCACGTGGAACTAGAACAGTCCACCCCAGTGGACTAATTAAAGGGTTCGGTACGAAATTCCAACCTGAAGAAGGCCGGAGCGTACAACAGCCGAAACGTCGTGAATATGATAAAGATGGGGACAACAGTCCGAACAATGTAAATTATGTAAATATTTTACAAGCTATTCGAACAATATTCTCATAACTGTTGTCAGGAAAACTTGTGAAATGCTTATACGCATATAATTACAGTTTTTATATTTGAATACGATTCGTGATTGGATCACGTAGAACGGTAAAAATAAGCGCATTTCATATACTAATAATCACTAGTATTTAATAGTGGGTCTTGCAACTAATAGGTTCACAGTTATCTACTAAGCAACTGTCGCTGGGATTTATTTCCTCTTGTAATGCTTTCAAATAAAATGGCCCGAACTTTGTACTGAGAGGTGTCAAATCTAGTTAGTCAGTAGATGGGAAGAAATCAGAATAGTTTGAAAACGCCGTGTCAGTTATTGACAGCACCAGCGAATGATGGTCATCATTACAAGAGCGAATGTTTCAATAGCGATATTACTCGCGTACCGGAGTCTTGGAGGATGAATGTCAAGAAATCTGACAGAATGACATGCTGAAAACTTATTCCCAAGAAGCTTACCATTTCGATCGTTGCAGGAACCGCTCATCACCCGTTTGAATTCAAATCGCAAAGAGTTTACTCGAGCTAAAAGGCTCTGTATTAACCTCCCTGTCTAGAAATTGTAAGCGCGAGATGTTATGAATATGTGAGTGCCTCTTCATGTTCACAAGGGCGTGGCTGTAAATTTAGAAATAGATTTCATTGTGTGAATTCGAATTGTGTCTATCAAGAGAAATAGATACATATAAACACATAAGCGTAAGGCTATGGCGACGAGTGCCAACTTGGAAAACAGTTCTATACTTTTGCTGTTACATTGTATGCATTAATGAGCTGTCGGAGGCTCAATCTTTCTTCATTAAGACTTCTCAATTTAGGCCGGTAGCCATTAATTTCACTGTTTAGTAAATTATTATTCTGATTTTGCCCTGTTAATCAGATTCTGTGACCGAAATGGTTTCCCTGAAGAAAAAAAAAATAGTTCGATTCCTGTCACAGGTTTTTTTTCTTAAGTAGAACCTCTCAGATTAAGCTCCTTGATATTAATTACAATGTTTAATAAAATAAAAAGTAGGGGTAACAAATCAAACACGTTTACTCACAAGAAATAACGTTTATCGTAATTATACACACACACACACACGTGTGTGTGTGTGAGAGAGAGAGAAATAGAAAGACGGAGAGAGAGAGAGAGAGAAATGGAAAGACGGAGAGAGAGAGAGAGAGAGAAATGGAAAGACGGAGAGAGAGAGAGAGAGAGAAATGGAAAGACGGAGAGAGAGAGAGAGAGAGAAATGGAAAGACGGAGAGAGAGAGAGAGAGAGAAATGGAAAGACGGAGAGAGAGAGAGAGAGAGAAATGGAAAGACGGAGAGAGAGAGAGAGAGAGAAATGGAAAGACGGGGAGAGAGAGAGAGAAATGGAAAGACGGGGAGAGAGAGAGAGAAATGGAAAGACGGGGAGAGAGAGAGAGAGAAATGGAAAGACGGGGAGAGAGAGAGAGAGAAATGGAAAGACGGGGAGAGAGAGAGAGAGAAATGGAAAGACGGGGAGAGAGAGAGAGAGAAATGGAAAGACGGGGAGAGAGAGAGAGAGAAATGGAAAGACGGGGAGAGAGAGAGAGAGAAATGGAAAGACGGGGAGAGAGAGAGAGAGAAATGGAAAGACGGGGAGAGAGAGAGAGAAATGGAAAGACGGGGAGAGAGAGAGAGAAATGGAAAGACGGGGAGAGAGAGAGAGAAATGGAAAGACGGGGAGAGAGAGAGAGAAATGGAAAGACGGGGAGAGAGAGAGAGAAATGGAAAGACGGGGAGAGAGAGAGAGAAATGGAAAGACGGGGAGAGAGAGAGAGAAATGGAAAGACGGGGAGAGAGAGAGAGAAATGGAAAGACGGGGAGAGAGAGAGAGAAATGGAAAGACGGGGAGAGAGAGAGAGAAATGGAAAGACGGAGAGAGAGAGAGAAATGGAAAGACGGAGAGAGAGAGAGAAATGGAAAGACGGAGAGAGAGAGAAATGGAAAGACGGAGAGACGGTGACAAAGAGAGAGAGAGAGAGAATTTATGCGCATATATCCATATATAAGGCGAGTCATTCATTTAAGTATACATCTTTAACATCTTACGTCTCCAGCTGTTCACTACTATATCGTTATGGCTATGACAGGTGTCCGGACGAGTTACATTCCTTAATGCCACCAACTTGGACCTTCACAGCCAGGACTAACCACACCGTTTTCACCTTTCCCCTCAGTGTATCTTTGGTAAAAAAACAAGTTCTACCCAGAGAACTTCCTACCCCGAACTGTTACTTTGTGGAACAACCTCCTGAGAGAAGCCTTCCCTGACAACTACAATATTATTTACACTATTTACATTCGGATTATCGTTCGCCTCATTCGTGCTGTTATCACAAATTTTTAGCCGTTTTCCCCTCCGGCCTTCATCTAATGTATGTCTATCTGGGTAACTTACAGGGAATTCTGAACTGAACGCTTTATTTAATCTACGGGGGTAGACTGTTCCCATCCCCTGTCCATGTCTAGAGCTATCTCGTTTGGTTCGTATTTTTACTACTCAGTTATTGCTCGCAGTTCCCCCCGAGTCTCGGCACAGAGATTGAACCTACAATTATAGGTCACCAAATTCACGATTTAATCCACTATGTTATTGTCCCGTACAGCAATTCTTTCGAGTGAACTTGGAGCTTTAAACCTACCTGCTTGTGATTAGTGCTGCCGGAGATTTGCTGTTATTTGTCTGTCTTTATTATACTAGGCTTTCATTCTATGCTAGTCCTATTAAGGACGTCCTCATAGCCTGGTATATTTGCTGATGGTTTCAGACGTCTAACACTCCAGTGTTGTTCTTTATCCACTATTTCCACTTCATTCCACAGGGGTCTGATGACTACCCTTTTCCCTCTATACATGATCAGCCATACCCGATTTCACAGTATCATTCCTGACTCCGACTTCTCGATATTCCTCCAGTTTTACCTTTAGGAGTTGACTTGTTTCACCTTTATACTCTTTGTTACAGCTGCAAGAATGGCGTACATGCAATTCTTGGTCATTTTCTCCTTCCTGTTAGGCTTTACTCGGTAGAGATTTCTTCGTAGAATGGAGCTGCTTCTGAATAAAGTCCTGATGTTGTATGAACCGCAGATTTTCTGCATCTTTTCCGATACGCCCTTGTCGTAAGGTAGGTGAACCGTGGCGATTTTCTGGTCATTCTCCGTGACCCTTCAGTTTCAACCTGCAGACGCTGATGTTATGTATGCGGGGTAGTTGATATACTAAAGTGGACGTTTGATACTGATCATTTCTTGTTGGTATGTGTCTGGGTTGCCACTTAAGATTTTACCGGTGTTGTAGTCATCGGACAATCCTTTTTTCACATTGTACGGATGGTGGGAATCGAAGTGAATGTTCGCTTGTAACAGACGGATATTTTGAACCCATTTTCTGTACCAGTTATTAATTCATCCAGGAAGGTTAACTGATTATTTTTTTTAGCCATTGTGAACTGGATAGAAGAACTTATGGAGTTCAATTTGTATAGCTTCCAGGTGCGGCTAAAACGTGAAGGTTTCATCTACGTATCTCAGCCATACTGTTAGCATTGGTGATGTCGTTTTTAAAGCCATCTCCTCAAAGTATTCTATGTATGTTCGCCATCACTGGTGACAACGATGAACTCATAGCCAAGCTTGCTTCCTGTTGCTATATATCAGACGAGTTGGAAAAAAGGTTGTATGCACACAGAACGTCAACATTTCTATCAGATTCTCTATTGAAATTTTAGTACACTCTCCCAGAGAGGGGTCTGATTCCAATAGATTTTAAATCATTGTTAGAGTCTCGTCTGTAGGAACTCTGGTGAACAGGGTTAACATACCCACGATTACCATCAGATTGCTATGGATAGGGGCCTTTGGATCAATATCGTAAAGTTTTATGCGCTTCTAACATAGGAAGTGGACTTCTCTATTAGTGAGTTGACTATATCCACTAGGAATAAATAAGAACTAGATGAGATACCCCTAGAAAGGGGAGGTGAAACGAGAACATTCTACCACCATATATTTTAAACTGAACCATTCATTTAATCATGGAACCAGTTTAAAATTTCCTGTACGTTACCTCGATCGATATACACCTGACGAAGACTGTATGTCACAACGACCGAAACGTTGTGATAACAACGAAGATGTGGATAATTGTCTGAATATAAATAGAGTAAATAATGACAACTTCTCATCCCTGAAATTCAGACTAAAATGTCAATCTTGGTCTCTTTAAGTCCAGGGTCAACAGTTATCTATCACACGAAAATATTTATAGAGCTCTTACTCCCCACTGCCTTAAAATCTCCCAGTAACTATCTACCTTGATTGGCCCTTGAGCCTTATATCGAGCGAGCTGTCAGTAAATTTAAAATCTTTTTACAACTATAAATGAAAAAGTAAGATCATTAGAAATAAATATTTAAGCCCCAGAATCCGACCGTCATGGTTCAAAAGCTACGCCAGATTAACTTTTTGGTCAGATTATCAAATGTTTAAACTCAAGAAGGTGCTTAGACAGCAATGTTTCTTAATCTCATTAATAAATTTATTTAATCGAAAAAGAAAACATGGAGGATGATCATACGAGTTCGATTCCAGATGAAATGCCAGAATTTTGATTGCTGATTTTCAAGAGAGGCTGAACCTCCTTAATTCGCTCTTCCCTAAAAAAAAGTAACTTGCCTTAAGTCGTACTTTTAATTAGTTTACTAGAGTTCAGTTAAAGTCACATATATTAGTGAATATATTGAACAGTAATCATTGTTTAGCACTTAACATGAAAAAACAAAACAAAAACAATTTTTCCATTAGATTAACTAAGTCTTCCACTAGCCAAAGGATCATGGAAATATTTTATATCGCTTATCATCCATTCGGAAAGGAGGTCAACTTGCTTTAGAAGTCAGTATTCGAAATCCTGAGATTGAACACAGACTAGTTGAAAATTATATATTTTACTCGCTCATCAGGTCACTTTTCACCTGAAAGTAATTATCACTCAACATTTATTGCAAAATGTACAGTTATCAAGCGAACTGAATTCTATTTACATTATTCGGACTATTGTCCTCATCTTTATCGCCATATTTATTACAACGTTTCGGCCATTGTACACTCCAACCTTCTTCAGGTGGTTATTTCGCTCACGTGCCATGTTTAATGGATGTCAGTTATCCCCTGTTAATTTCCCTCTCCAAGTTCTCCACTGCCTTAACCAGGTATTGAACTGACACTCTCTCAGTCGTAATTGTATTAGCCAGAAAAGCAAGTTATCAAACCACATCGAAGTGTTCACTAGAAAATATTTTATAGGATAATATGAACTTTCAAATTCATGGAAAATAGACTTAATATTTCTAGGAGCAATACAGAATTGTCGGAAGCGGAATTTTTTTTTTAAACGTTTTACTGTCGATATTGTATAGTCATTTATAAATATATCTTGCAGTAGAAAAAAAAAAGAACGTTTCTAATTTTGTCATAGTAATGTCTTACACGAGTTTCTTTATGCGTAGATTATTTAAATATCGGAATCGGGAGTCGGAACACGTTCGAACGATGTTTTTGAATGACATGCTAAGTATCAAGAAGAAAAAAAAAGAGCAGGAGACTTTTTTAAATGGCTTAAATTCGGCCTGGCATTATTCCTATGAAGGAATAAAGCTTATCCCTTTGAATATCTTCGAAAGGTCTTAGACTGTGTCAAAATTGGCAAGCTTATAAAAAAACTATTCGTCAACAATTGTAGCATGTCTGGGATGAGATATTCTCCAAAGATATCTGGAACTAGAATACAAAATTAATGCTTTTCTCAAGAGAATTAATATCCAGAGGCAACCTACTTCAGAATTTGAACTGATTGCAGCAAAACTTTTCAACGCTCTTAAACATTACATCACCCAGTGATAACGATGTCAGGAGGAAATCAATGGAGTTGGTCATTGCCTTATTTCTGAGTCTTTTCGATGTCCGAAAGAATAAAGTATGAATAAAGATTGCTCTTTTTTTTAAAAAAAGGACCACATTGGAAAAGAAGATAGCGTAAAAGATCCAATAGTATTTGACTTTGATTGAAAATATAAAGAGTTCTGCCCATTTTGAATATCTTGGTAATAAGTTGTGCCAACTTAATGTAAATTGGCAACCAATCAGCAGCCATCCTGGGAACGCGAGTATACTCTCTGCCATGGGGTAACTCGGAACTGAGACGCTAGTAAGTAAGCAGGTATAATGCATGACCATCATATACTTGTATTTTGTTTTCTATTTTTTGTAAAATATCGCATCACTCAGATATTTCAGCATCTACCCTACTTCTACAGCAATGATTCCCAACGTGGGGCATATACTCCATCATGTGCCCTCTTCGGCTTACTATACCAACAGAATAAGGGGGCAATTCGAGAATGAGTAACAGTGAATTGTTTTCTAGTGAGTTTGAGTGAGAGTGTTAATATATACGATGCATATACAATTATGCATACATAAAAATATTTTGTGTGTATGTACGTACATGTCTAACAGGAATACATGTAAGAATTAAATCTTACAGGGAGTACCAGAATTTTAAAAATACCAAAGTGGGACATGGCCCCAAATCGGTTGGGAACCACTGTGTTTAGATTTTCTCATAATTAAAATAGTCGTTAGAAGAGAAACGGTTTCAAACCGGCGACGAGATTAAAGAGAGCGAAGCAGCTAATAGCAACTATAACAATCGAACTTTGAAGACAGTTGTATAAAATGTGACTTGCGCCTGGATAAATGTGCGTATATGCAAGATGATCACTTTGAAGAGGACTAAGGCAAAAATATCCTCAGTAATTTTTTTTGTTGCTGTTAATATTACCTGGTTGGATCTTTTCAGAAGAAATCTCATAAATGGATCCATCTCATTCGTCAGATGGCTATTAACGCCGAATTTCAAAGCAAATTGTCCCAGTCGAGCGGTAACTATTTCGAGAAAGGAGGATGCTTGAAATAAAATTCGTCCGGGCGAGAAAGGAGATTACAATTACATTTAAGTGAAAGTCACATTAAAACTAACTGAAAGATTCGGGAATTTCGTTGGATAAAAGTTGATTAAAGCCGGAAAATGTCGGCTAAGAGACCGCGGGAAGTTAAGGAAACTGATAAGAGGAAATGGACAAGTTTTGAATTGGAGAAGATGAGAGTGATAACCTTCCAAGGGAAGCAACTCAATCTGAGGTAAGGAATTGAATGTGGGGGGGGGAAACATTAAATTGGAATTTAATCCGAAACGCGAGCAATTTAGCGCGTAGCCATTATAGAGATCCGAGATGGACTCACATCCACGTTTATTTGATTTGAATTATTCAAGGTTGACAACACACACACAAAAAAAAAAGAAAAGAAAATAAACAGAGAGAAGGTATGTAGGGCTTCTACGAATTCTCAAAAACATCAGATTTTCGATAAAAAAATCTTGATTGATTTTACTGAATCTGAACAAATTGATTGATTTAAAAATAAGTCTTTTTCGCTTAAGTACTTTCTATTATGATTGGCTTCATTAAAGTAATCGTTTCAGTTTTTCCTTAAGTTCGTACTGCACAGTACTAAATACAGTCAGATGGCCGATTGTGTCATGCCGGTCTTGTAATTGGGGAGGGTGTGCGTAGAAAAAAAAATCTTTAAATCCTAGCGTTTGCTTGATCAGATATTGGACTCTGAAACCTTTGACCATCGATCAATCTAGCACAAACCCACAAATGTGATATAATCAGTGAGTATCGAATACCTGTCAAAGTCGTCCTGATGGGGGTGGCTCGCGAACCACTATACCACGGCTCAACGTCCTTGACCGTGGAATTTTATCAAAGTGTGAACATAATGATATAGAAGAAACCTTTCGAGAATTTTCTAGATAAGTGTTGAAGTAAAGTATTTTCTGTGTCACGTGACATTGATCTGTTTTCTTTTGATAAAATGGTTTTGATATGAATATCGATTGAACTATTTATATTAAAAAATAGTGTCATCATTTACTATTTATGAAGCTTTAATCAACATTGAGCAAGATCAAGAGATTCGGATGGGACAAGAAAAAAATGTCATGTCATGTTTCTTGTTCAACTACTTGACTAGAAAATCAATATTAAAATTTTGCCTTTAATCATGATTTGAAAACAATCCATTAGGACACCATTTACATTATTCGGACTACTGTCCTCATCTTTGTCGCCATATTTATTACAACGTTTCGACCGTTGTACGCTCCGGCCTTCTTCAGGTAGTTGGAATGTCGAACTGGGGTAGACTGTTCTAGTTCTACGTGCCATGTCTAATGGATGTCAGTTATCTCCTCCTAATTCCCCTCTCCAAGTTCTCCATTGCCTTAACCAGGTATTGAACTGACACTCTTTGGGTCCTGTCACTGGATCTAACTAACACCTTTATTCACTGTGCCATGTGTCCGAATAATGTAAATAGTGTACATAATACCTCATCATCTCAGAAGTATAGACAACCATTAGGATTAATCAGAAATATCCGATTAAATGAACAGCACTTGTGTCATTTATCTGATATATTTATGTAACTTTTATATATTTATATAACTTTGTCAAATTTTTATAAGTTTCGCCCTTTACAAGGCCCGGCGGGCACTCGAGTGAGAGGGTTACGTTAGGAGGCCATGTATGTGTATAGGAGTGGAAAATACCGGTAAACACTGGCCTTGAACAGTTTAATATTGTACTGATCAGGGAAAGAGTGGAACTTCTCACTGAGGGAATGAGGTTAGTTTGCTACTATTTAAGTGGTATGGCGTATTCTCGATGTGAAGGTTTGGCTTGGCGGGACCAGGGAATATAGTTCGTACGAGCACTTTTTTGTGGAAGTAGCGGTATAAAGCAGGTTAGTTTTATTAGAAACAAAGCTAATAAAAGAGTGTGTTGCGCCAACATTCCAGGTACAGATATAAGGATTTAAAGTCAAAATCATGGCTTACACCCGGGATGGTACACAAATGATTACTTCTGTGTGCTGTGTCCCTTCAGCACATTGGTGACAATAGCTCTCCACAACTTCCTGCACTTTGTAGCTCTTAATAAATTTTATCTTTTTGTTATCTTTCCTAAATTTCCTTTCACCATCCATTTAATCAAGCTCACTCGGTAGGTTAGATGATCCGACCCTTTGTTCCGCTTGATTTCAATGTCTTGTGGATGTCAAATTTTCCAAGTCTTTTCTTCTTTATGCGCCTCTAGAAATTTCAACTCCCTCTTTCTGAACGCTTTTTGTTTACATTTTCTCTGAAATAGTCACGGTACTAACATTTTTGGTCCATGGTATTCGCAGTATGCACCTGTACAACTACATTTCTATTTCAACTCTTCTTAATCTCAGAAGATTGTCCAGCATTCACTGGCATAGAGGGGAATTAATACTACATACCAGTTCAGTACCCTTTTCTTTGTTCCTAACGAAAATTTTCTGCTTCATAATACTGGAATGCGTCTTTCGCCGTCCCAATGCTGACATTCGCGATCACTAAGCAAAGTGTGTGTGTGTGTGTGCGTATATATATATTATATATATATATATAAAGGCTTAAACACTAATATTAGTGTTTAAGCCTTTTTATTATATCCTTACTATGTCCTGGACATTGAGTTCTACCTAGGTTCTATCCTCTTGGAATTTTTTATTCAAGAAATATACATATATGTTTATGCACCTATGTATATATATTTATATATTTTGCATAGGTATGTGTATATTTACCACTAATATTTTATATATATATATATATATATATATATATATATATATATAAAAGAAAGAACAGTAAGATATATAATCCGGTGTTCTTATAGATATTTTTATTTTTACAAAATAGTGCTCCATGTAAATTTACAGAGCATTAATATTATAAATTATATGTATATATATATATATATATATATATATTATAATTTTAAAAATAAGTTATTCCAAAATTCGCTCGAGGATGAAATGGAACTAATGTCTTTAATTTAATTACAAAATTAATTCGAAGGTTTTAACTTCCATTTTTGAAACATGGTTAGAACTGTGTAGCGAAAAAACATTTTAAATCAGTTATATATATATATATATATATATATATATATATATATATATATATATATATATATATATATATATATATATGAATGGATTTTTTCATTTATTAATCCGATATATTTTAATCTTATTGTTTAAACGTTATTTTTAATGGATACTCATATTTGAGTAGGCGCTCCATTCTTTCTTTCTTTCTTTACTTACTAGTGTACCCGTGCTGTCAAAATTGACGGAAAGAAGGTATTTTAAGTAATATGTATTATATGGCAAGTAATTTTCGTTTAATTCAAGTCAATTTCGTATTTAAAACAATTCGTTTTTATCGTTAATAATTGAACAGTGTAGAATTTATAAACACCTAAGAAAAGTTGTCCGTATATCCTCATAAATGTTACATATTTTTAACTGAAATTATTTTTACTCTAAAAGCTCCCAAAGTACAATATTTTTGTGTAAACTTTGGAAGGTCTGATAGTCCATATATTTAACCTGGAATTTCAGAGTCTGCTTATTTGTCGTTTTACTAAAAGCAACGTATCATCAGATAATTAAAAAAAAAAAAATTTTCTCAATTATTATCAAATTCTGCAGGATATGCAACATAAAAATTGCATTAAAACTATCTAATTATTTAATTGTATAAGCTTTTAATTACTGTTAATTAAATAATATAAATGAAGGATCGAGCGTGAATAATAAAAAAAAACCCTTTCGATGACTAATGAATTATTACAAGAATAATAGAAGGGAATGATAGGAAGACTGTGTTACACCAGTGTTCCAGCCTTAAAAATCAGCACATATATATATATATATGTATGTATGTGTGTGTGTGTGTGTGTACAAATATACAGGCATGCTTATCTGTGTACAGGATCTCAGTAGTAAGGACGTGTGAAACGAGTGACATTGTCAATTAGTAGACAATTTTAATATTTGGGATTCTGGCCGTTACCAGATATCCAACACTAATCACTGGTGCGGAGAAAGGGTCGCAACCGTAATAGCCACCAAGCAATCCACACTTCATTTATTATATAATACTTTGTACAATGAAATTTCTCGTAGTGAAAATACGAGGCAACCTATTTAAAGTCTCGCCGACTTTTTGCAGTATTGAATCGCTGGTGATTACTTTTCAACGGCAGTTGAATAAAGAAAATGATTTTGCTCTCTTCTTTTCGTGAAAATTGAAGTTGCGTAATGGGTTTTTAAAGTTGAGTTCAAGTTAAAGAAGTTGAGAGAAGTGGCAATAAAACTAATCTGGATTCTTGGGCAAAAGAAGTATTCAATTTGCAGAATCAGAAGACGAAATTAGTTTCATCCTTCTCGCAGAAAGTCTTTTACTAGTAGTCACCCACCCGTCAAAATTCTTTCTTCAAATAACAGTATCCTTTCAAAAGATCGGTAAGATCTTCCTCAGTCAACAAAATCAGTGAGATGATGGCTCGGAATCGACAATAAATTCGAATGTGAGCAAGTTCATATTACTTAGTCATGACAAACAGAAGGAACAGATAAAAGAAAGAAAAAAAAAGGACATTGAACAAAGATTTCATTCTCAAAGCACATGCAAAGTGGTACAAAATACGTGAAGAAAAAACGGAGATGCGTAATAGCACCCCCCCCCCTAAGAATAAAGAAATAGAGAAATAAACGAAAAAAATGTTGAAAACGTGCAAAGCAAGTGAAAAAAGTTTTACTATTGGGAATAAATCACCTTAGCCAAAAAATAAAAATAAAATAAATAAATAACGCGCTTGAGAAGGAAATTCAATCAGAAAAGATATATCTACAATAATATAATAACCAATTCATTCAGAAAAGATTACTTAAAATGACGTAAATAGTTACACAATTGCCACTGGTTAATATTGTATGTTTAATGCTGATTTTTAAGGCTGGAACACTGGTGTAACACAGTCTTCCTATCATTTCCTTCTCTTAAGTCTTGTGCCATACTAAATTTAAGTAAGAGTTTTAAAGAAAAGGAAACAAAGAGTACACTTATACTTAAAATCAGAAAGAAACAGTTGAATTTTTGGTACATGCATTGAGGAAAGAAGGCTTTGAAAATTAGACACTCACAGGACAAAGACAAAATGAACAGAGGTAAACAGCTGATAACCTGCCTATCGAGCTTGTGTAAAGTTGTGGGAAGGGTAGTAAAAGACAAACATTTCTAGATTGAATAGATCGGAACACCATGATCGCCAACGTTCTGAAAAGACACGACATATTGAAGGACTGTTTTTTAAAAGGTTGTACAAATTTAAACTAATAAATGTTTGGCTTCAACTTTAAAGATTTTAATTCGACGTTTCATTGGTGAGCAATCCATCAGTAACAAAGGTTGGGATTGGTGATCAAGTAAAAGCTATAATTTTGAGTTCTCATTTTTAAGGTAGACTTAAGAAATGTTTTTCATTTCCACTTAGAAGATTAACCTCATAATCTTCTTACCCATTTCCCTTCTTTTGACCTTTGGTCCGTACGAATCTTCGTAATAAACAATGGGCTCTTTCGACTAGTTTCTTCTCAATTTGATGGTCTGTTTGTCCAACCGAATCACCTTTCTCCATCTGAACGCTTTTGACGTTCTACTTTGAAATCTATTGGTTTCATTTGCCTCGGCTGTTTCAACTTTGCACGTTCGGATTGGAAATAAAAAAAAAAGCTTTCATTGCAATTACCTCTTCTGTAAGGCACGTTAACAAAACTGAGTAATAGACCTTTATAAATAATAATAGAAAATACATTGTTCATTTAACAAAGACGTTAGTGTAGGCACGTGTTTTCAGATTACGTTACTAAATATACTCTACACATAATAGGCTTTATTCTATCACAAACAGGCTTCGCAAAGTAAGATTTGAAATCTTAAGATACTACTTGAAATCTTTGAAACAAAAATTTTAAATGAACATTAAATTTATAAATTGGCTTGTTATAGTTAAGGAAAGTTTTATAAATAGATGCCAACTTGTTGATGGCCAAGTAAAATGCAAATTTCAAACACTTTTCTGGACTATATAAAACTATATTCCTAAACGAAACTATTTTTGATATAAAAATCAAAACAATCCTCGAATAAAAGAAAAGTAATGAAGTACAGTTGATTAATGAAATAAAATTTTTTAAATCGCTATGCAAATTAGTTAAACCTGAAGAGTGATATTGCGTGAAAGTAGATAATATATAATACAGATATTGAGCATTTTGTGTGTAAATCACTCTTTTTGAGTTATTTCACGTTTGCATATTATCTCTCATCTGCGTCTCTGTCTTTGGCCTGAATACGCTCAGGGGCTTCTCTGTCAAAGGATAGAGGGGCAACTGAGGAAAAAAATACGGAAGAGGCCCCGCCCTCCCATTGCACCAGAGGTACGGATCGGTGCTCGCACCAAGGACAGCGCAACCTACGGTTGCGGGGTTGAGGGGGATTTTTGTTGCTGTCCAGGGCATACACACTCGGATCCCCACCTAAAAATAGACCTTGTTTCACATCTCGTCCTAGTAGGTGGAAAAGAGTAAATACCGTGTGTAAATCTCTCTCTTTCTCTCGAGTGGTATACACATTCTGATACTTACCTGACACAGGGCTCCGTCCCTGTGCTGGTGGTATCACGGCTACGATTAGCTTGGACAAGCTATGACCAGCTAAGAATAGCTTGGACCAGCGGCCCAAGTGAAAATACTTGGTTCCCCACGTTAGAAACTGACCTTGTGTCACAATCTGACTCAGTGGGCGGTGTCAAGGAATTCTCCTTACCTTTTACAGGGATCCGTCCTTGTGCTGTTAATATCACGACTGTGACTAGTTTGAACCGGCTCTGAACAGCTTGGACAAGCTCTGACCAGCGCCCAGAGTGAAAACTCTCCTCACGTTAAAAACCGACCTTGTGCCCCAACCTGACTCAGTGGGGGAGGGGGGGTCAAGTAAATACAAATCACTCGTTAAACATTCTTTATCATCTCTGAGTTGCATCTCAGAGGTGGCTCCGTCAAAAGACAAGGTCACAACTGAAAAAAATTATACTGAGAGGTGCCCAGTCTTGGTGAAGAGATGCCCGAGGTCGCGCCCTCTCATTGCACTAGAGAAAGGGATCGTCCTGTACGCACCGAGGTCAGCGCAACCGACGATATTTTGAAAGTATATATATGTAAAAAAAAGTTACTCATGTAATTAAGGAGAAAGAAAATATTGCATGACAGTGATTGCCATTATCTTGCAAGGTGAGTGTCATTTGGAAGCCAGTGATACTAAATTTTCAATTGCCTTCCTACATCGGTAACCTCAAAAAGTATCTTCCTAAAACCAGCAAGTAGAGAAATTCGAAATTTAATTGCAGTAGTCTGACTATTGAATAATTTTTTCTACAGATGATAAATATAAATATGGCAAAAAGTGAGGGGTTGCTTTATAAAATGATTGTATAATAAAACTAATCTTCCACTTAATATTTTTATATTCATCCAAAGTTTTTAAACTGAGCACTTCTATATACTGTGTCTCTTCAGGACAGGGGCAATCATGGCTCTCTACAATTTCTCACACTTTGTAGATCTTAGTAAATTTTGCCTTTTTAGCTATATTTCGAAATCTATTTTGTCAACCATTTGCACAAGCTCGTTTGGTACGTTATGCACAACTTTCTACTGCCCCTCTTATCTTTAATATTTTCTACCAGTGTCTAATTTTCTAAGTCCTAAAAGTTTCAACTCTCTTTTTCTGATTCGAAGTGTAAGTGTTCTTTTTGTTTTCATTTACTCAAAAACTTTTTCATTGCTCACATGTTCTATGTTATTCTCAGCATCCTTCTGTAGAACTGCATTTCTGTTGCCTCAAGTCTCTTCATTTGTGACTGGATCGCCCAATATTCACGACCAGATAGGAGGATTAATATGGCCTAATAGATAGGTACACTTTTTCTTTGTTTTTAATGACATTTTTTTTTCTGTTTATTAATAATTTGGTTAGATTTTGGAAGGCATCTTTCGCTACGCCAGAGTGCCTACGAGTTAAGCTGCCGTCATGTGAACCACTTAAGTTAGCCAAGCTTATTTTAAGGAGTCTTTCCACAAATCTCAAGCTGTGAAATTGAAAATTTAAAAGCAATGCATTTTCGAAAGTAGCCCGATTCGATGACATTGGCATTGTTTTAAGAAGAAACGTGAGAGAAGACAATAATCAAAATATTGTCAGAAACACAACAAAGATGACATGATTCGTCGGAATAATTCATGGATTATTATTTTTACCCTCGAATCCAAAAGACTTATGACTATATTGGAATTGAATTCGCTAAGAATATTGCCAAAAGCGAGTTAAAGCATCAGCGAGATTTCCGCATTAAAAGCTTAGCAACTGAAATTTAATCTGATTTGCAAAGTAAATATGTATAAAAAAAAAAAAAAAAAAAATGTGGAAATCTGCTGCCTCAATCTTACGTTCATCTTGCAAATGAAATTGGGGTGCCGGTGGTCTGTGTTTCAGTCATGATTTTCGATACTGATAAGCTTTTTTATTGACGCAATATATTCTTCGTTATTATTTTAAGTTTGCTTTGCATCAGACTGAATTTTCTCAGTATTCCTTTAATTCCCTGTTGTTTCTTGAAGCGGTCATCATGACAAGTACAGTTTCAACTCATTCTCAGCTGAAGATAGACGAGTAGGATGACAAGATTTACTGATTTGACTTGTTTAATTCAGCACTGAAAATGTATAGTTCAGGAGCAAGAGTGTAGAGTCAAAGAAACTTTAAACTTGAACACCTACTCTTTTGTTCTGACGCTGAGAAAACGTCAAAGCTTTTGAAAAATACGACTGTCAAACCGATAATGATAGAAACTCTGGTGGCTCTATTGTGACTGATTAAAAAAAAGAATAGTTTCTTGGATGTATATAGGATTGGGTTTTCGGTTCCTTCTAAGACATTTTCCTCACTCTTTCACTTCAAGTGGTTCCTCACAACTTGGTGGCATTATCTACTTGCTTAGGGTGATGCCTCTTACTCTGTAAAACACTAACTCGAGTGGGTCTTTGTCCTTGTACACGGTGAACATCATTGTAAAAAAAATATCGATATTCACTTCTTTTTTCTTAAAACTCACGATAAAAATTTAAACCCGGTAATATGAGTTACAAAATAAATGTCAGAACAGGGATAATAAAAGCGGCAAAAATTGCGCAAAACCTCTCACTTCCTGGAAGGACAGGGCATAAAAAGGCCCCAACATGAATTACTATACAGCAACCAACGATTTTTAATGCCATATTCCCCCATATGAAAATACCTGACCTTACATCGTTCCGAATCAGACTTTTACGAAATAATTTAGCAGTAAATATTTGAATTACCCTAATTTTCCTTATTTATCTTAGAAGTCCTACAAGTATTCATTATTGATGGCCACAAGATAGTGGCATAATATCTGTATTATATATTATCTACTTTCACGCAATATCACTCGTCAGGTTGAACTAATTTGCATATCGATTTAACATAAGATAGTGGCAAATGACAATGCTGACAGACACGGAAAGGAAACGACAAGAACTCCTACAGAAGGAAAGCGTGAAGAAAGGACTAAACGTCAATTAGAAGAAGATCGAATGCAAGGTTGTTAGCAAAGGAAACAGTCTAAAGTTAGAGATATCAAATTGAAACAATTACAGTAATTTAAACATCTACGAAGTGTTTCAACAGGACGGAAAAATACGACACTGAAATTTGAACACGCGTTGGCGTAGCCAAAAATGCATTCTAAAAGCTAAGCACAGTGCACAAAAAACTGGAAAAATTCGCTAGAAACAAGAGTACAGGACACTTATGTTATATCAGTTCTCCTGACAGTGAATACTGGAAAAAACCTTGATCCGACACAAATGTAGTTCTACAAAAGGATGCTGTTGATACGATAAATCGAATATGTGTCCAACGACGAAGTTTTAGAGAAAATGGAAACAAAAAGGAAACATATTTAACATCAGGAAGAAAGATTTGAAATTTCTAGTACACATGAGGAGGAAAGATGGACTGGAAAATCTCATACTCACAGGACAGTTTCAAGGCAACAGGGACAAAGAAAACAACGGATAACCTACATGGAGAGTTTGAGTAAATGGATAGCAGTGTTTAGGAGAGATAACAAAAAGACAATTTATTTTAAAAGCTCTACAGAACAGGAAATTGTGGAGAGTTATGATTTTCAATGTCCTGAGGGAATAAGACACATCAAAGATTCATGTAAAGGTGAATAAGCGATGTGAATACCGTTCTTGAGATTTTGTTTCGAGTCTGTCATATTTTTCTGATGTCCCTTCTTATTTTAGTAAACTTTTTGAAATAATATTAAACGTTCCATTCGTTGGATTTTGTCACCGCCAAGCGTAAAAAAATGAAACCGAAAATGCCTTCGCAAATTCGTAAAGCATAGATTTTTTTTTAATTATTAGCAGTGTTACTTTTTTTTCTACCGACTGAAGTTGCTTGATGCGTTGTTAACATGATTTGCGAATGGATACATATGCGCGCCAAAACACACACAGACGCCTGACATTCTTTTTCCTTGACAGACACGTACGCATGCAGAAAGAGAGACATACACAGAAGCCACAGAAGCATGAAGACACTTGTTTCAAGAAATGAAGATATATAATCCTTCGTAACTGAAGGATTACTACAAGATTTTTTAAAATATTTATCTGGTAGGTACTATAAGTTTTTACTATTTTTAAGTACTATAAGTTTTTACTCCTGCATTTGTAAATTCCGGAAGTATCGCAGATTGTTCGCATGTACATTTTTCTGCATCTGTAGAAGAACATCTGCATTTTAGTGCATAAGACACTTTATCAAAGAGACAAGTTATCCTGATAGATGCATAATAAGTATTTGGGCTTTCGTTTGAAATATTTGCTTGCATAATAGATTAAGCAATTTTTAAGTTGGTCAACAAATTAACTTCATAGAGTAGGTAGCTGAATGCTGTTTAAAAATTTAAAACGTGCCTCAGTAATTTGAATCTCTTCTATGAAGTTTAAATTGTGGGTTTATTTGTAAGAACCTGGCATAAATTAATAAAAAAAAAGAACTATTTTCGCGCACTTAAAGTAGGTTTTTTATAGGCTAAGGATTTCTTATGTCATTTGAACTTAGATTGCGCCATGATTGAGGCAAGTCTACTGAGAGTTTCTGGTGTATCGTGGGATTATTGCTGAAAGAACAAGAAGGATTCGAATTTTGTTATTCCAAATCGGTACGCCAGAAAGGTGGCAAGCGAAGCCAGAGGGGAATATTTGTTGTTATTTTCTTAAACATCTATACATGTTAATTACACAATTTCTGTACGTAGTAACAAAAATAACCATATTTTATTAATATCTTCATTTGACGAGATTTTATTAATCTTTATAAAAAGACATACCACCAAAACACCCACACAAATCAAATAGTTTTATTTCATGAACTTACATAAATGCGCAATAAAGACATTTTAAAATATTAAATCATTACTTTAATATTTTATTCATTCATATATAAAGGTTTTCTCTATTTCCGCAAATGTAAATATATTTAAGAGCCCAAATGTTATTTTACTAAGATTTGATAAAATTAAAATTAAGGAATTTCACTGATTTGGAAAAATATTTCTACAAACTTTTCTTAGAAAATAACATTTTCCGAAACTCAGTCATTCATGAATATAAACTGAAACATTAAAATCCGATAACTGACAGATTTCGGATAGATTTTTTTAAAATTAGGGTATTTTTTTTGTCGCGTAAAAAAAAAAAAAAAAAAAAAAAAAAATTAATGCAAATTATTAAGTCACATTGTTTTAAACGATTTAAACAAATTTTCAAACGCAAATAATCGGCGGTTCTTCAGACAATTTTATAACATAATTTTCTTCGTAATGACAACAATTTTGACGATTAAATTAAGTCTTATACAAGGTTTGCGTGTTCTTTCATTTAAAAACGTCATCACATGCAGTTGCTTTTCGTCAAAAAGTGGCTGGAAGCTTCTATGAACAAGTCAGACATTTTCTTCAAAATAAAAATAAAGAAAAGCATTTCTTTCCATCTAAGATACCTTGCCACAACCCCCCCCATACGCAGATATATACACAGGTGTGTCAATCAATCACATGCACAAAAATCAGCCTCCCTCAGTAATTTCCTGTCAGCTTGTGTTTGAGTGCTACACTATATATTCAAATACTTGCTGTTTCCAAGGAAGCGGAAACTAAATAAATGCACCACTTTTTCTCAAACTTTCACGTACAACTGAGGTTCAGTTCCTGCGTTGTCACTTTTTGCGAAAAGTCGTTGGACGTCTGTTTTTTTTTCTCTTGCATGCATGAAATAAAATTTTTTACTAGTTCGTTTAGTCAAAATGTTTGTGATGCAAAATAATATCGTCAGGAGTCAACTTTCTTTTTGCAGAATCCAACGTATAAAATCCAATTCGCCTGGATCTTACACAAAGGAACACGCTGATATTACTAGTTTCTTTGACAATATCTAGAAAAATATGACATAATCGACTTCCTCCACCACACGAAAGTTTATCCATGCTAAAAAAACAAAACAAAAAACAAAAAAACAAAAAAAACAAAACAAAACCCCCAAAACGACAGGAATATTTTGCTAAGCGCCGACCGTTATTAACTTTTCACATGTACATTTTTAAATATATTTTTCGTGTTATTGTACGAGTGGATACTGAAAATGTTGGAACAAGAACAGTTCCATACCATCTCCAGATGCCTCTGACAACTTTTTAACTTTTGGCCTTTTCTTTAATTCATAGAGATTTTGTGTGGAACAAACATAGCATATCATTATCGGAGCGTCTGCAGCAGTTTTAAAGAACCTTGCCAAAAACATGGTAAAAATCAGATAAAAGCGATATGGAATTGGTTATAAGAATTGAATGCTGGAAAATTGCGGAGATGCTCTGCCGGAAGTAACCAAATTTCAATGGTGGAAAAATTCAGTTACAATAATAATGAAGGACAATATTGATTTATTAACAATGTAGAACATAAGTACAAATTTTAATGTGTGAAAAATAACAAATATAGCGAAAATAGAAGCGAAAGAAAACGAAAAAAAAAAAATACTGAAAACTTAAGGTTTAATTTATTTCAGTTATTCTTGACTATTAGTTAGTTTACATTGTAGGTATTAGCAGAAACCTTTCTTTTTGTTCAAAATGAACGCCATTTTGTAACATCCATTTTTAATTTCTATCTTTTCTCTCACTCTTTGTCCCATTTAGCTTCCGGCAAGCGTCTGTTAGTAGTTATATCTCCAGGCCAACGCATATTTTACAAATAAAAAGCTCAGGGCCACAATTAAACGAGCGAGTTTCTTTTGTTTTCAGAGATATTGTCAAGATTATTTAAACACACCCTGAACAGAATGCTTAGAATTAAATCGAAACTTAGAACCATAAACTAATATCAAAAATTAATTTTTGGTAAGGAGGATATAAATATACCCATTCCTGAGATCATTAAAGAGCTGAGTGAAAGTACGTTGTTAACAATAAGTTATATGACCAGATACAGTGAAACCAGGATATAAGAGAGATTTTATCTGGTCCCAAATTAGAGCAATACTTACCTAAACAAAATAGACAAAACCCCGATATAAGAGAAACCCGGATATAAGATACTTCTTCACCGGCCCCGACAACTCTCTTATATTTGGGTTACACTGTATATGTTGATTGCTAACTCTCGAAACAGAACAGCTATGATTAAATACGTCTTTAATTGTTGGCGTTTCCGGAATACATCTATTTTAGACAAACTTGAATGTGATATTCCGATTTCAGAGGCCCTTGTACTGATTATGAGGGACGGCTATGCCGATTAAATATCTATTCATAGCTAGAATAAGAAGAGTGTTGAATAAAAAAAAAAAAAATCAATGTTCTCTTTCAAGTGTTCAAATAGAGTGAAGTTCTGATAAGCCTTTTCAAAATGGAAACTATAATATGAAGTTCGATTGAAAGCTGTAATGTCACGTACCCGGAATTTATAAAAGATAAAGCTGAGGAATTAAATTTTTTTAAGCATTTCACCCCAAGGAAGGCGGGCGTGCCGCTAGTACGCAGGGGGCTACAAAGTGTGTAAGGAAAAATATTAGGTAGCGGGGGGGGGGTTGAAGAAAGGGTAAAAAGAAAAACGGAGGAGGATAAAACAAAGAACGGGGTTAAAGGCAACAGACGATGTCGATTGACATTACATTTAAATTTTTGAAGATTATAGTTATCAGAGAAGCAAGTTGGAGTAGAAGAGAGGGTTAGATTTAACTGTTTTGGCAGTAAAAGTGTGCTGATTGAGATACTAAACCTTTCAAATACTTTGGTATTTGGACCAGTTTAAGTCAATTTAGCATAAGAGACAATAAGAATGGACAGAGAATAGGCTGCGTTGTGGGTAATTTTGTCCACTACCCCAATATGCATTCGAAATCCCAAGTTCGACCACTAATTCCAGTGGAAAATACTCAACCATTTCAACTATTCTACATTTAGTCTAGAATTTGTGTTTGAAATAACTACATTTTAATATTATGCTTAGAGTCATGTAAGTGTTAACGCCACTGAGTTTAAAACGTTAGGCCCTCAAGTCCTATTTGCAACTATTGAGCTGTTTGCACAAGTCAGTATTTTTAACAAGGCTCTTTGAGTGTTCACTTCTCGTCATTGATCTTTTTTTTTTTATCTCTTACTTGCTAATTCCAGCAGCGATGTGAAATGTTAGCAACAACAAGCAAGGTAAAAGCGTAACTGTTCCTATCTTCGCAAAATTATTGATTTCTCTTGTTGACATCATTGTTGGTGCCAAAAGCTTTCTTGGTGGTTTTTTTTTTTTCAAAACTAATCAGGCTTTCGGGTTTTCGGAGATTTCTTTTAAATTTAAATGATGAGAAAGTTAAAAAAAAAAAAAGCTGTTTATTGGGTCATGCTGACACATGAAACTCCCGTGAAAGAAAATTGGTCCTACATCAAAAGAAATCAAAAGCAAAAAAAAAAAAAAAAATCTGTTTCAGTTGTACCGGCGTATCTGCCAGTTTGTACGGGTAAACATTCCGACAGCAACGTATACACAAGAGTCGTTCACGTTCCAATTGAAGCTCGGCTATTTAGATGGGTGTCTATAAATTTAAATGACAGTTTCGATAGAATTTGATGATCTGTGCATTCGTTGAGTATTTGTTCAACCGTACTCGTCGAGTTTATGCAGAATATTTCAGAAGAAAAAAAAAAAAAAAATTACGGAAACCTGACAACGATATAGAAAGAAATATTTTACGGCCAAAAGAATACATTTGATTTTCCCATCAGTTTACACTGACTAAACCAGCATATTCATATCTATATCAGGATAGCGATAATATCACTGTCTCTCATGTAACAGGCTAGGGTTCGATTCCTTACTGTTATTATTTTTAATAAACACTGAAACCCTATGTTCACATATCAAATATAGATATACACAATTGCAGTGATCTTCTATATATTGCACCTCTTCAGAATATAGGAAGTTGTAGAGAGCTAAGATTACGTATCTCGTGTGGCAATTTTTTATGCAGTTTTTCTCCCTTTGGTCAGTGCCACCCTGTTCTTTTACCCATTCACCTAAGCTCGTCAGGTAAATGACTTGCTGCCTTCTATCTCACCTGACGACAATATAACCCCCCCCCCCGCCCCGTGGGAGTTAAGTTTTGCAAGCCTTCCTTCTTCATTATGCGTCTAAAGAATTACGGCTGTCTTCTGATTCTGAGTAAAAGTGTTCTTTCAGTTGTAATTTCCTTTTAAGACTTCCGTGTTGCTTACTCGCTTCTTCCATTGAATTTTTCAATATCCTTCAGTAGAACTATTTCTGCTACCCCCAGATTTCCATGGTAGTATGGTCCAAGAATTCACTGCCTTTTAAAAGGATAGATACCACAAAATAAACCAATTCTCTTTTCTTTGTTTCTAGCAAACTTTTTTTTTTTCTGTTTCCAAGCGCCTTCCTTAACTTTGGGAATGCTTCTTTCGCTGCTCCAATCTGTGTTCGGATCTCGGTGTCGCATTTTCTATCGTCTGTTAAAACGCGCCCCAAACATTTAAACTTGATATTTATATTTGTAATTCGTAACTCGTAACTCGCATCGGACTTTTTCTCTTGCTGAAGGCCATAATTTCTGTTTTCTTGCATAGCCCTCTCTTATAATCAGTACAAGGGCCTCTGAAATCGGAATATCACTTTCTTCTACCACCCTTGAGGTCATGTAGTCTCCGATCAGAGTCAGTGTCGTCTACGTATCTTATATTGCTAAGATTACGCTCACTGATAATAAATTCTGCTGGGGTCTCTACTCCCTTTAAAATGGCGTCGCTGTAGAGTTTGAATAAATCTCGGGAGAAAACATTGTATCACGCCCCCTTATTTATTTTTTCTAGCCATATTTAGGCAGTTTGCTCCCAACATAACTTCTGGATTATTCTAACATCTTTTCAAATGCATTTGCATAATTTTTTAAAGCAAGTGTACATCCTTCTGCATTTGTATTGCTCTCTGTATCTCTGATATCATTCTAGTCATAAATATCGCATCTTTTGTTCCGGTATCCTTGGTAAAGCCACACTGTTCTTGACCTATTTCCGGTCTAATTCTACTTCGCGCTCTTTTCATCAGGATTCACATCATTAGTTTAATTATTTGGCTCATTAAACTGCTTCTCCTATGGAGTTTGCGTTCGTGTGCACCTGGTCTTTTAGGTAATGTTACGAAGATGGTTTTTAGTGAAGCCCTCCAATATGTTGCCATTGTTGTATGTTTCGTTTACTACTTCTGTGTCGGTGTGATAGTTGTAGAAAATACACTACATTTTTCCGTGGTTGATAGGCCCTCGTTTTATTTGAACTTCTCGCGAAAATATCATTTTCAAGATTTTATTTCAAATCATTTGGCCACCTCCAAGCCGGGGAATAAAAACCTGATCGCTTGGAATGTTTGGATTAATGTTTACTGATCATTTTATATTATGCCAAATCCACATCAGCACCTAGCGACGTATACTTAGTCGCGTGATTCCATGACGAAGTTATTTACCTTTAATCTTGTCGAGTCACCGAATATGAGATGGGTAATTTTTGATTTCGCTAAATATGAATATATTAAATTAAGTCTGGATTTTGAATGTTACTTTGAAGCTAAGTAAGCAACTGTATTAAAAGAATGAAAACAGAAATTTCCTTACTACCTTTCCAAAGTTAAATAAATATTAAGTTAATCTTACTAAATTTCTTTCTCTCAACGTATGCAAATTAATTCTAAACCCTCGCCAATATAGGGAAACTCCTTTAATTCCCTGGCGGCCTTTGTGAAGGGTAGAGTTTTGCGGTGTTCAAAAAAAAAAAAAAAATGAATGACTGTGATATGGGATGTGATTATAGGTGATTAAGTGATGGGCCCTTGGTGTGGTGCTATGATGACAGATCAGACGTCCTTGGTTTGGTTTTGATTTGTTTTACGGCATATCAACACCTAAATGGGTTATTTAATGCAGACAACATTTTTTTTTTTTTTATTGCCGGTAATATTTTATTTTTTCAAAAATGTATGGCTGGTAATATTTTTTTTTGATGTATTGCTGGTAATAATTTTTTTCTTCAAGATGGATTGCTGGTACAGTGTAACCCGGATATAAGAGAGATTTTATCTGGTCCCAAATTAGAGCCATACTTACCTAAACAGAATAGACCAAACTCGGATATAAGAAACTTCTCCCGTCCCGGCAACTCTCTTATATCCGGGTTACACTGTAATAATTTCTTTTACAAATTACTTCTGAACGGTCAGACATCTTTGGACGGCACACGTGCCTTCTTAGTTGAAGAAGTCAAATGCATTAAAAAATGAGGATTTTTTTTATTTGAGAAAATCTTTCATCGCTTTCAACGAGGAAAAGTCTTGAACGTCTGATTAATTTACATATAAAAGGCGCCAATTTGGCGAAATGGCAGATTTGTTTGTCAGATTTCCCGTTATTAGCCAGGTTGTTGTAATTCCTGCAAACACCTTGTGCACCAGAATGTCCACCATGTTTACAAAGACAAATTGTTTTGAACCAATAAAATTGAAAAGAAACTGTCATTGTATTTACGAAAAAGTTATAATGAAAACATTAAAATGAAAAATATATGCTCTGAAACTATTTTTAAATATATTTTATGCATTGTTTATTTGTTGTTTTCTTTGTGCTGTTGTAGTTCTTTGTTTCAAAGTGACTGCACAGCATCACTAATATTGAATCCTGGCCATCGCAAGTTCATTTACAATACATTTGCACTCTGGCTTTTACAATATATATCACAATGTTATTTTTAATGGATACTCATATTTGTGTAAACGCTTCGTTTACTTTTTAAACAGCATAGTTTCGTCTACCGGACTGAATAATCGAGAAAAAGAAAAAGCGCCCACCGGCAAGATTCGAAATTGTGTAATCCTTTGCCAAAGAAAGTGTCGTTAGATCCGACGTTCTATATCCACTAAAAAAATTGAAGTGTTAAAAATATGTTAGATTAATAAATTAAAAATAAAAAAAAACAAAATTATCTAAGTCGTTGGGCACATTTTCATTATAAAGGCTTTTATATGTAATTTACACTGTGCATGTATTTGCAATCTTACTAGTAATTTCGGTGAGTGACGAATCTGTTGAAGAGTTTCTTTTGAAATAACGAATATAAACTATTTATTCTCTTAGTGCATTTTTTTCTTCCCACCTCTTTTTAAATTTTCTTCTTATTCTCTCTTTTACTTAAGTTGTACTTTTTAAGTCATTTAAAGATCCGTAACAAAATGCATATATTTAACGTTTAATACCACACCTGGAACCCCATCGCCCTCTCATGGTTTTTAATTTTGTCTTACTTTATTTTTCCTTTATTTTCTTTTACGCACGCCGACTGGTACTTAGGCGCACAAATTCCTTGTTAACATTTAGTGAGACCGCTCTGATCACTCGTCATACAATATCCGAGTTCTTGCAGTGCCCTAGAATGCATGTATATGTGTCCCAGCAAGCACTTCCGGTGGGCCACTCTGAGGAAACACTATACGTCATCAACCAATGAGTTTTTGTTCCTTAGACGATCTTTAGCGAATATAATTTTTGGCCTCTTCCATCTTAAAACACAATAACCAAGATAACATAACTAAACCGATTTCAACAGGAGTAAGTGTCTAAATACAGGTTTGGTACACATGGAATAAAATTCAAATAACAAAAAACACTATTCTTAAAAAAAGTAGAGCTATATTATAAATATGAATTAATACCCTCTCTCTTTATATATATATTAGGTTGGTGCAAATAATAATGTCGTTTTCTCACATTAACATATGTGAGAAAACGACATTATTTTTGCACCAACCTAATATGAACACTTCTTTAAACATTATATTTTACTTGATATACATGTTTGAGTAGACGCCCTGTTCTTTTTAATACAGTGTGAATAACATCTACCTACCTGTGTATTTCATATTCTTAATAAAGAAAATGTATCTTTCGGCGTATATATTTAACCTCCCAAATTAATGAAGCCAAACAAATGTATGACACGTTTGTGTGTATTTATGAAAAGTGATTCTAAAATAAATTTTTAAATTCTGATGTTTGCTAATTTGGTTAGATCTTGGAAAATGTGTTAGACTATTTAGTATTCATGTGGTCTTTGGGGTTCTATTTTGAATTCTTGCTTCTTGTCTTAATCTTGTATCAATTCTATTTGCCTGCCGACCCTTTCTTTCCCCGTTACTTTAACATTTCCAGCGGTTAGCTCAAAGGCTTCCCTCTACAAAAGCTGCCACCAAAAATTGGTTTCCTTCCGGAGACTGATAAAAAAAAAAAAAAAAAAGGAAAGAAAAACAACATCGTGATCGAATCTCATGCACAGATGGTCACCGACCGTTTCCATTTTAAACTCTCTTATCATTCATCGCTTGCTTCACCAAAACGTTCTTGTTCCTTTTTATTCTCCCTCATTCTTCAACCTTTCCCACTTCCTTACAAACAAGTCTTATCTGCGTACGCCATCCCTACCTGTTTTTCTAACTAGTGTTAATTCTTTCCCGTATTTATTTAACACGCACTCGCACCCCATCTGTAACTTCTGGTCGACCCGGCGGAGAAGGAGAAATGGTGGTAGTCTAAAGTACCTGTTTAGTTCTCAGCTCCGGCACGTCGTCTATTTTGCCTCCTTCCAGATCCTCCTCTATAATTACGTCTCCTTTGGGGAGGCTTATCTGATTGACAACATCTGCCCTACACCAAAAGTGGGACACTGGAATTCGAGTAAAGACGGTCGGTGGTTTTCTTGGAGGGAGGAGGAGGAGGAAGTTATTCATTTACAAAGCTTGGCTTAGTCCAACACCCACTGAAGCTAAGAAAAAAAGAAAGAAAGAAGCAAAACCAAATTAAAAAAAATGTTGACAACTGATTTCTAGACAACCTGAAGATTAAAAGACGTGTACGCACGAGCGTGTGAATGCGATCTGCGAGATGAAGCGTAGGCGATCATGGCTCTCCACAATTTTCTCTCTTTTGTAGCTCTTAATAAATTGTCTTTTTGTTATCTCTCCTAAACCCTCTTCCGTCATTCATTTACTCAAGCTCACCAAGTATGCCATGTATTGTTTTCCTCTTGCATTCACTCTGCCTCCTGAGTATCATATTTTCCAAACCCTCTTTTCTCATTATGTGCCTAAGAAATTTTAACTGCCTCTTCCTGATGTTAAGTTTAAGTTACCTTTTTGTTCGCATTTTATCTAAAACTTTGTTTTACATTTTCGATTTACGGTTTCCTCAGCATCCTTCTGTAGAACTACATTTCCCTTGTTTCGAGTGTCTTTTTAGGAGACTTTAGCATTAACTGCCATATAAGAGGGCAGAGATCACGTAACAGTTTAATACTCTATTCTTTGTTTCTTACGAAGTTTTTCTGTATTTTAATAATCTGGCTATCCTAATGTGCCTTCGAATTTCAATATCGCACTTTGTTAGAACTCTTCTCAGATATCTAAATTTTGTACTTGTTTGATTTTGGAGTTATAACAATTATAGCGCAGCAGATAAGAAAATTGAACATAGAATAGACAGTTTTGCCCAACACCGAAAATTATTGTAAAAAAAAATATTAACTCAAGAACTAGAGAAATGTTTTTAAATAGCCTCGTCAGATGTAGATTATCACACAGATGAGATGCAAGACGCCCAACCCTTTCAGAAATATTTAAATTCTCAACTGTAAATAACCGCTTTCTCCGATCAATGATTAAAAATCGTTTTGAGCGAATGAAGACTAAGTTTTAGAGAGAACCATTCTTTTTCGAAGCACGTAGACAAGCTCTAGAGAATCACAATGAACTGTACCAAATAACACAAACCACATCACTTGAGAACTATCAGCAGCAGCAACAATTAAAATGGATAGCACATGTAACTCAAAGAGGAAATGACAAGATGTTTCTGTCTACTTTACTTCGAACAAAAGGTTAGGAAGGAAACTCCAACACCGGAAGGAGCGATAACAGAGGATGTGCTTGAGAAACTTATGATATTCTCAGTGTGAAGCTCACATCGAAAAGCGAAACTACCAGTCATCCTGCACTTTAGATTCCTATGTCCTATCTGTCAATGCCTAGAAACACTAACTTCGATATTTTTTTTTTTGCGAATTAGTTTTAATATAGTTTTTTCTTTTTTTTTGAAGTAGCTTTACTAGTTTTTATTTTTCTTTGAATTAGTTTTTAATATAGTTTTTCTTTCAATTAGTTTTAATATAGTTTTTTTCAATTTGTTTTAAATATTTTTTTATCTTTTGAATTTATTTTAATATAGTTTTTTTTCTTTTGAATTTATTTTAATATAGTTTTTTTTCTTTTGAATTTATTTTAATATAGTTTTTTTTCTTTTGAATTTATTTTAATATAGTTTTTTTTCTTTTGAATTTATTTTAATATAGTTTTTTTTCTTTTGAATTTATTTTAATATAGTTTTTTTTCTTTTGAATTTGTTTTAATATATTTTTTGAAATATATCCGCAACCATTTAAACAGATACTATTTTATTTTGATCATGGTTTAGCTGAATTTGCTACAAGACCACAAGAATAGGACAGCTAGCGAGGATCGAACTCACTACTCCGCGGTAATTATAATGTCTTTAAACAGCTCTAACTCTGATATTGATGACTTTTTTTTGGAAGTAGCTTTAAAGATTTCAGACAGATTTTGCTATATTTTAACTCACTACTCTGTGATAATTACATTTTGACGATGTTTGGTTTACTTGGTCGCAGAATAATTGCTTTCATCTAATATCTTTTCATTAGAATTCGAATGTTCCTTATCAAAATTTCGCTAATTGTAAAAACCTTTTCGATAATATCACAAGCTAAACAGTCGAAAGATATTCTCTGTACTGTCAAAAGATATTTTCAAACAGAAAAAAATCGACTAATTTTTCCCCTTTTAGAATCAAGGCAACAATATCAGCACTGCTAAAAAAATTCTTATTAGTTTTCTACGACAAAAAAAAAAAAAAAAAAAAAAAAAAAATGGCTTTTTTGCGACAGCGAGTATTTTCTTTACAATTTTCTTTTTGGGGGCTGAGCCAAGAACAACTCTTCGGAAAATCTGTCAAATTTAAATCATACTAGGGAAGCATAAAAAAATGGATATGCTTAATAACATTTTATGCCACGTTCTAATATATATATATATATATATATATATATATATATATATATATATATATATATATATATAAATAAACTTAAAAAGATATGCCAAAAATAATATTGCATAAGTATTTATTTTAATCATTAAATTGTTTAAAAAATAGTGGGAGTATATTTACGTTAAATAAAATTTTAATTTTTTCAAAACTTTATGAAAATCTACTGTATACCCTAGTAAAAACCAACTGTATTTGTATCCGCTTACCTGTTTGTACTTCTTACCAAAAATTGGTTTCGATCGGTCAATGTATGGCTATTTTAGAGGGTGTGACGGACTGATAGAAGTCACACACATATATCAGAACGTGGCATAAAATGTTATTGAGCATATCCAATTTTTATGCTTCTCTAGTATGATTTAAATTTATGACAGATTTTCCGAAGAGTTGTTCTTAGCTCAGCCCCAATAAAGAAAATCGAGAACCATGTCATGAAGCTGATTTTCCACTTATTTAGCCAGCAGTTCGACATATTTGGAAAAAGTTTCGTAACCTTTCAAAAAATATTCTCCCTTTTAGTCATTGAAATACCGAATTTGGAAAGTAAGTCAGGCAGAGAAATTTTCAGTACAGGTTCGGAGATAAAAAAAAAAAAAAAAAAAAAAAAAAAATTCGAAAACAGAAAAAGCATTCCTTGTTCTTTAACATGAACATTCTCATAAGAGACATCTTCATATATACGTGAAGAGTTTTCGCATCGGTTCTCTGTTCGAGAGCTTGACAAGTTTTCTATGTGAATAAAACTTTTTTCTCCTAGATATATTCTTGATTTTAAATGTCCAGGTCGTTCAAAAACAGATGTACATACGACGATGAAGTTTCAGTCCTTTTTCCATATGGCTTCAAAGAGATCCTCAAAGCCGGTATGTATTCCTGTCAGTATTAAAAAAAACAAAACAGACTTAAAACAGAAACCAATGTAGCTGTTCATGATTGGGCATGGCTGCATGAGAAACAGTGTGTGAAGCATTTTTGTCAAGATTTTACAACATATTTAATCAAAGAAGAAGCGTATCTTTTCTTTATTATATATATATGTATATATATATATATAATATTTTTTGTTTAAAAATATGATTCCTTCGCTACATAAGGATTCTCATGTTTCAAAAACGAGAGCCGAAATCATCCAAATAATTAATAAAATTAAGTTGGATTGTGGGGTTTAGTCCCGTTTCATCTTCAAGCGAAATTTTAGGAATAAGCTATCTCTCGGTTTACGTGTATTTTTACAGAATTTGTTATTGTGGGAGTGGCTAGACTATTTTCCTTCTTTAAGTGGTCAGGGAGTTAATTCTTATCAGTAGATTCATCATCCTCTGAGAGGTTTTGCTAAGGTTGGGTAGGGTATCTATTTCAAGGCTAATGTTTACGGTCATCCTTTAGTTTGTTCTCAGTGAAGGATATTTTTATGGCGCGCCTACAGACGTTATGTGTCTGGAGAATTGTCTTTTATTATTGTCTATCTGATTATCTATTTATTTATTTGTTTATTTAAGTGGGTGTTTAATATACAGATCGCTTTGCATTGAATTTCAGTTTGTTTTTTTAGTTTTTTTGACGACGACAAAAAGGGTTTTTCCTATTTAAAGGTTTGGCTGAGCTTTTTAGAATTTTACTTAGCTATGTTTTTTTTTTGTTTTTTTTTTTTATGCTAATTATCTAATGCGAAAGTCTGTTGATGTCGGCAAAAAACCGTTAACTCCTGCCTATGGTTTAATAATTTTTCATTATTTAGGAATTTAATGATGTGTAGTTTTTCCTGTAAGCATAAGAGGCATGGGTCATCCCAGGTTCTACAGGTTCTTGTTCTATTTACTATTTTCCATTTTACTTTTGGTGTTTTATTCGTTTCCTTTAGATGCCAGAAATATTGGGATAGAGATGTCTGATTTCTATTTTGAATATTGTTGAAAGAGCACTTGTGTTGTCTCCATCTAATTTTAAAATTATTCTTTGTTGATCCTATGTATATCCTATCAGTGTTAGGGCTCTCAATGGATGAGATAGTGCATTGGTATACCACGGATTTTGTGAGGCATTTATTTTCCAACGGGCAGTTTTTAAGGTTTCTACAATCGCATAATTTTTCGCTATTTTTATCTAGTTTTAGTTTGTGTGTTTTATTACTGTTTTGGTATGCGTGTTTTTCTAGGATTTTCTTATTGTGTCTTTTTATGATTCTTTCTATATTTTCAGTGCAGCTGTAACTCAGTTTCAATGTGTTTTTGTTAAAGATGTTGCTAAGTTTGCTATTAGTGGGAAAGTGCTTTTCAATTAAAGCTAGGAACTTATGCCCTAGTTTGGTGCTGACCATTTGGTTGTACGGTGGGGTATACCAGATGATTTTTCTTTTCCTGTTTCTCTTATTATTGGTACTAACGTTTCTATAGGTTATGTCAAAGTTTTTGTATCCGCTGTTTTTCAGGGCTGTGTTGTAAAAACTACTGTGCTGTTGGAATATTTCTTTATTTGCTGAGTTCATACTTATTCTTTTCTCTATTGATGTGGGTATATGCTTAATTTAAAAAAAAAAAAAAAAAAAAAAAAAAAAACATAGCTAAGTAAAATTCTAAAAAGCTCAGCCAAACCTTTAAATAGGAAAAACCCTTTTTGTCGTCGTCAAAAAAACTAAAAAAACAAACTGAAATTCAATGCAAAGCGATCTGTATATTAAACACCCACTTAAATAAACAAATAAATAAATAGATAATCAGATAGACAATAATAAAAGACAATTCTCCAGACACATAACGACTGTAGGCGCGCCATAAAAATATCCTTCACTGGTAACCAACTAAAGGATGACCGTAAACATTAGCCTTGAAATAGATACCCTACCCAACCTTAGCAAAACCTCTCAGAGGATGATGAATCTACTGATAAGAATTAACTCCCTGACCACTTAAAGAAGGAAAATAGTCTAGCCACTCCCACAATAACAAATTCTGTAAAAATACACGTAAACCGAGAGATAGCTTATTCCTAAAATTTCGCTTGAAGATGAAACGGGACTAAACCCCACAATCCATCTTATTTTTATTAATTATTTGGATGATTTCGGCTCTCGTTTTTGAAACATGAGAACCCTTATGTAGCGAAGGAATCATATTTTTAAACAAAAAATATTATTATAATATAAGCTCTACTTCTGTATGGATCACTGTCTTCTTAAAAATAAAAACAAAAATACTAAGGAACCCCGGATTATGCACCCGACGTGTTCTTTTCTATTTTCTGCATACCTGCACAAGGATATATATATATATATATATATATATATATATAGTGTGTGTAACATTGAAGTCAACACTCAGAGGCGACAGGCTCTTTCAGGTCTGACGAGTGCTGAGTTCAATTTTCACATTTATATTTAGATACGCTCTATCTCGGATATTGAGCACGTTAGCCCATAAATATAGCACACTTTAAAACTATATTTCTGCATATATATCTCTCTTACACACACACACTATATATATTATAAATTTCACCCCATGGAGGACTGAGAGAAGGACAAAAGATGAACGGGATTAAAAAAAATAGAAGATGGAGATTGATATTGCATTTAAATTTTTGAAGATTGTAGTTATCAGGAAAGCAAGGAAACGGAAGGGAGTTTCAGAGACAGGAAGTGATAGAAAAGAAACTGATAGAGTAGAAGTCGCGGTTGCATTTAGATATTTCAACCATAAACGAATGGGATGCCAGTCTATTAACATGCTTAAATATGTGTAGTCAGGTCACAAGAAAAAAAACCGTTAGAATAGTCGTTGTTAATATATTTGTAGATGGGTCCAACATTTATTAGAGCAATCGAAGAACACACATTTTAAGTTTTATTTTAATCCTTTGATCCTTGCGTTCCTGAACAATTTTTACCCTTCTATCTGAAAGAAAGAATTCAAGCAGTAGAAAGAAAGTAAAAAACAAAGAAACGACCAATGAATGAAAATAAATAAATAAAGTGATCAATTATTCAGCACCATATAGGAATGTGGTTAGCATGACAGTTTTGATATCTTCCACTTTGAATCTCTTGTAAGACCTTTTCAGCAAGCATGCTTATTTCCTTGGGCAAAAAAAAAATGGCTTGGTCAGTTGGTTCTCTTTCTTTGTCTATTTTAGTTCCTGTGTTATATGTGTGTGTGTTTCCAAAGTCATAATATGCCAATATATAATGGAAAAGCTAGGTGGCGCCACCTTATCTCCAGATCTTAGGTCATAGATATACCCACATCAGATCTACTTTCACATCTGGTGAGTCAGAGTGAACATTGGTTCGGCTGCTAAGACAAGGCAATTATCGGACTTGGTGCAGGGCATTATGGTGGGTGATGGGACATTCCATTTCTGAAATTGTGGGGATATTTGATATCCACCAATCTTAGAGTTCTTGAGATTATGAACTTAGGAACGGCACCAGCAATAAAACGTTCTAAATAAATAACTAAATTAATAAATAAAAATAACAAAAATGAAAAATCTTCATCGTGGGAGGATAACATGACTTATGGTAATTGTAAATAATAACCTTTTCCTTATAAGGAAACATTCCGCATCGACCGATCAGCCATTACTGCTCTCAGTTAAAATTTATAAAATTTTTCTCTTGAAACAATTATTCAAGAAAATGGTTCCTCGAGTCGAGTAGGTGTTATCGCTCTTTCTAATATTTATGGCGATTTTCTTCTTAACCTTTTATTGGAAGTAGTGTGGAATGTCTCTTCCAGTTGCATGTGCTATCCATTTTAGTTGTTGTCGTTGTTGGTAATCATCAATTGAATCGATTTCTGTTATTTTGTACAGTTTTTTTTGTGTGATTCTGTAGTGCCAACCCACAATGTTCAAGGAGGGATAATCTTTCACAAGACACTCAGGTTTAAATCACTCGAAGCCATTTTTAAACATTAGAAAGTGTTTGTATACAGCTGACAGTTTAGATATTTCCGGGTTTGGCGCCATCCATGCCACCCATAGAAAAAGCCTCGATCTAACGAGGCTATTTAAGAACATGACTTAGATGGGTAGTAATTACATAAACTATTATCATTATCGCCTTTTCCAAATAAGGTTTTTCTCTTCCTGGCCTGTCTCGATGAAAAACATCTTCAATCCTTTTTTTTAAATATTTCAACCACTAAGTGATGCTTACATATCAATAAAAAGTTTCCTTCGACTTAAAAGCAAAGCGTAATTTTAAAATAAATAATTTTACTAAAAATAACTTGCCAGTGGGTTTTAGAATTTTTTTTTTTATAAATGCGCTATCCTTCGTTCCAGACTTGCGTTAGTACATAAAGTCTCACTTTCTCTGATAGATTTCCTCTCCGCTTTGAGAGATGTCTTCAGTTCTTCTCAGTTAGGTGCGAAGTATCGATTCCTCAGAAACGAATCACACTGTCTGTCTAGCAACTTAACAGAATCACGATACCCACGAGGCATAATGTGCCAAATGTTTTCAAAGTTAAAAGACAGTTTGATACTCGTGGAAGATGCAGATTCCTATTAGCAATATCAACGCCATTGCGTTTATTCACCGATTTGCCAACACCCTTTACTTTATTTTATTTACATACCTACCGACCCACTTGCCTAAGGTAGACGTCATCATCAGAAAGAAAACAAAAACGATATTAAATAAAGTTTCAGATACTTTAAAATACCTGATCGGTAAATGAGTACAAAAAGCTAAGATAAACCGAGTGACCGAGGGTTTTGTGTCCTTTTCTTTTCAGTTCACTAGCTTTTCTTTCTCTTTTTTCCTCAGCTTCCTTATAAAACTGAACGTAATCCTTTTCCCTAAAATCATGGCAAAATAGATCTAGCTTATCTGCTTACTACCGATTTCAGCAAGACTACGTAGACTCCAATCGACATGCTACTTCTTAATTGTGTTGTTTCTTCATTCAATGCAATGAACACACAAACACATTACTTTCTTTCCATCTGCTTTTCGTTTCGTTTTTCTTACGCTTTCTTACTTACCCTGACCTTATTTCGCAATTCTCTTTTTTTTTTCTTCTTTGTAATTGCTTAACCCTAAGCAAGGCGGGGAATGCCCCCCCACCCCTAGCACGCAGGGGATTAGAGAATGAAGTTGAGAGAAAAGACTAAGTATAAGAGGGATTGAGGAAGGATAAAAGCTGAATAGAGATTGACGTTGCATTTAAATTTTTGAAGATTGTAGTCATAAGGAAAGCAAGTAAGCGGAAGGGTGTCCCACAGACGGGAAGTGCGAGAAAAGAAACTGTTAGAGTAGAAATGGCGGTTACATTTATCTCATTCAGCAGTAAAAGGGTGTGACCTAGATGCCAATCTAGTAGCACGTTTAAACTCAAGTAGTCCGGGCACCAAGGAAAAAAAGCTTGTCAGAGCACATATGGAAATAGTATTCAACGGACGGCAATGGTAGATTTCTAAATGTGCAAGATGCACTCTTATGAGAAAAAACTTCTGGCACGACACAGTGACTCATGTTTCCTTGCAGTAGATGCAGCTATTGATTTGATGTAGTCATTTCACTTGAAGTCAGTTGAAAACGTGAGGCCATGAAGCCGCAGTGTGCTGCTCTCCATGAGTCTCCTGTTATCCATGCTGATGGTGGTTGAATGAAAGCAGTTTCGTTGTGGAGACAGTAAAATTTACAAGCCATTTCCTGCCTCATTTAACCACTGATTGGAGATTTCAAGTATGGTGATAAAGCCACTAAGATGTGTGAGGACCTTTGGGTATGAAAGAAACGGAGAAAACTGAGGAGAGAGGACAATAAAAGAACAGGATTCAAGAAGACAGAATGTGGCGACCGAGGATGCTTTTAAATTTTTGAAGATCACAGTTGACTGGAAAGCAACAAGTTGAAAGCGTTCCACAGTCGAGAAGTGCGAAAGAAAAAAAACTGAATAAAACTTACGGTTACATCTCGCTATTTCAAAAACGCAATCCGGCGAAAACTTTAAATGACGAAATCTAGTTTTTGAGCTAATTTTCTAATCGGAACAACATAATTTCTATCATCCATAACAAGGTTTACATTACTTAGCAACGATTCAACTAAATATTTAACCCACTTATACATCCACCATCAGTTTTAAATTCAAATGATAGCAACACTAAAAGCAAATGTCAGTAGAACTTCTTGAGAAAAGTTTAACCAAATTAAAGGATTATATATAACCCGTTTTATTCCTAGGATCATTAGTCCTTGGAACATCAAACGTCAACATTTGATAAAATGAAAGAAGATATAAAACAGAAAAGATATATCGAAATGTTATCAACATAAGATGATTCTATGCGTTAATTATTTCTATTGCTGAAGAAGATTGGAGCCTAAAAAGGAATAATGCAGAAAACTTGTCTTTGAGCATTATTGCCTTAGGGCTATGGTTGGTGCAGCATGCAATTGTGAAATCGAAATGGAAAAGAACTTGGTCTAACAAGAAGAATTATTAATTTAATGAAGAACTGATTACGCTGGGTCGACCATGTAGATCGAAGAGATCAATTCAGTTATATGCTTCAAGCATTTAAAAAGATTTGATCGCACCAACATCAAGGTGGATAGACCTCCCAACCGTTGAAAAAGCTAAATTAAAAAGGACACTAATCTCCCTTTCCTTACGGCAAAAGGAATGCCAAAGGCTAGACTGCGACGGAAGGATTGTATAATAAATTATGAAACTAAAGTATATATGTCATAATGACATTACCTTAGACCGGGGTAAAAGAGAGGACTGAATTTTATTACACTAATATGGTTTGCCAGACTAGTGCGTTCTTAATCAGACCGTGGAAGATCTCAATATATACGCGAATACATATATTTAACATAAACGAAGCCCAATGCAAAGCTGAATGGAAAGTACGAAAATTATTTTAAGACACTTCCAAGTTTGTGTTTTTTGTCATTTCTCCCCTAGGATGGCAATAAAACGACTAAGACATAAGAGGTTACCGTGCCTGAAAGAATAAGACAGAGAAGAATAATGAAGAAGACAATAAATTGCATTTAAATTTTTGTAGATCAAATTTGACTGGAAAGCATAGAACCGGACAAGGGAGAAGTGCGAGAGAAGAAACTTTTAGCGAAGAACTCGCGGTTGTATCTAGATAATTCAGCTGTAAGTTGATGGGCCCTGGTTGTCATTCTAGTACTGAGCTTAAATTCATAACATCTAGATAACATAGCGGAAAATTCATCCTAACAATTACCATGCAAGTATTGTTTTTTTAAAGTAAATCGCCCCAAGCAAGGCGGGAGTGTCATTAACACGCAAGGGGCTGCAGAGGCTGTGAGTAAGAGTAAAGAGGAATATTTGAGAAAAGGATAAACAGAAGGACAGGGAACAAGGTCAAGGCATCAGAAGATGTCGATTGATATTACATTTGGATACTTGAAGTTTATACAGGAAAGCAAGTGATAGGAAGGGAGTTCCGCGGAGGAGAAGTGCGAGTAGAAGGCGGTGGGAAAGTGACTGAAGCCTTGGTGCCAGGTCAGTAACAATACAAATCTAGTCACGAGCATGATTATGTATGTTTATTTAGATTTTCGTGTGAGAAAATGTATAAAAAGGAAAAAAAAAACAAAACTTAAAATGAAATCGACCGAGTAAAAAAAAAAAAAATATATTAAAAACACAAAACAAAGACTCACGCTTCCATTTTCCTGGATCGTTGTCCTCATTAATTCAGCCACAACTTGGAAAAGCAATTTATGATTCTAAATCTGTTCTTGGTCATTATTTACTTTCACTAACGAATAATTACATATCTAGCGACTCAGAAAATTATAGACGTACTAGAAAAAATAAACAATAATCAAAATTGCATTTTAGCTCGGACTTCGTCTACACAAGGAAAGTTTTATATAGGCAAGGTTTTGTTTTGTCGCCAAATGTTATAATACGGAGAAGGCTTTAATTAACTATTATCAGCATCGACTGCAAAACCATTTGCTTCCTATGAACATATTTGTATCCGATTGATAGTGTGACAACGATACTTCTAGTTACTTGAACCGTCACACCAGTATTTCATTATGTGGTACTGTAATATTTTCTCATTCCCATAGGGCTGAATAGAAATGGCGTTAGGTGACATCACAGTAGTAATGAGGGGGCGGTATTTTTTCAGTTATCCAACCAGTGTTTTTTGTTTTGTTTCTACTCAAGGAATCTATTTTGGGCCTTGTAAACTGAAATAATGCAAGTGCTTATGACCAAGAATTAATGCCAGTATAATTGACAGATGTCGTTTATGTATCGTGAAATTTTATTATTAAGCATTTTATTATAGCAAATCAATGTATATCATTTTCGAAAAGAAACCTCTTGAAAACCAGAAACGTCAATGTCCAGGAATTATTGCGAGATACGTAGATCTTAAATCTCTTTCGCGGAAGTATAACACAGGTAATACGGTTTTCAAAAATGTGACAAAGAATTTGTCATGAGAAATGAATCCGTACAGATTTCGAGTCATACACGACGGCATGCTGAAAGTTATCATCCTAACCGAGAAGGCATTCCTCATCAAATGGCTAGACATTGGAATGTGGGTCAAACCCCCAAAATTTCCTGCACGCCATCGTGGGTGGGAGGAATACACACACACACACACACACACACACTAGGGTAGCCAAGAAAGTAACTCCTATTTTTCTTAATGGCCAACGACGTCAGAAGAAAATTTTGGTTATAAAAGGTGGACATTTCTGCCAATAACCCATAATTTGTTTTACTTTCTAAACAAACTGATGATGTATGAATGTCTGTCAAAATAGCTTTTGACCTTCAACTGTCTACGGGGGCTAAGCAGATGAACTGAGCACAGTTAGGTAGTGGGTGATGCATTTGAGCGATGGCAATAGTGATTTGTGTGTTGAGCCACGTCCAGAGCGTATCATCCGGGCTCGCGTTAATCGCGAACGAAAATTACATTGACAGTGGTGGTCAATGTGTGGTAAAAAACATTGTTTTGAGGCTGGAACCTGCTCTAACTGGTTATCCGTTGTAGCTTCCTTTGAACTAAATAAAATGCATTTCTTTCTCCTCGTGTGCGTGTATATATTTTTAATTGAGCACTGTTGAACGACAAGCTAATTCGAAAAACAACGGTCACCTGCGTAAATGCGAAGCTGTTCAGTAAAATGAATGCAGGACTTTGCTTGGGCTTTGTTTACGTTTGTTTGGCTGACTTTCTGTCGAATGAAGATTGCTCAGTGGCAGAAACTCTGACACAAAATCGGTTGGGTTTCGATGCAGGCTTGAAGCATTCGGTTGTCTAGTTGCACTGAGAAGCTGTGATACAGCAAAACTACTGCCTGCGAATGATTATATATTACACAACAAAATCCAAAATTACCGCATATGGACAGGTAGATAGATTTATTTCAACCGACGAAAACTACGTCAGTCTTATTCAAATCCGGTGTATAGACCGATTCTAAAACCGACATGAATTCAGTCTATACACTGGGGTTGAAGAAGACCGATGTAGTTTTCGTCGGTTGAAATAGATGTACCCCCCACACCATATGCCATATGAAATAAATAGATAGAGCTCTTTTTGTGAATCAGTTTTAATATTTTATATTACTAGGATTCATTTGAATTATATACCAATAGATTTATTACCTTGTATTGTATATATATATATATATATATATATATATATATTTATATATATATGTGTGTGTGTGTTTGAGTTCAAAAAATGAGATGTGATAGAAGTCCCTGCATAAAATGGAGTTAAGATCTGAGAAGGGTTAAGTCTTTTAGTTATAATGACAGTGTTTGCAGGTCGTATCAAGAATAAAAGTTGGCTTTAATGACATATACCCGAACCGAGTCAACTTGCTGAATCAACGGTCTGTGGTAATGTCAAAATGAAGACATGACAATAAAAATATTTTAGCCCAAATCGAACCCGGATGATTACATTTACGATTTTATTTTTATTTTCTCTCTCTTCCCTACCCTTCTGATATTTCTACTTTGTGGCGCTTAGTTAAGTTATATAAGCGGGTTTGAATTAATTATTTACCAGTAACTGCCTGATGAGACCTTAAGGTTGAAACCAGGGCAGAATTGAGGGTTAATTTTTAAAAATCTTTTATATTATTATCCGCACTTATGAATTGTGTATTGAGCATTCTCTTAAAATATCGATTCATTGGATGACTTAACACTTTTTTTATAATCACACACACACACTATATATATATATATATATATATATATATATACATGTATATGTATGTATGTGTGTGTGTGTGTGTGTGTGTGTTTAAGGTTAACTTAAGTGGTAGTGTTCGAAATCACATGAACATTCATCATATATGAAACTATAAACCAATTTCTTTTTTGTCTAAATTTATTTGATGAAGCAATTCCACTACCAAATCCTCATTTTTACAGATTCTTTCATCTGAACAACCAGGACGCACCGTGTTCTACAACCGTCACGCATGAAACATGTATAAACAATAAAGCAGCGGCTACCGACCAGATTTCGTACTAGGCAGCTCGGCTGGCAGCAATTCATCCAAAAACCAACTACAGTCTTCTTTCATTCCGCTATATCATACTTCATGTGCTATTCTGAATCACACATTTTGACGTTGAGGAGAAATTCATTGTCATCATCTCAGGATGCCCGAATTTCTCTATATTAGTTTACCATTTTCATCCCGCTTGTTGATCTTTTTAATTAAGAAATATTAAGTTGGTGCAAAAATAATATCGTTTTTTGACGTTAAAAAATACGTCAAAAAACGATATTATTTTTACACCAACCTAATATATATTGAAAAACACGATCTATAACATAAAATGCGGATGGAGAAAAAAAACCCCAAAACTCGTCCACTGTTGGTGGTAGCTTTTTTTATCAGCCTTCAATATTTCCCGCAAAAAGTCGAGGCGCTTGCTTAGTTTTTCGTTATTTCATTTTTTCTCAATACCGGGTTCAATCCAGAACAAATTATTTACGTTGTATAGAAAGTCAATATTACGTAAACATAAAAAATGAATTGGTTCTGTTTTTTTTTATCGAACATAAAATCAAGTTTTTCTTGGATAATTTATTCATTTTTTGAAATATATAGTTTCGATATTTGTCCAATTGCTATTGATTTCATGCAAGGCGATATGATTGATTGCCATTACATACAATGATGTGGGGGGGTTGATCTGTAAGCTTTCCTTTTATTTTTTCGTAATGTCTCTTATGATTTTTTTCTTGGAGTTTTATTAAAATGATGTCGTTTGTATGAAACAAATTGATTCCTGTGACATTTCCTCTTCCATTGCTCGTATGGTTTGAATAAAGTAATACTTTCCTCATTACGGAAACAGAAATGTTACCGCTCCGTTGTATTTATTTCACTGCGGCAATTACTCAACGAGTTGCTTTCGGAACAATGCAATATTTACTGTGCATTTAAAGCTCACAGTATGGAACGCGTTTTTGTTTGTTGCTTTTGCCACAGCGTTTCATTATGTCATCTTCGATTAACTGACTGATATCCAAGCGAAAAAGGAAGCGAAGTTTGTAACTGATATTTAGCAGAACATATGTAATTAACAGAGAAAGCATCTTTAGCTGAGACTAAAATGATTCTTTTGCCAGATAAGAAGATCCTATTATTGTATTTTTCAAAGTCTGACAGGAACCGAAAAATATACGAGACAATATAGAAAATTATCTAATAGACCTATTCTGCCAATAAACGCTTGCCTATATTCATTTATCCACGTCAATTTCCATCACAAATACTTTGCTCACGCATATTTTTTTTTTATCATTTCACCCCAAGCAAGGCGGAAGTGCTACTAATACGCAAGGTGTTACAGGGTGCGAAATTTAGAGAAAAAATTGAGAATTTAGAAAAGGGCAAAAGATGAACAGCATTTTAATTTTTAAAGATTGTAGTTATCAAGAGAAATAAGTAAACAAAAAGGAGTTCCCCAGGCAGGAAGTGCGAGAAAAGGCGCTTAGAAGTGGCGGTTACATTTAGCTATTTCAACAGCAAACGGGTGGGACCTAATGCCAATCTAATTGAATTCATGTAGTCCGGACACCAGAGAAAAAGCTCGTCAGAGCAGTTGCCATGAAAATATTTACAGTAAAGACAGAGGGAAACCATCTCGCGTCAATGAGAAAGTGACTGAAATATCTATATCTATATATATATATATATATATATATATATATATATATATATATATAAGACTCAAACACTAATATTCCATGGTTATAATTTATTACATTGGAATTGTAATCAGGATCTAAATCATCAGACTTGGAATTTAAAAAAGAAATTGGATTTGTAGGTCTGATGATTTGGATTGTGATTACGATTCCAATGTAATAAATTATAACCATGCTATTCCTCTTGGGAATATATATATATATATATATATATATATATATATATATGTGTGTGTGTGTGTGTGTGTGTGTATGTAAGATATGGTTTGTGGTACAAAATTTTATGACTGCCATGAAAAGACAAAATTTATCTTTATTATTTCCCCTGATGATAATAGATAAAAAGTAAAACTGAAAAACGGTCTAGCTAACCGGCTTCGAACCTCGCTCAACAGCTAAATCGAGGTTAATAAATTAAATAGAATTATCACTAAAAAGAGATGGACAATATGTATTAGGGGAAAAACATTGTTTAGATGGAAATTAGTTGGAGACCCAGTACGAATTACTTCTGTTTACACAGAGAGGGCTTCAACGATAAAATATAAATGGCCTCCAACACTTTCAAGTGGTAATTCGAGTGGGACTTGCTAAGAATAGTAAACGAGTCCACACTGAAACTAGTAGCAGATTTATGGCTATTTATTAGGTGCTCTGCAATGGAAGACCAATACGTATTGGTCAGAATGTCTGAAGGAGTGTATTTAAAATTGTGGATTTTCGTTGAAACGTGTTCCTTTATTCTGACATTCAGCCTCTGAGTTGTTCTCTCTATGTAGTATGAACGACAACTACATTTAAAGAAATAAATTAAAGAACTGTTATGGGGTGGAGATTATGAACGGAAAAACAGGCTTGGCCGAAAAGACCACATGAGTGTTAGCGGCAAAGTAACAATGTCGAACTGCTACGGAAACCTGTCTATCACTGATATTACCCAGCCATGGAAGGCACAGGTACACAGGACATCAATGTGAATCGAAGGCTTGGACCTAATACAAATTTCAGTTATCTTTTTATTTGTACAACAACCACATTTGAAAAAAAACTTATCCACATTTCAGAAAAAAAAAAAGCTATTAATAAATCTAATAGATATAAAATGTCTTTTTTTTTCCATAAGACTTGTTAGCAAGACAAATTTCTTTTAAGATTTATGTAATTTATGAATTGACAAAATTACATCAGCTGTGCGCTGTTATCAATGACATAATCAATTTCGAGACTTGACATTTGCAAACAGAAATAGCGTACAGATGACCCTTTAAAAAAAGGTCATGTATGAATTTGACACGGTATAGGCACAGTACCCGCCCTTTTTAAAAACGATGAAAGCATCAATACATTTATATCCTGATAAGTTCGAGAAAGGTTTCCTAACTACTAACCTTCAAAAAATATTACCCTTAAACATTTTCTGTTTGTAGCGAGCGGACAAGTCAATTCAAGTCAGTCAAGTATAAACACAGTCGACCCTTCACATTTCATGGGTTAGGAACGCGGGATCCTAAGAAAAATCAGTAAATTACCGAATATTTCTTCCCTTCTCACAAACTTTACCCGAATATTGTTAACCATATCTACGAGAATTGTATCATTAAAAACAAGAACAATGTCCAAAATCGGCACCAGTTTTCTTTCAACGTTGTAGAGGAACAGAGTTCTGTGTCTTTGAAATGTTTCTATTTTGTTATTCGTTATTACGCCATGACGGATAAATCGACAGTTGATTTTCAGTTTAAAAAAAAAAAAAAAAAAAAATCCTAAATTAAAAGTCGCTGTCCTAAATAATGATAAACGAAAATAGTTTAACGAATACTTTAATATATTTTGAGAACAAAAATTACTTAACTTTGACACTTGGCAATTGATAAATAAGTTCGTTTGCAGAAGATGTATTTTCCTGTCAACATAGTCGCAAGAAAAACAAAAAAAAAAAAAAACAAAAAAAACAAAAAACAAAACCAAAAACAACAAAAACAAAACAAAACAAAAAAAAAAAACACTAGGCACAAATATTTTATGCATGTATGATTTTATCTTTTTATTTTTTTTTATTATATTTTTTTGAATGCAAGTTTTTCACAATCGGCTGCATAACTGCAAAAATAAATTAAAATCCCGTCTAATTATTGATGATAAAGTCGAAGTTTTATTGCATACTCCAAGACCAACGAAGATATTTATCAAAAATTTCGTATACGAAGGTTATGCATTTACTGAATGAGCATTTCCTACCTAAGAAAGAAAGAAAAAAAAAGAAAGAAAGAAAAAAAAAAGAAAGAAAGAAAAAAAAAAGAAAGAAAGAAAAAAAAAAGAAAGAAAGAAAAAAGAAAGAAAGAAAGAAAAAAGAAAGAAAGAAAGAAAAAAAAAAGAAAGAAAGAAAAAAAAGAAGAAAGAAAAAAAAGAAGAAAGAAAAAAAAGAAGAAAGAAAAAAAAGAAGAAAGAAAAAAAAGAAGAAAGAAAAAAAAGAAGAAAGAAAAAAAAGAAGAAAGAAAAAAAAGAAGAAAGAAAAAAAAGAAGAAAGAAAAAAAAGAAGAAAGAAAAAAAAGAAGAAAGAAAAAAAAGAAAGAAAAAAAAGAAAGAAAAAAAAGAAAGAAAAAAAAGAAAGAAAAAAAAGAAAGAAAAAAAAGAAAGAAAAAAAAGAAAGAAAAAAAAGAAAGAAAAAAAAGAAAGAAAAAAAAAGAAAGAAAAAAAAGAAAGAAAAAAGAAAAAAAAGAAAGAAAAAAAAGAAAAAAAAGAAAAAAAAAAAAAAGAAAGAAAGAAAAAAGAAAGAAAGAAAGAAAAAAAGAAAGAAAAAAAGAAAGAAAGAAAAAAAGAAAGAAAGAAAGAAAAAAAAGAAAGAAATAAAAAAAGAAAGAAAGAAAGAAAAAAAGAAAGAAAGAAAGAAAAAAAGAAAGAAAGAAAGAAAAAAAGAAAGAAAGAAAAAAAGAAAGAAATAAAAAAAGAAAGAAAGAAATAAAAAAAGAAAGAAAGAAATAAAAAAGAAAGAAAGAAATAAAAAAAGAAAGAAAGAAAGAAATAAAAGAAAAAGAAATAAAAAAAGAAATAAAAAAAAGAAAAAGAAATAAAAAAAGAAAAAGAAATAAAAAAAGAAAGAGAAATAAAAAAGAAAGAAAGAAATAAAAAAAGAAAGAAATAAAAAAAGAAAGAAATAAAAAAAGAAAGAAATAAAAAAAGAAAGAAATAAAAAAAGAAAGAAAGAAATAAAAAAAAGAAATAAAAAAAGAAAGAAAGAAATAAAAAAAAGAAATAAAAAAGAAAAAAGAAAAATAAGAAAAAAAAGAAAAAAGAAAAAAAGAAAAAAGAAAAAAGAAAAGAAAAAAGAAAAAAAAGAAATGAAGAAAAAAGAAAAAAGAAGAAAAAAGAAAAAGAAAAAAGAAAAAAGAAAAAAAGTAAAAAGAAAAAAGAAGAAAAAAAAGAAGAGAAAAAAGAAAAAAAGAAAAAAAGAAAAAAAAGAAGAAAAAAAAGAAAAAAAAAAGGAAAAATAAAAAAAATAAGAAAAAGAAGAAAAAAAAAGAAGAAAAAAAAAGAAGAAAAAAAAGAAGAAAAAAAAGAAGAAAAAAAAGAAGAAAAAAGGTTAGCATTTAAACTGTGCTCTTCTGAAAACAAATATCACTGTCGGAACAGGGTTAATGACTGAATTCCTTCCTGCCTACCTATTGCCTTTGGAAAATGTTGCCTGACTAAGTTATTAAGTTGGTGCAAAAATAATGACGTAATAATGTCGTTTTTTGACGTTTTAACGTCAAAAAACGACATTATTACGTCATTATTTTTGCACCAACTTAATAATTCTTGAAAAAGGTCAATCCTAGAAGACACAATTAGCAATGAATTCACGAATCATTGCTTGCAATACAAACCCTTTGATCTTCAACTGATACCCAACGTTGAGATTTATTTCTTGGAATAGGTATATATTCTGTTACAGAAATTTATAGAATGAAAATAGTTTCGTAATTGATGCAATTTTTGGTATTGTTTTATTAACCCAGTTTCATTCCTGACTTATTTTCTTTAAGTAGCCAAACCTCTAACTGATCATGCGCAATAAGGGACACGGGTGGAATAGTAAAAAAAAAAAAAAAAAAATACCTAATTTTTTAAATTATTATGGCATATATTCTGGCCAGAATGTGAGGACCTATTTTGACTATTGACTCAGTAGCTTTTAAGTGACATGAATTGGTTAAAATATATCTGATTTCCTAACATATGTGAGTCTAATCCCTGTCTTGATTTGTGCTGAAAAGCCATATGTAGTGGAAGAAAAGGGCAAGCGTCACAATGTCGAGTAAAAATGGTTAGTATTAAATGATATAAAAAACATATCTTAATAATGTATAGAAGAATGAGAACAATCTAACCAATTGAATTGAATAACGGATTCGGTTCAAAATTCCGGGACGATTACAGAATAAGATGAAAGACACCTGAAGAATGCAAAAGGAAAGAATAACGGAAGATTTGTGCGTATTTAGATAAGATAGGGAGATCGCCGGCCAGAGATATTTTGAGTGAATAAACAATTTATTCAAGCACTGTCTATATTATTATTTTTGTTGCTTCAACAACAATTAGACTTTTCTACGTAAGATCAGAGTTGTTTTTTTGAACATTGCCTTTTTAAGCTTAAATTATTTAATCTTCTTGACCAAAAAACGTACATAATATTAAGTGAGAAAGAATTTGAGAAAGCATGTAATCAAAGAGAAAAGCTGATCAAAGAAAGACAAAAGTTTCAATATCAGTAACAAGCTCAATCCCCAGGAGGGACGCAATCCCCGGCAGAATGCAACTCTGAATCACTTCCATGGCTTATTAAATGGCTATCACTAGTGCAAGATCATCTTGGCAGTGATTTATGGTTTGAGATATAAGTGCCAAGTGTGACTCATCAGATGCTCTTTGAGTCACAGATTTAAGTTAAACAGATGCAGAAATAGACTGGGGTCAATATATATAAGAAGTATCACCGTTACACACCCGTTTGCATGAGACCATTACCATTAGCTGGCAATAAAAAGTTTTCCCCGCAACTTCACATTATTTTAATACAGAGGCCCAAAGACAAGTAGGTGGGAGGGGCATTATAAATCTCACCAGAGTTAGAATGAGTCAGCGACGTAGAAAAATATATTGTGAATATTTGACAAAATCTCAGGCAGATTTAAGAGATTTTTTTTTAATCATTTCACCCCAAGCAAGGCAAAAAAAGCCACTAAGATTCAAGGGGTTACTGAGTGTAAGGGAATAAGAGAGAGAAAAAAAACACTTAAGAAGAGAGAACAATAAGAAAACAAGAATTAAGATGAAAGCAAATAACGATTGACATTGCATTTGAATTTTTAATTGACTGTGAAGAAAGACCTCGAAAGAGAGTTCCACAAGTGAGAAGTGTGAAACTGTTTGCATGCAACTTACAGTTATATTATATTTCAACTGAAAATGATGAAAACCTTTCGCCAATCTAGTACTGCGCTTAAATTAAAAAAGTTTAGGTAGCAAAGAGAAAAGTTCATCTGAACAATTACCATGCAAGTACATTACAGCGATGGGAATGGGACTTAAAGTGAAATGTCAGGACCAATACAGTGATGTTCACCTTGTACAAAGCTCAAGAACCACTCGATGTAGAGGGTTACAGAGTAAGAGGTATCGCCCCAAACAAGGCCAGAAACCTAATCCTAAACAAGAAACAAGGGATAAACCTCTGTTAAAAAGACTGGAAGGAGTGTGAACCGGGCGATAAGCAAACTAATTTCTTTTAATCAATTTTTCAAATTAGTTTTATGTAGTCGGTAAATTTACCAAAATTCATATTTATTTATATTTTATTCTCACCTAACCACCCCCGACTACTGTCGAATGTTCCTACATTTTTCGTTTTTATTTACTTTTTTTTTGTCAAATTAAGTGACTTAAAATTGGTTCAACAAACGCGAGAACATCGGAATTAACCAAAAAAACAGTTGCCTAAACAGACGCAAAACACAATCCTTAGAAACGAATGTATCAACATTGGAAAGTACTCGGAGGGGAAAATAAATATGAACTATAATAAAATTACCGATTAGAGGAAACAATTCGGAAATTTGAAAAAAAAAAAAAAAAGTTAAAAAGATATTTGGATAGACACAACGTGTCCATATTATTCAGTCAAAAATGTTTCAAAGAATTCTTGCTGCTGAAATACACCTTTTTAAAATATATATGCATGTCTTTCATGTTTTAGGAGGCGTGGTGGAGTAATGGATAGCGGCTTGGATTGAGGAATCGGAGAGCCGAGTTCGAATTCCAGTCGATTACATTCACTTACGTGCTAATACCCTTGGGAAAGGGTGTGGATCCTCTTCTTCTCCCTCCAGCTATGGGTAAATAGCAGGACAGACTGGTTTCTATAGCCTTGGATGGCAACTGGTCTAGGAGAAGGAAAATTCTGAATTGAAAACTTGCGGAGGGTCGTTTGGGACCATGTGGCACGTAGTACACCAGGTCTCTGTAATCGGCCCTTCAAAAAGTGTGGATGGTCCTGCACGAAACCCTAACCACTATAATCAAATCTCATGTGCTATACATGCGGGTTAGGGACCGCTTGTGAATTCCAAATTCCCATGATACTCTAATATTGGAGCCGGCTCAACTTGGAGCCGGCTCAACCCACCCCGGGTGAATGCCGTTACAGGTACTTCATGTTATATATATATATATATATATATATATATATATATTAGTCCCACGTAAACATTATAAAGACACAAATATATCTGTCTCTCACATATTTACAGACATACACACTTACCTGACGATTACATATATACCATATACAAATACAGACATTACATACACGCCTACCTGTGTATAGATATGTTGATAAATGTATGTACATATAGACACAACTGATATCTACACCCATTTAATGAGATACATGCCTACATACATGTGTGTGCATATATATATGTATTATAGATTCAGACAAATCCAATATCTGCCTCTGTACACGTATATTCTGACAAGTGTCCGTATGCGCCATGCAACTCAATAAATGAATTTTATTCGCCTCTTAATACATTAAACTCCAACTGAAGTGTAATTTTTCTATCAACGGCTACCTGACCACTTTCACCACCCACCTTTCTTCTTACCTTCCAGGAAATTCTTAGCAACGTGCCATAAATTCCAGAAATGAACAGTGATAAAATATTCCAGAATCGTCCAGAAATGATTATACTCACCTGAAAAGAAAGAAAAATGACATTAGAAAACAGTGAAGATGACGAATAATAATAAAATTAAACGTTGGTCATTTGCAATTATTAACTACATTGAAAAATATTGATATTCTTAGCCTATATTTAAGCTCGAATTACTTCGACAATACTCTCTCAACACCTGGTGAGGCATATTGTTAATGTTGCACGGTGATACAAAGAGGAAAAACAACATATTTATCGAAGTATTGGGGGTCTTCTTTCCGTATACACAATAGAAATATTGGGAAAAAAAGGACTTACAATACAGGGACTTAAGTGTTAGGATTGGTCATAGATGTACGAAAAATGTAACTATTTGAAATTGCTATAAGTAATTTTCTTTGCGTAAAACCTTACAACTAAAAAAAAAATCATCGCCGTGAGAAAAAACGAAAGAAACCTTTTATTAAATATAATGTTCTTTCTACTTCTAGTAATGAACTAACTCGATTCCTGTCAAAAAGTCATTGCCACATATAGTGTATTATAAAGACATTACCATTTATTCAATTTATTTGTTTAAATTAAACTGAAAAACACAATATACTTCTTGTATATACCGGGTCACTTCATGAAATGGAGATCATAACTTTCCACAGCTTCCTATCCTTTGTAGCTCTCTGTAACTTTTTAACATCTCTCCTACGGTCTTTTCATACAAGCTGGTCACGTCTGCCTTTCCTTTGTTCTATTGCCTTTTGCGCGTGTTATATTCTACAAACCCTCCTTCCTCATGTGTCCAAGAAATTTCACATCTCTCTCTCATTCTGAGTATACGTAAAATTTGTGTTTCCATTTTCGTTAAGAGTTCCTTGTTCACGCGCCCCGCCCATGGTATTGTCAGCATCCTTCTATAAAACTAAGTATCTTTTGTCTTCAGTGTTATCTTCGTCTATGAAGAAATCGTCCAGTATTCACTTCGTTCAATACATATCGTTTGACACTTATTTTTTGTCTAGATTTCTGAGATGAGGTATTGTAACTATTTACAGTGTATTCATCATTTAGACTATTGCCCTCGTTTTTATTGCCATATTCACGACCGTTGCATGCTCCGTCCTTCTTAAGGTGATAACGCTTTTAACCAATGGATCATGTGTCCACTTTCATTTCTAATGAAATTTTCTCTTAGTTCTTATCTTAGCTTCTAGAAGGCATCTTCTGCTATTACGCAATAACGAATGTATAATGTCAACATTAAAAGACTGTTATATGACGAGTGACAATAGATATTGATAGTACCCATTATCCAGAATAAGACAAAATGTATTTATTTTATTCTTCGTTAAATCATTATGTGCCTTTATGTATCCTTCATAAACTCTTAAAATTTATCTTATTTCTTCTAAGCCCTTTTCCGCCATTATGTTATGCGTTGTCTTCCTTTGTTCCTCTTGCCTCCTGCCCTGTGAGTATCAGATTTTACAAGCTCTCCTTCTTCATATTCCTTAGAAACCTCATAGCAGTTTAGTACTATTTCCCTTGTTTCTAACGAAATTTTCCTATTTCTTAGTATTCTGCTTAGCTTTTGAAATGCTTCCTTGGTTATCTCAAAACACCTTCAGATCTCAGTGTCGCTTTCCAGTCTTATAAAACCATTAATAAATATACAAGAAAAGGTAAATGCGTTAATGTAAATGTCACACGCAAGAGAATCTGTTTTTTTCTGGTGACGGATCTGAGAATAGAGTCTGATGTGAAGACCTCAAAATCAGACCCACTTAATTTGGTCAAGTCTCACCATCCGCTTTCACTCGATCGTCGTTAATCAAATATTGTTACGATGGTAAAACCCAAAATATGATTTCTCTTTTTGCTTTGATAGGGAAGCCGCATACTTTTATAGGGAGAGAGGGGTGGAAAGAGAGAATGTCTTGGTTCTTGTCCTCGCCCTCTTTCTGTTCTTTGACACAAAAGGTCTCTTGCGTTCCATCAATTCCTGAATAGCGGCCGAACTTCGGCTTCATTTTCTCACTGTCGCACGTCTGTCCATTTCCGAACCAGATGCTCTTTCTCAGAGTGTTTTTTGCCCTTTATTTGAACCTCTTCAGTAAGACTATTGTTAGTGAACAGAAGAATTATTCTATCTATTCAGGATTTTTTTTAAAATGAAGAATAAGAAGAAGTGACTCATTGAACCAAGCGCCACTACAATTCTAACATTTAACGCGCATGGATATTGTAGATTTTACAAGAACGTGAACGTATTGAATCCTGACATAATTTCAAATAATCTATCGAAAACTTAAAAAAAAAAAAAAAAAGAAAAAAAAGTTAAACATGGAAACATTTTCCGACATACTTTCGACTTTTGGAAGAAATAAAAATTCCACAATTTAATTCTTCAGCTCTTAAAATCATTACCGAAGCCAATATTATTCGGAAAATGGAATTTATTCTTTGTATATTCTTGGCTGTTAACATTTTAGCCCGTTTATTATTCAGCGTTTATCAGATAGAATCCTTTAAAAATAATTCTTGCAGAAAAATTCTCTCCCCACCCTTAATAGATATAATCTATCTGAAGAAGGCTGCAGAATGGATCTGCTTAAAAATAAAAAACAAAACAAAAAAACAAAAACAAAAAAAAACAAAAAAAAAAACCCCAAAACACAAGAAACCAAAAAACACAAGAAACCAAAAAACACAAGAAACCAAAAAACACAAGAAACCAAAAAAACAAAAAAACCACAAAAAACACCCCCCCCAAAAAAAAACAAACAAACAAAAAACACAAAAACAAAAAACAAAACAAAAAACAAAACAAAAACAAAACAAAAACAAAACAAAAACAAAACAAAACAAAAACAAACAAACAAAAAAAAAAACAGCCCGTACGTGAAGAAAAGATTCAGGTGTTCAAATAATATTGAGTAGCCATATGTTCAGATTTCAGAGTAATGTTAAAGTCTATTTCTAGCTGGAATTGCGAAGATACCGTTTTTGCTTACTGAGAAAGTTTTTAATAGAATTCCTATCAGTGTTCTGCTAGGATTTTATCTTTATCGTTAATAGGTGTGCTGAAAACAGATTCTGGAAAGATTTCCACTTTTCTTTTCAAAGCTTTTTAAAATGTCTTTTGTGAATGAGATTAAATTTTCTTTATTTAGTTTTTTTTTTTTTTTTTTTTTTTTACAATATCCCCCACCTCACTCGGCGATTTTACTGTTTCTTATCGTCTTTTCTGTCATCATTAACTGAAATGACAGTGCTTCATCGGGGAAATTCGGACTATTGTTTTCCTTATTACTCAGAATATTGTCTTCAATCCCAATCTTGGGATTACTGATTTGATCAAAAACAGGCTTAAAATCTTTCTCAGATGAAAACTTATATTGGTTAAATAAAAAAAAAAAGACAAACTCCTGGTAAATGTTATATATCGTCTAAAATTTTGAACCCAGCCATTATATTTTAAACTGAGGTATCTCTCTCTCTATATATATATATATATTTTTAATAGAAAACAAATAAAGTGCTCAATACAACGAGTAGAGCAGACCTAGTTAAACCTAAAGAGCCAGACAAACCTACCAAGGTTTCACCTAAGCGGATCTTCAGGGAAGGCTGACTAACTATATATATAACAGGACGAAAACGAAAGTTGAAAAATATGAATAAAAAAAATTCAATTTTCATTATCTGTGAACTGACATGTAATCTGGGAAAAGATAGTGGAGCTGCTTCTCCTTACCTTATCCACATTGGTTGCTATACAAGGTTGGGAAGCCCAGTCTATTCTGCAATTTAACAGAGAGACGGTAGGAATGTATGTATTCATGCCTTTCCCAAAGGAATTTGTGCGAAAGTGAACGCAACAAAATCGACCCGGATTTGAACTCGGCTCGTAAATTACTCTCTCCGTGTTGATATGTGAAAATCGACGAACATCGATAGAAATTAAGCAAGCGAACGAGTAACAACATTTAAAACTCCTTATTATTGGAAAGTTGAAAATTTACATCTGTCAACCATTTCTTTAAACTTTATTTCAAGTTGCTTTTCATCGCAAATACTCAGTTAATTGACCACTGCTTACTCAATACAATGATGCAGGACGACTCAGGGCCGCCGAATGAGCACCAGGACGACTCAGGGCCGCCGAATGAGCACCAGGACGACTCAGGGCCGCCGAATGAGCACCAGGACGACTCAGGGCCGCCGAATGAGCACCAGGACGACTCAGGGCCGCCGAATGAGCACCAGGACGACTCAGGGCCGCCGAATGAGCACCAGGACGACTCAGGGCCGCCGAATGAGCACCAGGACGACTCAGGGCCGCCGAATGAGCACCAGGACGACTCAGGGCCGCCGAATGAGCACCAGAAAAACATAACTTTTTTTTATAACCAATTAAAAGTAATTCATTAAGGATGAAAACCTGAATTAGTGAATATTTTTATTCAAATAAGGCATTTGAAAAGGTATTATGTAAAATATGAACCAGTTTTTGTTTTCAATTATTTTTAATGACAAATCTTAAATAAATTTTTAATAAAGTAAATTGGCATATAAAATATAAGAATTTCGATTTACTTTATTAAAAATAATCAGAAACAAAAACTGCTTCATTTATTTAATCAAAAAATAATTAAAAGCAAGTGTTTTATTGAATGACTGGGGCACTCAAGGCAGAGGTTTACTGAATTAGGTGGATATGTTGGATAGGTAACGATTGACGCTCGATTCGAAGAGGTTGAAACTGTAAAGTCTGAGGAAGCACCCACGCAGAAACCTGCTCCAGAATGAGGTTCTTCAGGCTATAAGTGGAAATTCTTCCTTACAAATGGAATATGGAAGAAGCGAGGACGGTTCGGCTCTTTGGTCTGAATTAGGTGGAGGCTAAAGAATGAAGTTCGTCTGAACATTCACCATAGAAACAGCTACAGAGTAACGACAGCCTTGCAACAATGTGCCTGTGCGGAAAGAGGCTGCAGGGTGGAAAGTACATCAACCCCAGAGCTGGAAAGTAATGATTGGGTAGCACCAGTCCAGATATAGTAACAATACTCCATTTAGATCTGTTCTGATTTGTTTAGATCAAGCATACTAGAAGGAGTTAAGCACTCTCTGGATCGGTGCAGTGAAACAATCATTGTTAGCTTCTTTAGCAACGGATCATATATATATATATATATATATATATATATATATATATATGTGTGTGTGTGTGTGTGTATATATATATATATATATATATATACACACACACACACGTACATACAAGTTCCACTTGAGGTCTAGAGTGTACATTGTGTGGGAATAAAAATAAGCCTTTGGTGAAGCTCGAACTCTTTCCGTCTTTATTTTCGGAAAGCCTATCTTTCATTTAAAATATAAAAATTATTGTTTATTTATAAATAAATAAAACTGTCAGAGGTCAGTTGCGAAATCTTACTTCAAACCAACTTGTGTAATAAGTATTTTTATCAGTTGATTTATAGCTTCATCTGAAATCTTACCATTTTCGCACTAAAAGTAACACTGCGAATAAACTCGTTGTTGGCACCCATCGAAGAAAATCTATCAGATAATTCCAAGTACCAGATAATGACCTATAGTCGGCGACATAATAAAAACCACCAACCATTGTGGTTGGTAGTAAATGTGTTAAATACTGTTTTCTTCCCCTGTAGAATAAACATTTTTTTTCGTGTTATAGGAGATTGAACTGTCTTCTTCAGTGGCATTTTCTTTCGTTCTGCCAGATTTGATAAAACTCGCAACGTCTATTACAGAAAGTTGAAAATATATTTGCAATTCCAGCTGGAAATAGGCTTTCGCCTTTCTTTGAGAACACTCCAGAGAATCTGGCATCTGCTCGTTGCATTCAGCACCCAAGAATCAGGGTGCGGCTTTTCAAAATAAAAGCTCTCCTCGTTTGCTTTAAAGTTCGCAGACATTCAACATTTGACGTGAATAAATCTCTTCTTCCGACATCTTTCGCTCTGAATTTCATGTGAAATATATTTAGTTTATATATTATGTTAGCGCAGAAGTTTCCAGCCTGTTTTGACAAAATCTTTTATTTGTTTAAATTAGTAGCTTCATTATTCATTCATCAAAATATCTTATCCATTTTCTCTGATGTTACTCCCATTTTTAATTCAACTGTGTATTCCATTGTAAAAGAAGGATTTATTTTTTTTTGTTTTTGGAATTTTTTCTTCGATATTTTCAATTTAGTGGAATGACTGTCCAGATGAGTATTGCACGGAGAGCCAGAAGTTGAAAGGTCTGGAAACTATGCTGCGTATGAAGGAACAAAATCCTAAATTCATTCGCTTGCTGTGACGCATTTGCAACAAAAGGAGAAGTCGTTTTATGTAGTAAAACTACCTATCGGTTTCTTTGCCAAGATAATTTTTTCCGTTCGAACAAGGAACAGTTTTGCCTCACCATTTTCTGCAAGATTAATTATTTTTAGCGTTGTAAATTTCCCTCAAAATTTAAAATTTTGTCGTCTTCCGGATTTATTATTTCTCCTTGAATTCATTTTTTTTTCTTAAGTTCGCAAACAATTCATGCTTCGTTACCATTAGCGTTATCGATTCATTGACTAAATTACGCAACACTTTACCTCAAATTGAAATGTAAAGAATATTGTCCACTATTTACATTATTCGGACTATTGTCCTCATCTTTCGTGCCATATTTATTACGTTTCGGTCGTTGTACGCTCCAGCCTTCTTCAGTTGGTTGGAATGTTTAACTGAACCCTTTATTTCGCTCACTGGGGTAGACTGTTCTCGTTCCATGTGTCATGTTTAATGGATGTCAGTTATCTCCTGTTAATTCCCCTCTCCAAGTTCTGAACTGCCTTAACCGGGTATTGAACTCACACTCTTTGGTTCCTGTCACAGGATCTAAATAACGCATTTATCCACTGTGCCATGTGTCCTCAAGGAACAGAGACAGATTATGCATTTCCCAAGAGTATCACTGCTAACGTTTTTATCCACTGTGCCTTGTGTCCTCGAGGAAATATTGTACATAATACCTCATCTCAGAATAGACAAATACGAAAGAATATTGAATGGAATTTAATATTCAACTATGATTTTCGCCAAAATTCCATAATTTTATCCGCTTTCGGAAAGAATTTAAGAACATGCACCCACACACGCGATAAAAAAAAGGCTGCGTAGACTTTAAAAACACGTTAATACAGTGCGAGAGATGACACGTAGAACTTCTGTATCACCTTAAAATAAATCACAGTTTGAGTGCGTCTTGAAAGGGAAAACAGTTGTGTTGATTTCAAGTGATGGTGCATCAATTCAAATTAAAAAAAATCCTTTTTGAACGCTAAATGTCTTCAGGCGGAATAATCGTTTAACAACCTAATTATTTTTATTAAACAATTTATATAAAAATTATCGAACTCAGCCCAAAGAAACAACATCTACTTAAGAAAAAAATGTAAACGTTTTCGAGATATTAAGTTTAATTTTCCTTTAATAATTACAATCAGTGAGAAGATATGCCTTGATATCAGAACTGCATTTAATTGGTCTATTTAAACGAGAAAAAAAAAGTTTTATTTGCTTCTTAAGTAATTTAGCTAGTTTTCTACCTCGATACACACGACACATGCGCGCACATTCAAACTTACCCAAAGTTCTTGAGACCAGACACTTTAGTAATCGGAATTTCTCATTACAGATAATAATGATAATATTAACAGATTTTTTTTTAACTAACTAAAAAGCCAGTGTCACTGTCGGTTGAAATCTATCTAATCTTTCTCTTAACCGTTTGAGCCCTGCGTTCCTGAACCATTTTAATCCTTCTGCCTGAGCTCCCAAGTCAAAATACGCAAATAATTGGTATGTAATGATTCACGGTAGATATAAAAATAGTTACAAGTGATAAAGCACTGTTCAACCGGTAGCTGGGCATTAAGTGATTTTTCTCTACCACCGTTCAACCGGCGGTTAGGCATTACGTCATTTTTCTCTCCGACCGGTAATTTTTGAGGGAAACAGGTTTCTCAAGTCCAGTAACTGTCATCACTCTTTTCAATATTGGTTGGAGACATTTTTGCTGACATTTTGTTTAAAGTTGTGTGAAACGCCAACGTTTTGATTATGCCATTGTTGACTTCCAGTTACATTTGCTATCCATTTTAGGTGTTGCTGCTGCTGACGTAACATTAATGAAGTCTGTAAACAGATTGTTTAAGAATCGTAATGATTTTGACGTGAACATTTTCAAACTTTCACAACGAGCGAGTTAAATTAAGACGTTAAGATTAGAGTTGATTTCTACTGTAATTCATGAACCGAGATGAAAGCTGTTTAAAACATTTTATTAGCAATTTGTTTCGCTTTCCAGAATTTCGGATATCATGGATCATCTTGAGTTCATAAATGGACTAGTCATCATTGTTGATATTGTGAGTGAGTGAGTGAGTGAATTGGTGTGCGCCCACGTGGTAAACGAAGCTTGGTTTAATGCAAGGCAGAAGGTGTTATGGGGCTCCCGTTGTACAACTGGAACCGGATTAATTTAAGTAATGGTCTTTTCGACTCACATGCTAACCATTTTTTCTCGAAGTTGCCTTCCTCTCCTAAAACAAAAACAAGTTATAACTTTTACTTTAGTTAAATAGCGACTATGAGAAATATTCAGTTTCATCAAGGAGGCCACAGATGGAAAAATATAGAGCATTCACTGAGTCACCGCCGCTGCATAAGGCGGGATGATGGCCTCATACTGTCTAGTGGGGAGCGGATAATGTCTGTTTGACAGGCACGAAATAACAATGCCTAACGCATCTGTAGCATTAAACTGAAGAATTTGGGTTATTCTTTTCTGAGTGAAAGACTAATGATAAAAATAATGTACAGGAAAGTGAGGAATCATTTTCGGAATCCAATTCTTAATTACATTTTTTTTTTTTTTACAGAAATGTTTCTGACGCTTTAAAAAGTGACACGGATTCATCATCGCCTTCTCAGCGTTTCATTTATTTTTAACGCGCGTGGGATTTGTCCTACTCAGGACAATAAAAGAAGTTCCGAGTTCGGCCTTGTGCCATATCTAAGCTACGCTTGGAAAAATCCCTACGAGAACACAACCTGTGTCCCGTTGGATTTGCGCTGACAATTTAACTTTCACTCCGTATAGTATACCTAAAAATATAAATCTGATCGGAGTGGTTTGAAATTATATCATGACTGACACCTCGTTTCTGAGCAAACCCGTCTGCTGGGGCAACCAATCCCTGTTGTAGACGTCTGCTCAGACACCTTCGTGTTTGTTCTACATCCACGGCGCCAACCTGTGGTTTACATTGAAACTTTACTGAGCGTACCTTAGTCATAGATTCTGTGAGATAGTGCATAATCTGACGTGATCAGTTTAATCAACGTCAGTAACCTCAAAGCCTCGATTACGATGACATTTTACTTTGTGCTATAACAACCATAACGGCTGCCAAACAGTTCTGACTACCCAATGACACTCACAAAACTTGAGTAAGCGACTGAAATGATTTTCTTATATACAGTAAAACGCTAAGACGTATATGTAGACCTAAAATGTATGGGAAAATTGCGCCCTAAAGATGACAATTTGAAATTGTCGAAAGTACTAGGCATGTGTCTTCCACCTGACAGCAACTCAAATATAAGGATCTTATTCAAGCAATTGATAGCAAGTAAGTTTTGTTAGCGAGGTGATTTCGCTACTAATCAAATTAACATCGCTATTTAATTCTTTGTATAAATTCTTTCTTTATAATATATATATATATATATATATATATATATATATATATATATATACATACTAGCAGCATGGTCCGGCGTTGCCCGTGCTTGATTAAAAGAAATCCTACGACACATACAGCAATCGCTATCACTTGACTTAAAATATTTTTGCCCTTCCTTGCCTTTAAAGGAGTGTCCTTGCCGTGCTGATGTTGCTACATGCCTTACTTCTTGCCTATCTCACACTGCGATTTTTTCTAACCTCTATACTAAACATTAAATCTGTTACGGAAAAAGAACTAAACAAAATGAACACAAAACAATCAGCTTTAAAAAAGGACTCGTAACTGGAAAAAATGAATGAAAAAAAGACTTAACATACTTTTTCATACCCAACCCAGTTCTGCAGAATCAGAATCAACGTTGAGTTTAAGCAAGCGAATGGGCCAATTGGAGTAAAGTGCCATGCAGATTTAAATTTTCCCCACTTGTGACGAATGCAGCTATCGATTTTTTTTTGCATGCTAGCATGCTAATTGACATTCGTTTCAGTCAGCTGTTGGCTCTCACGCTGGCCAATAGAATCTTCCTGCCTATTCGTGACAGCCAGCTACTGGCTCTCACACTAGCCAGTACAAAATGGCCGCAAACTACATATATTATAATACATATATTATAATACATATATTATAATACATATATTATATAGGCAGAGGGAATTTACGGTATCTTGGGATAAGAATATCGTGAAAGCGGAAATAGCGAAAATACAGAGGAAGACAAAACCTGACAGTTGAAATCAAATATACCAACGAGCAGATCATGTTATCCATTTAGTGGTTGGCACAGTCGGAAACATTTTCAGCAATCTTTTTGCTACGCAGTATGACTTAGGGATACCTGACATCATAGAGGGTGCGTAGGTGGCAGCGCTGCTAGTAACAGTTCATGTGCCGAGGTATGTATTGTCTTTTTAAACTGCAGGTAGGAACCGATATACTATCACCACTCATGAAACACTGAGTCAAAGAGTATATGATGATGATGATAAACGAATTAAAATTTTGGCACATTTTCGATATTTCTTTAAATCCTAGCTTGAAAATAGAATCAGTGAATATATAACGGATACCGGTTGACACTTAATATCAACTTGATACTCATGCTTTTAGAAAGAAATTACCTGATACTACCTTTCGTCACTCATCTTGTTACCATAAAACCCAATTCTCTCTGCCCTATGAAATCTAGGATCGTTAAACAATTGAAAATAAAGATAATAACATGCAGGACTTTTACATTTCCTTCGAACATGCTTTCCTGTCGATGTGTTACGATCATCGAAAAACTGTCAATCATTTCAGATTAATTGTCTCCAAAAGGACTTGACCAAGAAATACCAGCGTAAGACAGGGGCATATATTAACATGCAATGAGGCCTTCTCTCGGCTTTTCACCGACCGAACAAGGAAACTCCACGCTGCGTCTATTCGCGTTCGCTACGGTGTGCACCCAAAACTGGCAAAGTCTCACTGCACCCCCACAAAAAATAATGTTGAAAATAGACGGCGGCGTGAAGTGAAGACGCGAACTCACTTCCCAATATATTTCATTGTTTATTGCTGGGATTCTCTTCGATAGTCTGGTGAGTAGGTAAACAGGTAGGTAATACTTGGGAATAAATTTTGCCACTTGACATCTCAGACTAACAAATCAGCTTTTTCTCCATAACCAGTGAGAAATCTAACTTTCTCTTACCGACTGTTCAAGTTAAACAGCTGGTTATCGACAGTGTGCAGCCGGTAAAGAGTTTCTCGAGTATATCTCAATCACAAATTTAACTTAATATAAACCTGTGATTGGAAGTCTTCACTGTCCGGCTTGGTGTTATTTGTTCCCGAAATTTACTTTTTTTGTCAATGGGATGGCTCCTTTTGAAGATCCACAGTAGCTTGTCATAAAACACAAACTACTTAAGATCGAGATAAAATCAATGACATGCCAAAAAACAAAACTAGCTGAAATTTAATTCGGACTTTACTAAATTTAAATTATTTCATCTAACTTGGCGCTGATTTTTAGAATGACGTCATCAAGAGGAAATGACAGATAAATATTCAGTTTATTCAGGACTTTCTATCGTATGCAATCAGTCAGTCATGCTACGTTATTTCTTAATCTAAGGGAAATTTCAACCGTTAATGAGTTCCGTGCGAATTCATGTAAACAAACGCCACTCACACAACGCAAACTCATTTTTGGACGACATTCTTATGATTTATTGAGTACTAGAATTCAAAATTAAGGTTAATTATGTCGAAATCTAGGGTAGCTTTTAGCATCAGAACCATAACGTAATATCTGGGGAATAGGTTCTTGGTGTAATCTAAAGTAATTATAAAATCATGAAAACCAAGGAAGAAATAAGCTGTTACTGAGTGAAAACCTGGCTAGTCTGAAAATTATTTTTTTCTAAATAAGGAAGAAAATTTTCTACACAACATCAACTCTTAATTACAAATGTGACACACAACAACCTTTTATGGGCCTGAAGGCATATTCTCCAGGCTATCACTAATGTATGTGCAGTGATTCCATCAAATTAATATCGGAAAGAAATTACTCGAACGTTTGCAACAAAAGACAAAATTCTTTTTAGAATGGAATGCACAATTTATCTTAAAAGTGGTTTTAGGTCATAGAAAGCTTGGAAAAATACTTTGGCAACTGAATAAGAACATGCTGATATAATGATTATTTATATGAATGAAAGATATATACAAGAAAACACTGGTAACGCTGACATTAGATATGCTTATTCATGCCATAAAAATGATGACATGTGCACTTCGACGTGGCGGATTGGCTAACAAGCTAGAACAATTCTCGCTAGAAAAATTACGACTGTGTAGTGAGTTCGATCCTCACTGGGTGCCCTATACTTTCATTCATGTCCCACATCTCAGCGACGCTTAGACAGCATTTTAAATATCTATTTTTCCAATTAATATTACTGAATAGGAATCCATCGATTAGTGCGGCTAATGTGTACATCGATACCTATGAAAAAAAAATCAATTTTCAATTACTATCGTTAAACTGAATTATCGCACTAATCGGCTATTGTGTATGCTCTAATCGAATTTTGGTATAAAAAAATTTAGCGCAGTAATCGTAATTAATTGAGAGATGCCTGTATTTTGGTTGTTCACGGAGTAGGTTTTTTTCATTTCCCGGTTTTGTCAGTATCTGAGAACTATCCACCATTGTCATAAATGCCACTAGTGAAACCGGAGGAACTCGAATCGAGTTAAATTTACGAACATTACAAATAAACACACATGCAATTAATATATATATAATATATATATATATATATATATATATATATATATATATATACACACTAATATATTTATTGGAGACTAAGGTGTAATATTAAGCAGAGTGTTTATAGTTAGAGAAGACGTAGACAGTTAGCAATGCAGTAGTGCTTTTTGCCAGTTTCTTGATTACATGCCAATCCTGGTCTGAAGGTAGCACTGAAACGTGATTACACAGGGGGAATGCAAAAGTAGGTATACAGTAATGAAAAACAATGTGCGCACAAAATATTGTATTGATTTATAATACTGTTAATACTGATATAATACTGTATACCTAATTTTGAAGCCGCCCTGAGCGGACATAGAACGGGACCTCAATGTTTATATATATTTTAAATAAAAGAGAAACCGCAAATGTTTTTGGTTATAGTGTGAATTTTTTAAACAAATATATATACATTATTTTCTATATTTTTGCTACACGAGTTTCCGATCTCGCGACCTTCATCAGGAAAAGAGTTAATATTTTCTTATACTATTAAAAGGAAATAATTTTCCTAATGTTTTTTTCATGTTTAATCATTAACAAATAGACAATTATTCTTACCTACAAATACAAGAAAAACTTCATAAACAAATTTTAAACCAGTACTAAACAGATCATAACCCCTCCCCTCACACACGCATAATGGCCAAATACACTGGTCAGATCACACACATACAAAGAGCTATCTATGCAGAACGAATATATATTCACATACTGGCAAAACAAAGACTACTCATAAACACACACAACATAGGAAGAGTGTGTGTGTATTATTTATATATATATATATATATATATATATATACACACACACACTCTCTCTCTGATTCCGTATAAGACAGTATGTATGAATAGGAAATATATACGCACACACATAAAACACAAAAATGGAAATAGATCTAAGATACAGAAATCATAAAAAGCGAAGAACAAAGACTTCTTTCCTCGTCATTTCTTTGACCAATACTAATTGTTTTACTATCCCTTTAGCAGAAAAAAAAACTAGCCCAAGAAAAACATTTAGGTTGCTACTACAGAAAAAAGACTTTGGTTAAACGTCGAAAAACAAGGAAAATTATTTTCTTTTAATATATGCAAATAACCACTCTTTGCCTCATGAAGATCACGAGACAGGAAACACATGTAGCAAAAATATAGAAAATAAAGTATAATATATATTTTACAAAATCCACACTATAACCAAAGACGTTTGCGGTTTCTCTATTTTTAAAATATACACTTTATTCTCGTTGGAACAACTATAATATATATATATATATATATATATATATATGGGTCGATTCTCATTGGTTAGTATTGTAACACGGGTATTAAAATCGGAGATAATTCTCTATGTATCTAAGTTTGTAAAAATTCTAAAATGTCTAAGTGGACATCGGATGGTAATGTATATTAACAATTGCTTATACGTGCTTGTCTAGTAGGTGTTATTACGTTTTAATTTTTGTGTGGTCAGTCGGCGGAGTGGGTTGATATTCTATTTATCTGGGAATGTTTTGATATACGTGCCCTTTGTAGGAGACAGATACAAGTACGATTATTTAAGAATAGATTTAAAGAAGGACGGCGATGTAATGTAATGTTTTAAGCATATGTTTATAAAACATTACATTGATTCGAACTCAAATCGTCAATTCCATTTTTAGTCCATTCGCACCACTGCTACTTATCGACTATTTTTGGTGAAATACCGATTTTTGGTAAATATGAACTTAGCCCCTTTCTACCAGTAAATCTCGGTAATCAACAATAAAATTACCTGTACTATTTTTATCGACCCCCTCAAATAATAACTACCATTTGTTAAAAATTAATATTTGTCTATTATATAGGTAAGAGATAAAAAATGATTAAATCTGTACATCTTCAGATTTCTTACCGCTCAATCTGTCTGCACCAGTGTATTATTCACCTCATGCAGTCACTGAAATTTAGAATATATATTTTGGAAATGGAATAATCGTCAGGCAACCATTTCAATAACACAAATGAATGAAAAAAAAACCCCAAAAAACTACACTCTCTGTAAATCCATTCCGCCTCGCTTTCCGCTGTCGCTTTGTTTGTACAAATTCTATTTTCACATTGAGTCAGTCTCGCTCGTGTTAACGTTTCACTAGGCGAGATTCTCGTCTCGTCAGCCATCAGAGTGCCGACGAGCAAAAAAGCCTTCCCCACTCCAACCAGCAACGCAACACATTACAACATTTGACGAAATGCTAGCGCAGGTTTATGGCAACGTATTTAAAAAAAAAAAATTGAAGATTGGGGTAGGAGAGGGGAAATTCTAACAAAATGTCGGTTGACAGTTCTAGTATGTGGCTTCTTCGTAAGAGAATGGCGTTAAAGGACACCCAACAAGTTTTTACATCCGTAAAAGTATTTTAACCAACTTTCAAAAGTATACCAGATGTGTTTACAAAAGCGTATAATCTTGGTCAGAACACAGACCGATTACTGCACAGTCCCAATTCTTGCTCTTTTCAGGATTTTCAACTGAATAGAATTGACCAAGACGAAATCACTGGGAACGAAAATTGGTGATTTCTTCCCTCAAGATTTCGAATTCATTGTCATTCACTTTTAAAGAAGCCTTTCCTCTTTTTTACCATTAATTTCTTAAAATAGATTTTTTTTTTTTAATATGCAATTCTTGGAAAGGTCTTTGGGAGAATAATTCAATGTAAGTAGTATGAGGCGCACTAAAAAAAAAAATAAATAAAAATAACTACAAAGAAAATCACCTTGCGAATGATAGCCCAATGGTTAGGATTGGGTAGTTATAGGGATAGAGGTTGCCAGTACGAAACACTAGAATTTAAACACAGTAGTTCCATGACGAATTCAGAATCGAATATATATATATATATATATATATATATATATATATATATTCATGGGAGATAAAATTATGACTACAAATCATGTTATGACAACGATGTCGACTACGACAACAGCAGTAATGATAAAGGGATTACAAGTGGTTATGATTACAGATTTAGTTTTACCTTGCCTAATCATCACTGCCCGTTTTATGGCGGGAAATATAGTGTCAAATTGTTGATGAATATTTACCAAGCGTAAGTTAGTTTGGTACAATTATATCCTTCTAGAAAAGGGACTGCATTGTATATATAAAATATACAGTCTGAAAGATTGCGTATTATTTCAAGCTAAATCTTGTCCTTTTAGCCAGAGTTTAACCGAGGATCGGCGGCACTAGTGAGAAATGCCCAACTATTTCGACCAACAAGCAGATACTCTTTATTTTCACTCGCTTTTAAGTTTTCATTAGCTTATCGCAAGAATATATATTTTGGAGGAGCCTAAAATATACTCAATCGATTTTTTTTTCTAATATAAAAACAGAATAAACTCATTTTAAAGGAAAAATTAGTTTGTTAAATTGAAAAGTTACCAAGTATATTTATGGAGTGTTTGAAGATAGGATTCTCCTACTGAAAAATATACCAACTACGACAAAGTCCAAAAATGTAAATCATAATATTCCATATCAGATGTTTTATTGAGAGTGATATGTAGTGAAAGGAGAGATACAGATAGAGACCGATATTGAGAGAGAGAGAAAATATATATATATGTAGAGAGATATTAGCGATAGGTATACGAGACCGAGAAAGAGGGAGCGGTAAAATTAAACTCACAAAAACCTTAAAAATCATTTCATTGTTATTGAAGTAAGCACTAACGAAATCCCATAAAGCGAATGGCGTTGAGAGTAGCTTTATTTTTCTAGGAAAATGTCGTGGAAAGACTAACAAAAATCTTGCTACGGTTTGCCATTGTCTTGACCAGAAAATAAAACGTTTTAACCACACACGAGCAAACTTAAATATAAGCATTGTTGAGAGAATTTGTTTTTAAAGACAAAAAAAAAAAAAAAAAAAAAAAAAATCCGTGTGTACTTATTTTAAGAATCTGTTTATATTGACTGGCATAATTTATCGACGCCGTTTCTGATTTTCTTCGAGTAATTATTGATTAAACTAAGACACTTTTTCGGAAACATCTGCCCCTCGGAGTTAACTTGGCCGACGATTGAGATGGCAACACCCAACATTCACGTCGTGCAATGCATAAATGTGTTTCACAATTTTTTCTTATTCTCCACTTGCATTACATCCCCACTTTCTACACCCCAACCTCTTTCTGCGAGCACCTGCTATCTCTGGTGGATCTATTTTATTAGATTTCTTTGAATCTTCCTCTCTCGCTTTCTCTATCAAGTTTTACTTAAATTAAATAAATAAATAAATAAATAATAAATAAATAAAAAGTCTTTATCTCCGAGCAGACTGCGAAGAAAATTAGCAAACGATTCCCTTTCAATATATAATTATATATACTCCCGATGCGAGAAAAGTATATCAGCAGAGGATCCAGATAAATGGTCCTATTATTGCCGATTAAATTCTCTTATCTCAAAGATGGAATTACAGTTCTTGATTTATTTTCATCGAAACGACCGTTACTGGAAGGACAGCGTCAAATTTTGCATCACTAAACAAAAATGCACATTAGACTGAATTCAATGTGAGCTTAAGTGCCTCGTACAAGTAGGGTAAGAATTATTTTCAATATTCAATAAACGGGAACGTTTCAATAAAAGGGTGAAAATGTACAGACGTTGTTAAAAAGGTGCGCAATTATTAAACTGGGTGCCTCAATAAACTCGAAGTAGCCGAAATATTTTAAGCTGTAAGTAAATAGATTGCACTGCAAAGTTTTCCATATTATAAGAACAAAAAGCTACAGAAAACATTTGATTTATTTTGTGTGAAAAGATAAAAATCAGGAAAGTATCGCTAGAAATGAAATGCCACGAGGGGGAACAAAAGACCGGAGATGAACGACGACGCAAAAAAAAAACCCAAAAAAAAACCTGGCATTCATAATAGTAAGAGACACCACAGTACAGCGAAAAAGCGCGATACGCCACAGTACAGCGAAAAAGCGCGATACGCCACAGTACAGCGAAAAAGCGCGATACGCCACAGTACAGCGAAAAAGCGCGATACGCCACAGTACAGCGGAAAGGCGCGATACGCCACAGTACAGCGGAAAGGCGCGATACGCCACAGTACAGCGGAAAGGCGCGATACGCCACAGTACAGCGGAAAGGCGCGATACGCCACAGTACAGCGGAAATGAAAAGCTACAATTACAGAAAATGAAAGCCATGCAAGAAAATCCATTAAAGAAACATCACAGTTAATGCAGTTACATAGCAAATGAAATAATGCTTCTCACTCAATGAGAAAGATATATAATCATTTGGAATGTTCAGAGAAATAACCAGATATTACTTTTGAACTTGTGGAAATTATGGTTAACATTTCTAACCGGGTAGCCATTGCCAGAATATAAAATCATGAAATAAAGTAATGAACATTTCAGCACAACCACATTTGAATAGAATCTCCCAGGATGTCATTGATAGTGGCTCGCGCGAATGAAGAAATAATTCACACGGGGAGGAAAATTCTTCGAACCAATAATGGAATGAATTAATAACAATAGACAAGAAAGTCAGTCTTTAAGGAACAAATGCTGTCGAAATATTTAACGAACAGCAGTTTACAGAAATGATAAATGTGTGCTGGGAAAGAAGAGAATATTTATTGCTGAACGTTGGTCAAGCGAGCATCGTTCTAGTAGAAAATGGCAATATTAGCCGTTTCCTTACAAAGAAATATTCGGCATTCATTGACCATACTGCTGTTTGTTGAAATTCATAAAAACAATTTTTTTCAGGAAAATAGGTTTTTCAAGTTCAGTAGCTATTATCGTTTGTTCCAGATTTAATGGATGCTTCCTTCCCCTCCCTTGCCTTTTTATTTGAGGTCATGTGGAAGGTCAGCCTCTTGATAATATCATTTTCTCTTTGAGTTACATTTTAGTTTTTGCTTCAATTTAAAGTCCTCAAGTTATGTGGTTTCTGCTACCTGGCACCGTTCTTTGTGATTCTATAGCGCCAAGCCACGATGTTCGAAGAATGATGCTCCTTCGTTGATACCTACACGCTTCACTGCTACGCAACCATTTTTAGCCATCCATCTGAGAAAACAGTTGTATACAGCTGACTCTTTCAGAAATATTTTATCTGATTTGGCGACATGCAAGGTGTCCATATGAAAAATTCGATTTGAAGAAACGATTTAAGAACAGTTTTATTAGTTTTTGGGTTAATGTTTCGGTTTTGTAGAAACTGGCGGTATTGGAGAAAACTACACAATTTGCTGTAAATGATCCATACGCCGAGGTTTTTAGAGTTAGTTTCGCTTCCGATTTAATTACACGAAAATGACAAGTAAGACGAAGACAAGGTTGTATAAATTAAGTTTTCAGATACAAAACATTGGTTATGAATTTTTTTTTTCATGGGCAAAGAACACAGGCCTGCGGGTCGCGTCCGTAAACGTGGTTTGATGTCACTGTTGAAATACATGACTTACTAGCTGTGTTCAAAAGCTAAATTTTGTTCAGAATTGTTTCTATGTGTAACAGAAATATAGTCAATTTCCAACAAACACTCCTTTCTCGTTTATCTGGGTACCACTTTTAACAAAATCGAGGCTTGACTATATTACAGATGTTTGCACAACAAAAGGAAATACATTAAGATGGCGTTGTTTTTGAACGTTTTAAAATTGATTTTTGTCGAGTTAATTAATGCTTGACTGATTTCTTTTTTTTTTTTTTGAGATAAGCAATTTTTTTTTACTTTGAAAAAAAAAAAAAATACTCCGTTAACAATTTAGAAGCGACAGCTGTATACGAGGAGAGTGTATGTGTGTGTATATATATATATATATATATATATATATATATATTCTGGAATGTTTGAACAGGAGATGCAGAAAGTTATATTTTTATTCTTGAGAAATCAAATGAAACTTCAAACATCAAAGAATTTTTGATCAATATTTGTTTAGAAAAGGAGAGGGTTTTTTTAAAATGTCTTTTTTTAAGTTATTGATTAGTGAAATATTTAATGTTTGTTTATATAAAGAATTGATTAAAGACGCACCAATTAACATCTTATATTGGTGAAAATTAAATTACAAGCTGGGAACCATTATTAATTTTTGACAGGGGACAATTGTTCTCAATTATCCGCAGAGAATATGATGTCTCAAGACACTCAGTGGATGGGCGAAAACGGTGACCGTAACAAATCACACGCTCATATGCATATATATATATATATATATATATATGTATGTATGTATGTATGTATGTGTGTCTGGGTGGGAGAATATTATATATAAAATTCTATATATCAGAACAATATAAGGTAATTGAATGACAACAGACAAAAAACGTTTGATGTAATGTTTTTTCTACTCTGATAGGCTTCATTTTAGACAAGGAATTGTATATATATATATATATATATATATATATATATATATATAGGGAAAAAGGTGTAAATTGTCGCCTTTTTTTTATTTCGCGCATGCATGTTGCTTGTTTTTGAGTTTGTCAACGGCACAATACAGTAGGGTCAGTTGGGCACAGTTTGTGAGAAAAAGAGCACCATGATGGAATTCACTCCGCCATAAATTTGGAAACAGCATTCCGTACTGGTTGGCATTCGCACCAGAATCTCCAGCTCTAATGCGAACATTCGAGAGCGTTTGGGTGTCATTCTGAAAGTTGGAAGTTGGGTTGGAAGTGTTAAATGGGGATTTCGAAGGTGTGTTTGGAGTGGATCACTAGTGATGGCAACGTTATACCTCTTACCTTCTCACATCGCCACAGATTCAAGACGGAGGAGGCATATATCAGGTGCCTTGAGGAGGTGGTGCTGCCCTGCGTCAAGAAAGGGGGTACTGGAAAAGCCTATGTTTAGCAACAGGACTCTGCACCATGTCATACAAGCAGGAGAACCCAGTCATGGCTGTCAGACTTGCATTTGGTCACCTAACTCCCCTCACTGCAAGCTCCTTGATTATTATGTGCTGGGTGCAGTTGAGCGAGAGATCAACAAGATTCTTTAGAACAGCAAAGATGAACTGAAGGCAAGTATTATGGCGGCATTCACCAACTTAAACAAGGAGACCGTCCAGAAGAGTTGCAGGTTCCCAAAGACATCTTGAAGCCGTGGTTGAAGCCATTGTCGATTTTATTGAATAAATTTACTATTTCAAGACATTTTTCTGCAGTTTTGATAAATGTATCTGTTAAAATGATATGTTAGTGTCATTTTCATTTTTGCTTAATTTAGACGACAATCTGTCCATCGCGAGCACACACACACATATATATATATATATATATATATATATATATATATATATAAGGTATCATTTAATGATATATAATATATATAATTTAATTTTAATCACCAGTAGCTTACCATCGACTGAAGAAATATAATCAAAATACTAAAATATGAAATTTTTGTGTAGCGATTTCAACATGTTTTTTTTATAATTTATAATAATAATACTTATATTATTATAATTAGTGGATACCCGTTTTTGAAATACAGTGTGTATTACGTCTATTTCTAACAAGATACCCACTAAAAATGGCGTTTGAAGTAATATATTTTATGCGAGATATTTTTTTTTTTACTAAACTTACGCATGTATCCTAAAATTTAATTCATACTTTAGATACAATAGGAGATTAAGGACAATAACTAATGATAAATTCGTACAACTTTAACCCGATACTGTAATTAAAATTATGTGACGAATTGGAGATTCAAGCTACCGTAGATCATAGCAAAATCAGCTTACGAGATTTTTCACTTGAAAAGAAGTACTTAACGATATCGCTTTGTCAATATAATAATGGCCTGAAAGTGTATAATTAATACATATGAACTGTTGATTTGTGGGATTGAGCACTGGTAAAGGAAATTGTAGAAAAAAAACAAGAGAAGAATTAGCATATTTTCCTCGAAGTGTCTATAGTATTCCGTTGCAACTCTCCAGACAGCTATCAACCAACAGCATGCATCAGGATTTGAGATAATTAACAAACAAAAAAAAAAAAAAAAAAATAGCTCTTTGGGAGCATGAAACTTGTTTTACTTGGGGAAATCTATTCGAGTGTGGAAGTCGCTTTATCACTCGAGTTACGAAAGCTTTACGATTATCTAAATTATTAAATTTAACCAGATCAATGCTACGTAATTTATTGTTTATCGACACATCAAACTTATGAGTTATTTCCTGCTGGATTAGATTAACGCTGAGGGAAAAAAGGTGTTGAGGATTTTTATTTTATTTATTTATTATTTTTTTTTTTACTTGGCATTGTCGGAAAATACTTTGCTAGAATAAATCGGCTGAAACCTTGTGAGAAGAAAATTAAGTACACTGTAACTTCTAAAAAAAGTCTCAAAAAGGAAATTTAATTAAATCAAACGATGATATTTCAGAAGTTACTTCTCTTTGTGGTACTACTAACACTCCTTTCATTTCTGTAATCAATCTCTCTCTCGCATACACACATTGTGTGTATATATATATATATATATACACACACACACACTAGCAGCGTTGCCAGTGCTTGATTCAAAAATCACTGACTTAAAATATTTTTGACCTTCCTTGCCTTTAAAGGAGTGCCCTTTGCTGTGCCGATGTTGCTACATGCCTTACTTCTTGCCTATCTCACAATGCGAATTTTTTTTAAGCTCTATACTAAACATTAAATCTGTTACGAAAAAAGAACTAAACAAAATGAACACAAAACGATCAGCTTTAAAAAAGGACTCGTAACTGGAAAAAACGAATGAAAAAATGTTAACAACAAATACTTTTTCACACCCAACCCAGTTCTGCAGTATCAGAATCAACGTTGAGTTTAAGCAAGCGAATGAGCCAATTGGAGTAAAGTGCCATGCAGATTTAATTTTTTCCCACTTGTGACGAATGCAGCTGTCGATTTTTTTGCATGCCAGTTAACATTCGTGTCTGTCAGCTGTTGGCTCTCACGCTGGCCAATAGAATCTTCCTGCCTATTCGTGGCAGCCATCTATAGGCTCTCACACTAGCCAGTACAAAATGGCCGCAAACTACATGAAGACTGCTGTAGAAGCATTAAAAAATCGATGGGAGTTGGGAAATGCAACGTTCGGTCTTCCCGCTAACCTGGAGCATGTGCATGTAAATTTTGGTGCAAATCCGTCAAAAATTGCGGCCGTGCATTCGTTATACACAGACACACACACCTTCTGCCTTATATATTTTAATAGGCCTATAAAAATAGATGTATAATAAATTGGTCAATGCAGGCACCAGAAAACCAAACATGCAGAGCAAGCCAATGCAATAAAATGAGTTAAAAATACTGCAGACTACCATAGTTTCGACTGCTAGGTGTCTTCACGTGGCTGGATAATACGTTGTTATATATATATATATATATATATATATATATATATATATATATATGTATATATAAACACACACACGAGAATAACACATTTTCGCTAGATCTGAGATAACGATCAGTTTTAAATGAAAATTAAACCCTGTTCACATTCTATGCAACATGGCGCTCACAACTTTTACTTTATTACAACAAAGAATTACGTTTACTGTAGAACACCTTAAACATACAAACTTTACCGTAGCGCATCAGAATATAAATAAATTCTTAAAAGGTTTTTCCTTCATTTTCATTTTTTTTTTTAATAATATTAAAATACTTTTTAGTCGTACCCCCTCAAGCCCAGGCGATAATTCCAGTAAGGCGCTGGGGGTTACAGCGAGTGAAAAGAATGTGAAAACTTTAGAGAGAAGTTAGGGGAAGAACGATAAAGGAAAAAAATTCAGGAAGATAGATGGTGATAACAGTAAAATGGTGAGGCTTAGGGTTTCAATCTAGTAGAACGCTTAAAGACAGAGGGAAGCCACGTCACGAAAGTGAAAAAGTTACTAAAATCGAGATGTCAGGTCAGGATAGATTAAATTACAGACCCTTCTTTAAATTTAGTTAAGAACATTATATATATATATATATATATATATATATATAGTGTGTGTGTGTGTGTGTGTTAGTAGGAGCACCAGACTACATATGGTAAGAGTTTATAATGCACAGACGAATGGTAGATTTATAAATGTGCAAGATGGATTCTGACAAGACACAGTGAACAGGATTTTCTAGCAGTAGATCCTGCAATTAAATCAATATAATCCCTCTAACTCAGCTCAATGGAAAACACGAGTCTAAGATGGCACAAAGTATTGCTCTCCTGGAGGTTAGCATCAATCCTGCATGCTGATGCAGGTCATAAAGGTTCTCTGTGGTGATTAAATTATGGCAATTTTGTTTTGGAGGCGTTAAAATTTACAAGCCATTCCTTACCCCAGTTAATCACTGATTAGAGGTCCTTTTCGAGAACAGTTACCAGTTTTCCTTAGTTAAAGTCTGACAGATTAGACAAAGACAAGTGTAAATAATTGTGTAATCTGTATAGATACCTAGTTGGGAAGTGATGATATCGGGAATGTCATTTTGGAAG